>JACEEZ010018281.1:301203-343830 GCA_016584305.1 Chionoecetes opilio
ACCCGCCGGTATGAAAGGTTCATGATGTGCTATGAGGGACCTACTCTCAGAGCCGGGACAAGTCCTGGAGGTAATAGTCGTATTACATGGAGAATGATGGCAGCAGGTGTGTGAATGTGTTGAAGGATGGATGAAACGGGGAGCCTTGAGCGGAATGTGAACGGTAGAGTATGGAACACAGATGTTGGAGGTAGTGTAGGAGAGGTCGGAGGGGAAGAATGGCGAGAGATGAGGACAGGAGAGTGGAGATGGAGTACCTGTTTGGGTTGTGTGCTGAGTGGAGGAGTGACAGTCGTGTGATTGAGAGTGTAAAAGAATTCTTGGAGAACTCTTGGAGAGCACGTAGGAGAGAGCATGAGAGGCAGGGGGCCCCTCAGTGATGGGACCCCGTATGAATTTTGTGCAGAGAGAGGGAAGGAGGGGAAAAAGAAATCCCTAGTTTTGCTTCCCCCTTTTGCTTCTCTCCCAACAGATTACGTGTGTAGGAGAACGCCGGACCAAAGGCTTCACTGACAGCATCTGCTGGGTGACTCCCAAATCAAGATCAAGATCAAGATCAAGGCTTGAAAGTCAACTACTGATGCAATCTTCATCACAAGACATCTGCAGTAAAAATATAAGGAGAAGAAGAAAAAGCTGTATCATGTGTTTGTGGATCTGGAAAAAGACATTTGAAAGGATTCTAAGAAGAACAATTAGATGGGCATCACGAAGACATAAGGTACCAAAAGGTAAAAGAGAAGGTATAAGAGGCTTGTAAGGTTGGTAATGGCACTGTATGAAGGGTCAAGATCAAAGGTGAGAGAAGCTTGAGGAACATCAGATGCCTTTGAGATAGGTGTGGGGATGCATCAAGGCTCAGTTCTCAGTCCTCTTTTGTTTGTGGTAGTGATGGAAGAGGCCACAAAGGAATGCAGAACAATCCATGGGAGCTGCTATATGCAGATGATTTAGTCTTGACAGCTGAGACAAAGGAGGAAGTTGAGAGGAGATATATAGATTGGAAGCAGGCAATGGAGAGAAGAGGTCTGAAGGTGAACATGTCCAAGACAAAGATGATGGTAACAGGCAAGAAAATAAAGCAAAATATACAAGTGGAAAAGTTTCCCTGTGGAATGTGCGGTAGTGGAGTAGGAGTAAACTCTATTCGATGCAAGGAATGTGACAAGTGGTGCCATAAAAGATGTTCGGGACTACGAAACCTAAATTTAGTGGTAGATTTCTGCTGTCCAGTGTGTATAAGAAGAATCAACAGAGGGGGCCCGCCAGAATGGGGAAAAGGTAGAAACTATGGATGTGAATAATGATGTAATAGAAGAAGTGAAACAATTTTCCTATCTTGGTGACATGTTAGATAGCGAGGGTGGAGTGGAGAGAGCAGTAAGAAACCGAGTAACAACTACATGGATGAAGTGGAAGATAGTGGGACTGCTGATAAACAAGAGTATTCCACGGGAAAAACAGAGGAAGAGTATTTGAAGCTTGTAAAAGATTAGTTTTGCTGTATGGTTCTGAGAGGGGCTTTAACGAAGAAGTTGGAGGGTGTGTTGGTTGGGTTTTGATCGGAAAATGTTGAGATATTTTGACTGGGATCACAGGGAGAGACGAAGGGGTCCAGTGAAGAGGTGGCAAGAAAATATGGACTGAAGGAGCTGAGTACAGTGCTGAGAGTAAGATGATTGAGGGGGTTTTGGGCACATGAAGAGGAGAGAAGGTGGTAAGGCATTGGGGAGAGCTGTTAGAGTGGGAGTACTAGGGGCCTTTCCACCGGGCACCCCAAAGGGAAAGACATGGGGGCAGCGTTTTGAAGAGGATCTGGCAGCATTGGGCATTGAAGAAGTTGAGGCAACGGATAGAGATAGTTGGAAGCGTATCATCGGCCTTCTAACCCCTCATAAAAATTATTGGAAAAACTGCTGTTAAACAGAAAGAGTCAGTTTATATATCTAGACAGCGAGTTTGTGACAGAGACAGAATGCATAGAAAGCAGGTGTTTCCCAGGAAGGGGATAGGTTATGTTGGTGATAGATAGATGAGTGCATGGCCGACCAAGGAAACAAGCCATCGTTGGCCTGAGTGCGGGAGGAAACTACGTTGATTGTTTAAGGAGTGAGGAACTGGTGCGACGGTTCAAGGAGGCTGTAGGTAAGGTTAGGGATAGGGGTGGGATCCCTTGGTGTGTGTGTTTTTCAAGACGCTCTATTGACGATGAGGGGTACTACAGAGCTATTGCTCTGAATTGCCAGGTGGCATTTAATTGCAAAGCCATGGTTGGGCTTTTGTCAATAACGGGGACCTCTTTTTCGGGCATAACAGCCTCTACCACAGAGATGGGGTGCACCTTTCAGAAAGGGGTTTTAGATCTTGTCTGAATCCCTTACAAGGAAGTAGTTGTCTTGCAAACTTTTTTTTAGATAGAAAGCCAGGGATTAGACACTGGTTCATTGATTTTTTTTTACGTTTTTTGTATATCTGGCAGTGCATTAGGGTGTCTGCTGTAGATTCCTCGCTGCTGCCCGCTCTGTATCTTCCAAGTCATCATAGGAAGAGGTTGTTGTGTTGGTTCTCTAACCTTCCTACACCCCTATTCGCCCCTCCATCTTCTACCGCCTCCTCCAGGTCTACTAAAGCATTATGCCGGGCAAATCTCTATCAATTGTGAAGAAGACACTATAGCAACCTTGTATCGAAGTGGAAAAACCATGGGCCAGATAGCGGGGAGATGTGTTTCCAAACATTCCGTCTCGGGGTGGTGCAGGGGGGCGTAAGATGGTGAGTTAGAGACTGTTTTGGCGTGGAAGAAAGGGTCAGGGCGACCAAGAAAAACTTCTAAGAAAACTGATCAACTGCTCAAATGGATTGTTGATGTCAATAATCCTTTTGAGCACTTGATCAGTCTTCTTAGAAGTTTTTCTTGGGCGCCCTGACCCTTTCTTCCACGCCAAAACAGTCTCTAACTCAACATCTTGCACCCGCCTGCACCACACCGAGACAGTATGTTTAGAAACACACATCTCCCTCGCTATCTGGCCCATGGTTTTTCCCCCTTCGATACAAGGTTACTATATGTGTTCCTCACAATTGATAGAGATTTGCCCGGAATAATGCTTTAGTAGACCTGGAGGAGGCGGTAGAAGATGGAGGGCGAATGGGGGTGTAGGGAAAGGTTTTGGAGAACCAAGCACAACAACCTCTTCCTATGATGACTTGGAAGATACAACCGGCAGCAGCGAGGAATCTACAGCAGACAGCCTAATGCACTGCCAGATATACAAAAAAACATAAACAAAACAATCGCTCCCACCGAAATTGGCAAAAAGTTAAGGACGTTTTCCCGCCCCAAGATTTTTTTGGGATCCTAAGTTTTTTTGCGCCGACTGTAGAAAGGGAAGATACAATAACAGAAAAAGCCAACTTTAGGGGATTACAGAAGTTCTTTTTCTGAATGCAATTGGAGGCCCCTTCCACGAGGCCAAAAATGTGGAAGAGAAGTGGGACTATTTCTTGGAAATGTATAATATTGCTGTTGATAAGAATGTTCCAAAGATAACAGGGAAGGAAAACTGAATGACTGGAAGAATGACTGGTTAATAGAAAATGTGAAGTAGCAAATAGAGATAGAGATGTTGCATGGAACAGACTGAGAAGGAAGATAAATAATAGGCAAGGAAGAATACAAGAGCTAAAAATGAATATGTAAAAGTCCAGATATGAAGAAAGGAGTTATGAAAGAGGCACAATAGAAAATTGCATTAACGAACCAAATTATTTTTATATGTTTATCAATGGGATTTTAAAGCAAAAAGAAGGGAATCACAAGCTAAAAGTGAAAGGGACAGTCTACGAAGAACCAGTAGCACAAGTTGAAGTCATGAACGAATGTTTTCAAAAAGTTTTCAATGAAGAAAAGGAATTCTTGGAAGGAGAGGGTAGAAAAGAAGCACATTAAGTGACATAGAAGTTGGAAAAGCATGACATTATGAAATTATTGGAAGCCCAAGAAGTAAATAAAGCACCAGGTCCGGATGGAGTTTCAAACTGGATTTTGAAGGATTGTAGGGAGCATGTGGTGGATAAAGTACACAGTCTAGTTACATGTTCGCTAAATGAGGATAAATGTCACTGATGACTGATAAATGATAAAGGTAAATGGGCTGATGACTTTTCTCTACATTTTCCAACATCATTTACCAGACATCAAACTCTTCAGGAGTTAAGCAATTCACATGAGGCCACAGACCATTGGGCATTGAAGAAGTTGAAGAAGTTGAGGCAACGGATAGAGATAGTTGGAAGCATATCATCGGCTGTCTAACCTCATAAAAATTATGGGAAAAACTGACGTTAAACAGAAAGAAGAAGACATAGCCACAGGGCTGCATAATTACTGATCTTTCTTTAATTTCTGAATAGGCAAAGCAAACCTTTTATGATTAATGCCTAAAAACCCATTTCTTCACCTATCTACACAACACAGCCTCCAACACAACTACCTCAATAACAAACAACTGTCTCCCTTCTCCAAACTTAAATTATTTGGCCGTCTTTACCAAATAAACATCAACTGGAAATTTACCATCTCATTCTTGCTGTATTAGCTTATAGTATATTGTTAGGTGCTCTGCGGCATCAACGTCAAATTAATTTTTCCCCCTCTCAGGGGGAAGAGAGGGAAACCTCCCCTCCCTTTACACAGCTTTATATATACTTTAAATATCCACCCAAGAAGCAAGAGAAGCAACATTGCGGCGGTGATTTAAAGATTTAAGACAGTCAGTCAGAGGAGGGGATTGATGAGACGAAAAGCTTTTAACCAACCCTGTTTAGGAGAGCTGTATGAGTGGATAAAACATGCGAGACATACTCCATACATGGGCGGATAAGGCCCCTGTACAGAGCAAGCAACTGGGAGGGAGAAAAAAATGGACGCAGATGCAACAGGACACCTAACTTCTTAGAAGCTGTTTTAACAAGAGATGAGATGTGAGATTTCCAGTTCAGATTTTTAGTAAAGGACAGTCCGAGAATGTTCATTGTAGAAGAAGGAGATGTTGAGTGTCATTGAAGAAGAGGGGATAGTTATCTGGTAGAGTCTCTTGACAGTATGTGTGTATTTACCTAGTTGAATTTACTTAGTTGTGTTTTACAGGGCCTGAGCTACACCTCGTGTGGTCCCGTCTCCGTATCTACATTTATCCACTTTCTATCAATTGGTGCAAATTATTTGCCGATCTCACCTCCTTATTTAATCCATTCCAAACTACTACATTTCTATTAGTGAAGCTGTATTTCTTTCTGTATGTTGTTCAGGCATCTCCCTTTACCTAATATTTTTGTATGTCCTCTTGTGTATCGACCATCTCTTTTGTTCCGAGTCAGTAGTCTCTCCATTGTCTGTTTCTTCCATCTTAGTTATCAGCTTTAAAAAATTGTAATTAAGTCTCCTCTTTCTCTTCTCTAGTGTTGGTAACTTTATTTCTTTCAACCTTTCCTCACAAGAGTTTTTCTAGCTCTGGTACCATCTTTGTTACAATTCTCTGTATCCTCTCCAACTTTTTCACGTGCTTTTTTTTTATATGGTGACCATACAATAGCAGCATATTCCATTTTTGGTCTGATCATTGTAGTTATTACCTTTCTCATCATATTTTTGTCCATGTAATGAAATGCCACTCTAATATTCTTTAACATCCTGTATGTATCTACAAATATTTTAGTTATATGTTTTTCTGGTTTGTAGGTTATTCTGCATTATCACTCCTAGGTCCTTTTCTTCATCAACCTCTGCAATTATTTCATTTCTCATATTATAAGGCCATTTATATATCTTTTCGCTTTTTCCAATTTCCATCCCATGACACTTATTCACATTAAATTCCATTTCCCATCTTCTGCTCCATTCGTAGATCTTGTTCAGGTCATTTTGTAGTGTTTCACAATCTTTATAGCTTATTATTTCTCTTAATAGTTTTGCATCATCCACAAATAGACTAATATAACTTTTTATTTCATCAGTCATGTCATTGACGTAAATCGTGAACATTATTGGTGTCAACACTGATCCTTGTGGTACCCCAGAAAATAAGTTTCTCCATTCAGACTTTTCATCCCACTACTGTTCTCATTTCTCTTCCTCTCAGATAACTTTCCATCCAGGTTTTTATCACCCCTGTGATTCCTCCTATATTTTCCAATTTTCAAAGTATCCTCTCATGAGGAACTTTGTCAAATGCCTTTTTAAGATCTAGATACACACAGTCTGCCCATCCATCTCTTTCTTTGTTATATCAATTACTCTTGAGTAGAAGCTTATTAAGTTGGTCACACATGATCTCTTTTTCCTAAAACCATACTGATGGTCTGTTATTATACACTAGGGTCCCGCATAAAACGTGTTCACATAGAGCGTTTCCCTTATGGAACGAATGACCTAAAATATATAAATAAAAAAAATTATTATTATTATTTTTATTTTTTTTAATACATAAAATTCCAACATTTTCGTTAGGAACGAATGTGATCATATAGAACGATTCCGCCATCAAAGTAGAGCAAATCCGAGGAGTTCTCATTTAGAGCGCCGAAATATCGAACAGAGGTGACATGACGTAGATGCGCATTGTGACGTCACTGTCATATGAGTCGCTTTGCTTTTTTCGCCAAGCCAAGCTTTTTTGCCTCATAAGAACATAAGAAAATAAGGAAGCTACAAGAGGCCGTGAGACCTACACGAGGTATTTCCTGTAACGTAGGGTAGTTCCTGCCTCAGTGATGAACCCACACATAAGGCGGCGAATTTTGATGAGCAAGCCGCCATAAGAAAACTTGCGGCAGCTTGAGTTTTCTGTTAATTTGAGGCAGTTTTCGTAGGTCGGCTTGACCATCTAGCGCAAGCCGGGGCAAGGGTGAGTGAGGAAGGGTACGGCGGCGGCATGTCGCCACGGAGATGGGGTGAGGGTGGTATGAGGTGGGGAACGGCGGTAGTGACCGCACAATTCTCATCCATTATTACCAAAAAAAACATTCTTGTGAAGGATATATGTTGTGATCCATTCACGATATCGTCAGTTATCATAATTTATTGATGGCTTTCATTCGAAGGTACACTTTCATTGTCGGTGTGGTTATGTTTACAAGTTATCAGCTGAGAGCAGCTATAGCCGCAACAAGTTCTGGTGAGGCACGCAAGCGAGAGTCAAGCCAGGTTTATGGACACTTGCTCACCAAAATTCGCTCCTGACGAAAACCAGAGAGTAAAGGCCGGTTCCCACTAGTCCGCTTCTACGGCCGCCTTGCCATTCACCGCCCAACAATGACGTCACCATCATCACCGCTTGAGTACCGCTTGAGTGGCTGTAGAGTGAACTAGGCACTGCTTCCACCTCCGCTCGAGCGGACACCGCCGAGCGGGAGAGATGACTTGATTTTAACTTTGTACGGTAGCCGTATTTTAACTTTGTACGGCGGTCGACTTTTTTTTGTGACGTCATTGTTGGCCGGTGAACGGCAACAGCGGCCGTAGAAACGGACTAGTGGGAACCGGCCTTAAATGAACGTAGGCAAACCCTCATGACTCGTTACATTCGCCCTGACAATGCATCACAGCCTGCCCCTGCTAGCGCACCACAGCCTGCCTCTGCTGATGAGCAACAGCCTGACCCATCAAAAGAGCCTTAGCCTGGCCATTCAAATGAACCCCTGCTCAGCCTGTCAGAGTTTGAGGAGTTTATGATAGACGTGGCTGAAATGCTAGGCCAACGCTCACTCGCCACACTCCAAAGCTCTGGGTCACACTGCATCCAGTGACGAATGATTTGACCTCCAAGATGCCTCAGGAACCCCTTGCCCCGGTATATAATCCCTATTAGATTTAAGGTAAGCAACAATATGCCTATTTCATCATTTCTATGCATAACTTATCATTTATATATATTTTGATATGCATGGTGTGAATGAGTATAAATGTAACGGGTACGGTAGGGAGGACCGATTGACCAATATCAATTTTTCCCATAGGTTATGTGTTTCACAGGGAAAACGAATTCACATAAAACGACCTCATTTATTGACCAATTTCTCATTTTATGTGAGACCCTAGTGTACCTTCAGTTTCTAAGTATTCCGTCCATTGCTTCTTTATTATTTTCTCACATATCATGCATACTGTGCTAGTCAATGACACTGGTCTATAATTTAGTGGTTCATCCTTCTTTGTCCTTCAAACAGTGTGTGTGCAACTGTGCATGTTGTGTGTGGTGTGTGTAATGTGTGTGTGTGTGTGTGCCATTTGTTACCTCAGGCAGGTTACCAATAGTCACCCAGTTGTCAACATTCACCACTCATCAGTCACCAGTCACCTAAAGTTGACTATCCCGTGAGCACACAGTGAATAAAAACGCCTTCCACACACACACACACACACAGATGAGAACAGTAATAAAAGATCAGAAGTCGAATGTGCAGAGTGATAAGTGGAGTTCCTCAACGATCAGTATTGGCCCCAGTGATGTTCTTGGTCTATGTAAATGATATGACAAAAGGGATGAACATTTTATATGAGTTTATTCGCTGATGATGCTAAAATTACTAAGAAAAGTAGAAAGTAAAGAGGACTGTGAGGATCTACAAAAGGATCTAGATAAGATTTTCAGATGGAGTCAACTATGGGAAATGGAGTTTAAGCTAAAAAGGGGTAAAGTGATGGAAATGGGCAGTAGCAAAAAGAGACAGAGAGGAAAGTATTCGATGGGAAATGAATGGATAATCAAAACAAAGGTCGAAAAAGATCTGGGAGTATGGATTACGGACAATTTGTCACCGGAGAAGCATATAAACAAGATCACAGGAGATACATATCAGTTCTGAGGAATATAAGAATGGCATTCAAAGATCTGGATGAAGAGATGATTAAGAAATTGATAACATCTTTGATTCGACCAAGGTTTGGAATATGCGGCAGTGATTTGGTCACCACATAAAAAGAAGGATATAAGGAAGATGAGAGAATACAAAGAGCAGCCACAAAAATGGCTCCAAGCCTGAGAGATTTAACATATGAGGAAAGACTTTCAAGACTAAAACTCCAACTCTTGAGAAAAAGAGAAAGGGGAGATTTTATAGCAGTGTATAGAACATCAATTGGTCTGGGAAAAATTGATAAGAGAAGATCTGTTTGTGTGGGACGATAGAAGTGCAAGAGGTCATGAGAAGAAATTGAAAAGGACAACATGCAAGAGGGCCATAAAAAAATACAGCTTCCCGTATAGAAGCATAGAAGCCTGGAACAACCTTGATGCAAAAGTTATTAATGCAGAAGTATTCAGGACTTCAAAGGCAAACTGGATAATAGTAGATTTGGAGACGGGAGCAGCTCTTTTTCCTGTATGTTGCAACTAGGTAAATACACACACAAAATGCGTAACATGCGTGTGCTGTCATAGAGAAATCACGCCTATACGTAGACCTTAACCTGGGATAGATAAGATAGACACACCTTATAGTAGACATCCACCACTGATTACTTATTTCTTGTCCTTTGATACAGATATGAAGACTTTCTCTTGTGTTATAATTGTGGTGTTTTTTCCACATTGGCACAAAACAAACATAATATGTTCTCTTTGTCTGGTACTCCTGGGGCTGGGCCTGAGTTGTATGCATACAACTCAGGCCCACTGCCTGCCTGAAAAGCTCTGCTTTTTGCCTGAAAAGCTCTGCTTATTATAAAGGCTGGCCTTTTAAGATGAAAAACAAACATTATTGTATTTATTTATGCGGCTATTATACAATGTTATTAAATGTTTATGTATAGGGGAAAACCCATTTTTATATGTAATATAGGTCCTAGGCTTAAAAAAAAAATTGGGTTCTCGCTCGAAATCCCTATAGATTTTGCCCAGTGGGCCCCAAAGTTGCCCGTCAGGCACGAAACCATACCGGTCATATCATGGCCATTTCTTTTAGTGTTTTTGACACTTTTTTTTTTAATTGAGGTTTTTTGGGCTGGGGATGGGGAAATAACACAATAAAAAAACGATATGGAGTCTCTATCAAGTGATTCCAATGTCAATTGAAGGAATCAGCCCATGTTTATAGGACTATAGGTACCTACTAATATCACTTGCTTTGATACATTTGTGATTGTTTTTTTGTTAAGTGTTTTCATATATTATTTAACCTTTTTTTATCTCTCTTTCCATTTCGGATTGGAACTGACTAACATCCTGATGGAAGCGGTTAATCTTAGCGCTGCGGCTGATGCTGCAGTTGAGTTTGATGAGCTTTGTATTATTTGCCAAGATTTACACCCAAGACAAGCGGGGTTTTTCCAGCATGGGTGCAATCATATTATATCCGCAAGTGAGACACGAAAAGATGCAGTGCTCGCAAGGTTGAAGAAGTTGACGCCTGGTGCTCTATTCAATTATCATGTCAAAAATGCGTGCTACAAAGGCTATACAAATAGCATCAAAATTGCCAAGCTTAAGGAGAAACAGAAAGAAGCATTGAAGCAATCTGTGCCCTCTGGTGATGATGCGTCAACCCCATTCACCAACACCTACTACAACTTGTTCACAGTCAAACAGCATGCGAACACCGCCTTGTGTGGCACCTGGTCGTGCCACTGTTTACTATCAGTATACATGCGTCATATGTGGCAACAAGTCAGTCAACCGTGAGTTCGCCAAATATCGAATCTGCGAGAGCAAACGAGCAAACACGTTCCTAAATGCAACCGTCTACTTCCAGGATGATGTTTTCTGTCGAACTTGCGACCTTCAAGTCGAACATGCTGTCTATGGCTCTGATATTTATTATCACAACCTGTGTATGTGCAAATAAATTCAGCAGTATGAATGCTCCAGAACTCTAAGTGGCCCTATACAACTCAATGCCAAGCAGCAGGTGTGGAATGAGATCGTTAACGAGATTGAGCTGGGTCTGATTGCTGGCAAAGGTTATGAACTTTCTAGTATTCGAGACCAGATGAACAGCTGCCTATGAGATGAAGGTAATGTCCAGAATAGGGATGTGAAGGTACTTCTCTCACAAGCAGTTCAATGACCTGATAGACTTTGCCTACTCAGATTCTGCATGAAAATGCATCATGGTATTCTATGTGCTGGGTAATGAGGCAAATGTACTTGCTGAGCGTATCCGATCACTGAATTCCATGCAAGTCGTAGCAGCTCAATTCAGAGCCTGCTTGCACAACTACGACTTCGACTTAGATGATCGCTTCTGTGATGCCCAAGATTTAAAGCAAGCCAGGGCAAAGATGAATATCCCAGAGCCCATCCTGCAGTTTTATGGCCAATTGTTTAATTTCAATCCAGCCACATACAGGAACACAGCTGACCAGGTAATAACAAGTGACATGCAGGAAGATGTCAAAGATGTAGAACAGGAGGAGGAAGAGGTGTAAAGATGGTTCTCTTTCAGTCCAGCGATGTCGGAAAATACAGACCATGTTCCAGCACATGTTCTACATTCACCATTCTGACAGAAAAAGAACACCCATGTCTATATTGAATGCCGAGTTTGCCCACAGTCTAGGACGTGATGGCAAAATCTTTGTCACATGTCTGAATCGACAGGCGCTGGCCCTGAGCTAACTGAACTTCGCCGTATCAGCATGACTGGCCGCGTTCACTGTCAACCAAAATGAAGCGGACATGAAGTTGCCAGCCCATTTTAACCCAGGGAACTCTCACATCAGCAAGGACCTATCGACAACAGCTGGGACCACGAAGGTGCAAATTCATCTGAACATGATACGGTGCCTGTCCTTTACCAGCATAAGCCTAAGGGCCCTCTTATCCAAACCCAAGCGCTCTAACACATCTGTAATTCATGGTCCGAAGGTTGAGGAAGTACTGCCATGTCAGCAGCTACAAGAATTTGAAGAAAATCTGAAAAAGTATGACCTACCCACATCCTACAGAGGCCACGATCAACCAGCAGTCTACGATGACACTAGGCGGGACAAGCAACTATCCAATATGGCTTGGGCCATAGGCAGACTTAACTTGGAAGTCAGTGATACCAACATGGCGGACTTGGGATATCCGACAACTCAAACTATGTGATCATGGAACGCAAGCAATGCGGTTTGGACGGATGACAATGTCCCACTCAAGCAAGTTGCAATTACACCCGTGGTGCCACATGACATCAACAAAGGAGAAGTTGTATACACCGAGATGAATAACATCAAGTCCCTGTGTTCTCAACTGGTACAATCGTAATTCCACTCTACTCTATGCCGATGAGAAGGTCTACAGTATAGCAAAAATTATACAGCTTCGGAGACCAGAGGAGTTCAAGTGCATAGTCTGGTGTTTAGGGAAAGTACACACTGAGAAAAACTTGATGAAGTGCTGTGGCAGGAGCATCGAAGGAAGTGGTGCAGATCATGTATGGCTTGAGACAGGTATCTACGGGCCATCTGTAATCCAGACCTCGATTCTTAATGCGGGCCATTACGCTCGGTGCCTTGATACTCAAAAGATTCTGGCCGAAGCGTTGCAACGCCTATTGTTGAAGGAATTCTTCATGAGTGCTGTAGTTGACATGTATGTCAGAGAATTTAAGCTATTGGCCAGCCTCCGCAGTGCAACAAAATCTGGGGCTCGAGACCGCAGTAGGAAGTTGCTCAATCAGTTCAAAGCCTCTTCTACTCAGCTGATGAGTGTCCTTGATGAGTTTATAGAGTCAAGAGTCAAGGATTATAAGAATTTCAAATTCTGGTGCCAGTATTGTCTCGATACCAGGTGGTCCTAGATCTTCTTCGTGCCGACAGAGAAGGTTCTTGGGACCCTCCATCTCGATGCAATGCAGCGAGCACTGTACGAATTTGTCACCTGTGACTGCACAAACTACCTTCGCTGGGGACAGTCTACCTTGAAGACTGCAGAAACATGCCTCAGGAAGTGTATGAGAACTTTGCAGAACGTCACTTCCTTCTCTGTGAAAGACAAGCCTGGTGTCTTTACAGCGGTGGGGGATGACCAAAAGCTCGAGCAGACAATAAAACTTTCCTCAAATGCAGTGACAGTATCATTGACATCAGTATCACAGTGACAGGGCATTGCAAGCGGAAACAATTTGTCGCACAATGGGACCTGATCTTTAACGAGATGATGGTGTGAACAACTTGCTTCGTGAAATTACAGGTGTTCATGAACACACGTCAGAAGCATATGTACATCACGAATCATCCCAATCCTACAAGGACAGAGCGAAGAAAATATCCATAAATGTGTCCGCTTATTGAGGAAAGAGGATCTCCGTTCTCACTGATTGCCCAAAGAAGCTTCACACTTTGTCACCAAGCAAGTCATGCCTGAAGACGTAAGAAGTGATTTGCTGAATGCGTCAGACATTGGGAGAGGAGGCTTATGAGCATTTTCACCCTGAGCGCTTCATCACGAGGAATGTACGACTAGACAGTCCGATCAGCCATCGCAAGATCCGGACAATGAAATGATCAGCATAAGGAACAGCAAACAGAAGCCGACTGTAAAGCAAACTGTGAGACAAGTCAACATCATAGACAAGTCTATTGACATTGCTCAACACACTCATTATCATGAGTGAGCTCCTCAAGTATGATGTACCTAGTCCCATGATATTTGACGCCGACGGCTACATGATCCACCCAGAGAAAAGCCTGCTCATACGTGAGCTTGAGCTTGTCCTGACTGATGCTGATATGCATTATAGGCATCAAGATGATTCTGCTATAATTATCAACGTCATGGCCCTGGTCCGCCGCCTACCACTTCATGGGCTGAAGACATTCGGTGACCTGATCACACTCATGCAAAAGTCTTTAGCGATCTACCACGAACACGGCCTATGTGACTGTCTTTGACATCTACACCGAGTGGTCGACTCACGACCGTGATCGGGACCGACCGACCGGTTGTAAGTTGATCTGGTCGTAAGTCGGCCTATGTTATGAAGAAAAAAATATATATATATATATATATATATATATATATATATATATATATCTATATATATATATATATATATATATATATATATATATATATATATATATATATATATATATATATATATATATATTATTTATTTATTTTTTATTTTTTTTTTACATGTGTGCCTGTAGCGCCTGTAGGCAGTGACTACTAAGACTCGGATGGTAGGCCCTGGAGGTTCACTTGAGGGCTGTCATGGTTGGCCCTCGCCCGTGGTGGCCCAGGCGAATGATAAAATATTATGTGTACAGGGAGGTCCCGAAGATACGAGCAGTTAGGTTCCACCTGGCATACTCGTAAAGCGAAATCTCGTATAACGAAACACATAACTAATGGTAAAATATAGGTTTGGTTCCAGGACCCCAACAATTATAAAAAAAAAAAAAAAAAAAAAAAAAAAAAAGACATGTTTTTCAAGCTATCATAAAATTGGTAATATTTAGTAGGGGTGTGAGAACCCCTTGAGGAGTCCTATGATCCCTGGTGATATCACATGCGTGGGAGCTGACCTGACTTCTTCAGGAAGGCACATATTATACAGCTGATAACGGGGTGTTGTGTTGTGCGGGCGGCAGCCGATGTCCGCTGCCAGCGGAGATCTCCTTGGTAATTATTTAGTAGGAAAGCGAGGACCCTTTGAGGAATCCTATGATCACTGGTGATATCCTATGGTGCTATCACAGGCGTAGGAGCTGACTGTCTTCTTCAGGAAGGCACAGGTGAGGCGGATGATGGCGGTTTTTGAGAGAGGCGGCGGACGGGCAGGCCGCCGCCTCCTCCGCCAAGGTAGGTTTGGGCAGGCTTAAACGTCCTTATCACTCGTTATTATACAACTTAGTGATTATGGTGAGATGTTATATCCACGTGTCATTATCTAAATCAATGTAGCACCGTGTGTCACCTTAATAAGGGTGATTTAAAGAAGTTATGATGAGGTGACTGCTGGCCGAGCTGGCGGGGCAGAGAGTGACGGAGAAATACTTGCCGCGGAGCCGCCCCATATCACAAATATTCACCATTTTAACACACATACACACCTTCTACCACCAATACACTAGCAACACAGGCTCCTTACTTATATATCTTACTATCTGATACATTAAAACAACTTAAAACGCAAGCATTCAAAATAAATCGAGAATTAGTTTTTGATGACGGGGACAGAAGGCGGAGAGGCAGTCTGGCATGCCATTCTTGCCCGGAAATATGTATCGCTGGCTTGTTATTGGTCGAGAAGTTTTAAAAACTGTGTCATTGGCTGGTGACGGATGACGCCTTAGCCAGTCACAACCTTCCTACTCGTTTACGACCTATCGAGGGAGCTTTCAATCAGCTTTGTAGCTTCCGTCATTAGGGAAGTAGTAGTCTAGGTAGTGCGAGAGCAGGTTGTTGCTGGCCATACTACCTCCGTTGCTGGCTTCTCGCCCAGGGTTGTGAATTTTTGTAGGCCACATTGTCGTACCGAGCCACCAGAATTATCATATTTTCAGATTGATTATCGTACAACCTTAGGTAAAATCATATAGTCAATAAATGACTTTATAATTTTAGTAAATAACTTGTAATTTACTTTAGTAAATAACTTGGTAATTTTACTCACCCCAGTTTGAATGTCGTAACATTGGATTTTCGATCTCGTATATTGAAAATAGACCCTAATTTACACATCTCGTATCATCGGATTCTCGTATATCGAGTGCTCGTATAACGGGACCTCCCTGTAATGATATTATAATCATCTTTAAGTAATACTTTATCAACATTTTGTTGTCATTATTGTTATAACCATCGTATCACCGAGTTTGATCCGCAATGAGAACCAAAATCTTTCTGCACCGTCAAGTGGCCTAAGAACACCCACTGCCCTGC
Organism: Chionoecetes opilio; assembly: GCA_016584305.1. NCBI lineage: Eukaryota > Metazoa > Arthropoda > Malacostraca > Decapoda > Majidae > Chionoecetes > Chionoecetes opilio. The sequence goes on from JACEEZ010018281.1 coordinate 317,079, forward strand.
TCATTAAACTCTACCTTCGATTGCGAGGTCATCAGAAGACACAGGGGGTCGGCATGAGACTCTAATCACAGGCATCACTATAAAAATACTGCCTGCGCCACCATGGGCGGAAGGCCAACCATCACAGCTCTAAAGTGAACCTTCAGGGCTACCATCCGGGCCTTAGTCACTGCCTGAAGGCGATATAGGCACAAATGTAACAAACAAAACAAAAAAAATGTTTTGTTTTCTCACAATTATCAGCATTTACCGCTGGTCGTAAAGTTGAACAGTCGTAAGTCAGCGAATAGTTGTATACTGGAGAGCCTTTCATAAAAGACCAAGAACATGAGGAGAAGGAGTACTGCACCTTCAATTGTGTAACTGAAATCACCAATGAGTCTCCACTCCCACAGATGGCTAACTTCTGGCCATCACAACAGAACATAAGAAACATAAGAAACATAAGAAAATAAGGAAGCTACAAGAGGCCGCGAGGCCTACACGTGGTAGTTCCTGTAAATGATGATGATGATGAAACAAGATGATGCTGGAACAGCTTATTACAAACATGTCTCTGGTCTTGCCAAGGACTTACCGCACCTACTGTCGTGAGTCAGCTATCAATGCAGGGCGACGGACTGGCCATGTACTTCCTTGTATAAAGACAACAGAAACACTACTTCCTGAACTGTACTCACAGATAGAAGCAGGCAGATTTGCGGCAAGTTCTCCATGCCTTCGACTGTGCTAAGGCAGGCTACAAAACCTGTGTAGTTTTGTCCAATGACACTGACGTTGCTATGGCCCTACTCTACCACTATCCTACCCTGAAGGAAGCAGGACTAAGCGAGCTCTGGATGCGAGCTGGACGCGGCAAAACTGTGCGATATATCCCACTGCACATTCTGCACGAAAACAAGATCAAGACATTTGTAATATCCTCTTGCCTTGCACACCTTGACTGGATGTGATGCAACAAGCAAAGTAGGCACCAAGAAAGCTGCTCTCAAAGCCCAGCCCACCCAATTACTTAGAAATTTGGTAGAGAAATGACAATTACATCGGAGACCAAGGCTGATCCTGAAAAATACCTCGTGTTGGTGTTAAGTGAGACTAGCCAATTTTCGTCCTTCACAGAGCTTCGTACCCATATATATCATCAGACCAAGGCCTCATCACTTCAAAATTTACCTCCAATGTCAGAGGATTTGTCTCCACACATAATGCGAGCCTGGTTCTGTACATACTCAATTATCCACCTCCAACCCAGCATCATAGATCTACTACATTTTGGGTATCAGCTAGAGAACAACCGCCTTGTTCCAGTCACAGGGTGCAAAACTCTGAATAAGCAGTGGACAGTGACGTGTAAATGTGGCAAGTGTGCTCGAGCCACATGTCCATGCCGCATGGAAGAGGTGGGCTGCACCCCTTTCTGCAAGTGAATGAAGTTTGCAAGATGATGCCTGCACCAATCCATATAATTAGATCTGATATGGTGGAGGTTTACACAAATTCATTGTGATGTGGGTGTTAAACTTAATAAATTTGTGTGATATGGCAGTTATCAAACAGTAAAACTTGTATTCCTTTTTTAACAAAAAAAGTATCATCTAAAATAATAAAATGACCAAAGAGATATTGAGGATTACAAATTTCGGACATGATTGGTTCGCTGGAAGGAGCTTCAGAGCCCCCAATGTAAACCAGTTATCAAATTGACTAAAATATTGCTTTTAACGTGTTTCCCAGCCAAAAATACTCTATTTAAAGAAAAAAGTTTGTCAGAATCCATCAAGAAATGGCCATGATATAACCGGTATGGTTTCGCACCCGACGGGCAAAACTTTTGGGGCCAGCTGGGCAAAATTTATAGGGATTTCGAGTGCGAACCCAATTTCTCTTTTAAGCCTAGGAAACACTATGTTTTCTAGGGACCTACACTACCATATCAAAATGGGTTTTCTCTATACATATAAATGCATGCAACTCAGGCCAGCCCCTAGAGTATGGGACATGTTGAAAGGTTAGTTACTGACGGTTTGTTGATGTCATAAAGAGTCGATCAGCTGGGCGAGGATTGGGTAGGAGCGAGGACAAGGAGGGAGCTGAAGGGACGAGTAACTACTTCACAACCAATTACAGCACGTTCCGCGGCCATTGATATTTTGGCCCAAAAAACGCATATATCTCATTCATGATGCATTTTAAGCAAAGAGAATATGAGTACCAGTGACATGTAGTAGAGAATATTGCATCCAAAGCTTTATAATACTCCGCGTTTTAGGTATAAGTTAACGGGTCCATTAGCGGGCTTTTACATTTTTTTCTGCCCTTGGTCAGTCCCCGATAATGTAAAAAAAATATGAAGATATTAAATAAAGAAATAAAATACTTAGCTGAGTAGTCTGCAAAACAATAAAAACAATACAGGGAGGTCCCGAAGATACGAGCAGTTAGGTTCCACCTGGCATACTCGTAAAGCGAAATCTCGTATAACGAAACACATAAATGATGGTTAAAAATATAGGTTTGGTTCCAGGACCCCATCAATTTAAAAAAAAAAAAAAAAAAAAAAAAAACATGTTTTGAAGCTAAAATACACTATACCAAACACAACAAACACACGCGTCTATATTACCCACACTGTACTACCTATTCTGTAGAAAAAACCATTCTGAAAGAGAAAAAATAGCACACAAAAAACATAAACTGCACATTAATTAAACATAAAACATGCATAACAAGCAAAAAAGACGTTGTAATGTAGGGGACGCTGTGTGATACAAGAGAAGGTAGTGTAGCGGTTCCAAGGTTGGGGCCGCACACCTGCTAATTACCCCTAAAGGTCAGGCCGGGCCATGATGCTTAATTACCCTTCAGGTCACGCCTTGCTAGGGGTGACTGACTGCGGTCCCAAGGTTGGGGCTGCACACCTGCTAATTACCCCTAAATGTCAGACCGCGCCATATGCTTGATTACCCTTCAGGTCACGGCTTGCTAGGGTGACCTGACTGCGGTCCCAAGGTTGGGGCCACACACCTGCTAATTACCCCTAAATGTCAGGCCGCGCCATATGATTAATACCCTTCAGGTCACGGCTGCTAGAGGTGACCTCACTGGGGCAACCAAATCCCCTTTGTCCAGCCCAGGAGTGGTAGGGTGCTCATTTTGAACTTGATAATTTTACTCCCCCCAGTTTGAATGTCGTATCATTGGATTTTCGATTCGTATATTGAAAATAGACCCTAATCTACACATCTCGTATCATCGGATTTTTGTATACCGAATGCTCGTATAACGGGACCTCCCTGTACTTTGCTAACACAACACTATTATTCATCTTGAAACAATTTTGTTTTATATCAGTTTCTAGCATTGCACCACAACTAACCTGTTTCATCATCCAAGAGTGGCATTCATTTTTTACAGGGGGTTTGAAGAAAGCAGCAGGGGAGACTGTGCCACTACTTCTTCTTGCCGCTGCAGCAGAATGTGAGAATCCTTGGGCGGGGGTGCCACTTGCTGGCAATCCTCCACGAACTCTGCTAATGAATAAATACAGGTTTTCAATATCATTGATAGAATAAAGTGTCAGAATTTGGTTAAAAGTAAAAATTATTACAATTTTCATCAAAAGCGTAAAACTGAGGATACAATGGGCATTCCTTAGATATTTTAAAGCTATATTTTTCAATTTTCAGTTTAAATTAATTTTAAATTTTTTTATTATATTTTATTATCATTAGTTTTTTTACATTTCGACCTTTAGCACCTGTAGGCAGTAACCTCCAGGGTTTGGATAGCAGGCCCTAAAAGTTTACTTAAGGGCTATTAAGGATGGCCCTCGCCTGTGGTGGTAGAGGAAGATTTGTTTTCTATTGGCGTTGTTAATAGAGGCTCATACTTCCCTTGTCCTCCGAGCACCGCCATCCAAGGTAGATTTAATGGGCAGCATGTGGGCGTTTTAAGGCCATTCGACGATTTCCAAAAGATTTTGGCACGGGCATGATTCGATCTGGTACACGAGCTTGTCACTTTCCCGACGCTAAACCACTCAGTCATCGCTTCCCCGATGTACAATAGGGCCACTGCGAATGAGGTTATTGGTACCGGTAGGGTACGCACTAGACTTGAATCACAGTAAGTCTAGAAGCATAGAGTAAATGGTTCTGGAAGGCCAAGCCCCCTCCCTATAAACCCACCTAAGTTCACCATTACTGGATTTACAGACTCAAAATAAGTTAATCATACTTTTAGTTCATTAAATCTTTATCATCATCGTGTAAATAAGGACATAAATACAGTTGATTAGAAGGATCCTGCTACACAGCAGCACTGATGGTGCTGAGAAAGCAATATTACTGCTTCGGCAGTTGGAAGGGGGACTGGAAAATGTGTTTGATTTCACAGGCAACAGATAGGTAGGGGGATGGAGCCTATTGGACCCAGCCAGGAGGCGTCCAGGTAGCACGTAAGACTCTACAAATGGTGCATTAAGCCGGGGACACACACGCGAACAGTACATCGTAACTTAACTCCGATGTGTAAAAATAAACGCCAGTGAATGAGTCCTCGAAACGTCACAAGCGTAACACCCGAGTGAATATACAGTAAAACCTCTCATATTCGGACTAATTGGGCCCAGGAGTGGTTCGAGTAATGCAAGGATCCGAAAAAAAACGGGGATTAAACAAAAATATATATAATTTAAAATAATAATAATAATAAATAATAATAAATAATAATAATAATAATAATAATAATAAAATAATAATAATAATAATAATAATAATACTAATTCTAGGTGAATACAGAACATGTCTAGGTCATGCAAATGCAAAATAAACCTAAAGGTTAATCATGTAAATAAATAAATCTACAGTAAAAATACACACTAGAGTACGTACAGTGTCGTACACAGAACTATCAGTGCCTACGTCCTGGGCAAGCGTGCAGCCGGCAGCAAGTATCATGATGGCGAGATTTCCTCCTCTTTTCTTCTGTTGTTTATAGGGCTGCGAGGACCCCTTGAGGATCCCTGGTGGTTATCCTATGATTCTAATCCACAGGATGGTATGCTGAACCTTTCTTCTTCAGGAAGGCACAAGTAAGCCGGAATGACAGCGTGTTGTCCCTGAGAGGTAGGCAGGGCGCCGGCGGGGCAGCCCTTTGCCAGTAGGGTGTAGCAGGGTGGTGCAAATAGGGTGTCCCCAAGAGCATAGAGGGAAAAAATGAAACATGTTTTTTTCACTTGGCCTCGTGTTTTACTTCTGTTTCACACATGCATAATAAGGTTCCTGTGAAATTAGATGAAATTCGAGAATATTTAGGGGGTCGCGACAACGGGGTGCACAATTTTCAATAACCTTCAAAACAAAGAAAAAACTCAAAACATAACACATTTTTAGAAAGAACTTCGAGGAAACCAAACATACAGTTTTCATGTTTCCATTCAGAAAAAGCTTCTTTGAGGTCCTCCTTCCTTTTTTCCCCCCCCCGGCCCCACAAGTTTTCCGATGGTGTGGACTAACTGGATGAGATACTTCTCCTGTGCGGCGACTTCGTGGACCCCAGGTAGCGCTGAAACTAGGGCGATGCCCAGCTCCGCGGCATCGTTGACCCACTCGAGGCCAATGCCCCCGTTTCCTCCGAGTCGTCCTTGATCGGTCGTCCTCCTCCCCAGAATGCCGGGTCCTTTGCCGAGAAGCCCTCGTCCGCGTGAGTTTCCTGAAAGAAGGACGTGTCCCCTCTTCGAAGTGACGAAGGACATGATGGAGGAAGACATCGTCATCTTTTTTTCCCTCACAATCAGCTTGAGTTCCTTCTTTGGGCGGGCTTTGTCTAATGCCTTGACCATCTGCTTTCTTCTCCTCCACATCATCCTTGAGTCGAAGAGGCCATTGCCCCCCCGCGTTTTTTTCCTCGGAAAAAAAAAACGTACCACAGGTGGCGTCGCAGGGCTTGTTCTGCTGCCTTGGCAAACGGTTTAGTCAGGGTAATGTCTTGAGGATCTCGAGAAGAGCACGTCGCCTCAACGGAGCTTTCACAAAGATCTGTGCCTCATGCCATTGCTTGCAGTACACCAGCGCAACAAAGAGGGCCACTCGTTCCACGCCGGTCCCTTTCTCTCGACCAGTCACAGCGACAGCTGGGATTTCAGCATCTGAACTTGAGGCAGTAGATTGCCTTGCCATCCACACGGGATGATGGAGAGCTCCAGGAACCGGCGGAATTGTTGGCTGGACCTTCACCACCGAGGAACAGGTAGGGAAGACGAGAAGTTCTTCATGTCCTCCCCTGGGATGGTTCTTCGACATCAGAGCCTCCTTCGACGGCCAATGCGTCGTCCTTCAGCTTGCTGGCAGTGTCATTGGTGGCAAAGAACTCGACTACGAGGTCCTCCATGTTTCCATCCTACCGTCTCTCTCTGCGAGGAAATCCACGAAGGACATCGATCAAGGAGTCGTTTGACGATTCCAATGTAGGACCAGAGGAAAGAGCCGAGGCGGGCTTCGAAGACATCCTTGAGGATCACCTCCTGGACTGATTGGCGGCAGGCCAACCAAAGCAGGCTCGTCCGAGTTCTTGCGCCATCTGAATGCAAGCACCTTGACCATGCCAGTGTTCAAAGCTGTGGTGTCCAAAACAGAGGCGATGATCTTGTCCCCTGCAGCCCCCGCTTCGTCCACCTCCCTTCAAGGCACTGCAGCCACGTTTCTGCCAGTCGAATCCGAGCTTGCCGGGACCCCAAGAAGGAACTCGCGTCATCTTCCCCCTGTGAGGGGACGGCGAATGCGGTCCTCCGTATCGCCAAGAGGGACGGGGAGGAGTTTTTTTCCCGCCCCAATGCAGACCAACCTCTCAGGTATCTCCTGGTTTCCGCAGTTCCCCACGATCTTCTCGGCGGCTTTGCTCTCTCCCCCATTCGTGCTCGATGGACCGTGCTCTTCGAGACCCCCATACTCCCATGTCCATGTCCAAGAATTGGAACGGTAGCTGCGAACGTTGACGTTGCTTGCCGCACCGACAACTTCTCTCGATCCAAGTTGAATGAGGTTAGATCCTTCACGAGACGATGGCGACTGTTTGAATTTTTTTCCTCTGGCCTTCGGGATCCACGAGGCCGGTGATGAACTTCGTCGACACAGGACTGCTGCTGCTGCTACTGCTTTGGCTTGGATTTCCGCCCTTCAGTCAGCCTGGCAATGTCGCTGTCTTCACGTTCCCTCCCCCGGGAGCCGCTTGAGTAGAGTTCCGCGCGTCGACCTGCTTCTCCACCTTCTTTCGCTGTCACGGGTCAATTCCAGCCATGGATGATTCCCCTCTGTCTTCTCCTCTGACTCCGTAGGAAATCCTTGACCTCGGTCCTTCACGTCTGCCCCGTTTGAGAGAGGAGGAGTGTCGAGTTCGAAGATTTCTTGGAGGTCTCCTTTGAAAGTCTCCTCATCGATACAATTTCGCGTGTGCTTTTGTTCTTGTTCTTCTTGAGGTCATTGCCACGCCTTTTACCAGCTTTGACAGCTTCGTGCCGGCGTGTATTACTGTAGTTGTCGGAATCCCGGCGCGCGACAAGAAGGGGAGACCTCCTCACCCGTCCTTCCTGCTCCCGCTCGCCGTCTTCCCCATCTCCCGGTTGGTGGTGTTCGTGCGGAGGAGGCCTGCTCCTTCGTGGTACCGGGCTCCGGTGATTTCATCGATTGGAGCACTTGTCGTCAGCCAAAGAATTACTAGCGGCTCTTGTTGCCATGTTGAGCCTGAGGGAGAAAAAAAGTGAGGAAATTTAGAAAAATCCCTGATTTGAGTCACGTCACCTAAATGTTCCTTTGTCGGGACCCCTAAATATTACTAAATTCGCCCAAAATTTCAACGCAATGCTTGTTTTTACTATGAGAGAACCGGAATAACCACACGAGAGTGCAAAATTTCAAAACTTTGCATTTTGGGACCCCCTAGGACGTGGCAAGGAGTTTTCGTCCTTATTAACTCGGTTATTATACATCGTAGTGATTATGGTGAGGCTGTTATATCACGTTTCCCCTTATTTAGGTTAGTGCAGGACCGTGTGTCCACCTTATAGGGTGATTTAAAAATGTGTTGAGTGGCGGTACCCAGTGGCAGGGAAACATTTCTTGCCCTTGGCCACCCCGTTCACTACGAAAAAAGTGTCCCCGTTTTGCACACCTTTAAAGGCAGTGTCCACATGTCTTTGTTGGGTTGTGATGGTCCGAGAAGTTTTTAGAAACATTTTGTCATTGTCTGGTAAATGATGACAATTTTGATGACGTCATTAACTCGGCCCAAACCCAGTCAGGACCTTCCTACCCGTTTTACTACTACCAGAGGGAGACTGTGCTAAATACGGTAGTAAGACCAGTAGTATCTAGGTAGTGGGAGAGGGGGGTAGCTGGAGATACCACCTCCGTTGCTGGATCTGGGCCCAAGGCCTCAATGGCCTTAGATCACTCGCCAATACAAACATTTGGACACAACAAGAAGCCAGAATTACAGTATACAAAACCTACCATATTTGCCGGCGCCATAAGACGCAGCTTGTTTTCCAAGAAAGGGAATGTTAGGCTATGTTGGGTAAGACTTGGTATGGGTGTGGCACAATTGTTGGTGCTGCCGGCCTCCCCATACTGTCGGAATCAGCAAGATAGAGAACTCCGGCAATGGTTGGTAAGAGATGTCACGTACTTATTTTCATCTCTTAATAATAGATGGTAACATAATATATATTTATATAGAGTAGTTATATTATCAGTTTATTCTTGGTAGAAACATTACTTGCTACTAGCTATTGTTTTAGTAAGGGAGCAGATGTATATTTGTGATAATAAACAGAGTGTTTGACACCTGCATGTGAGCAGCGACGCTCACCGCCGCCGGCGACGACAGACAGGGAGAGGAGCGATAGAGAGCCTTTTTGCCATGGGTGGTAACGGAGGTTGGTACAGGACTCATGCCCATTTCGTTATTTGTATATTTTTAGATTTACATAATTATACTACCTCAAGAACCATTGCGCCTCTCAGAGACAAGCTTGAGCCAGGGGATAGACGAGGGTTTCACAGGGTCCTCCTTTGTACATTTCATCTAGTTGTAGATTAACACAATTAAACTACCTCAATTACCTGGCGTTTCTCTACATCCCACGGAATCCACTGATTAATATTCAACGTAAACAATTGATGAAACGTGAGGTTACTGGACATTGATCATCTACCCATCTAACCTTCAGGTGGTTACCTGTGTGAGTATATTACTCGCGTAAGGAATATACAGAAACCAGGAATGCCAAACTTCCACCCTGCATCTAATGCGGCCATATTATTAATAAGAGGTCGGGCAGAGGGACATGCAGAATCGCCAGTGGTGTATTACTAAGGGGTCCATCCGAGTGATCTGTGTTTGAACGATATACCACTGAACATACATTTGTAATTTGGGCAACAAAAATGTTACTAATAATATCAACCGTAATGCAGAATACCAAGAAAAAGTTATAGTTTTAATAGAAAACAGAGGTGGGGCAACAAGGTCGCTTTTCTGCTGCAAGATGGCTGTTCCAGATGTAAACATCACCCCCCTCAGCCCTCCGCAGTCCCCCCTGCCGCTCTTCACTGTAAATAGATGTAAGACAGGGTAGGCCTTTATAAAACCTGATCCAATCAATCCGCACCCCTGTATCTCGGTGGATACGAAATTGGTAAATTGTAACTGAAGAGTGGCTAGTACAAAGGCCGCATACGGTACCTTAGACGACGAAGCTTTCCACACATCACACAAGACCCAAGACCCCATCACGCGCCAGAACTTCATCCGCCCTCAAGGCCGAACACACCATGACCCATCATGCCCTTCACAAACCTGTACCTTCCTGAGGAAGCCTAATCAACCTCGCAACTGTGATAGATATCACAGGTGTAAACCCATGGGGAAAATCTTCGATCCCGATATCGGTTGCCCTTCAACAATAACAATAAGGTTAAATATGGTTTACCTTACAGTGTTACCTTTAATATATGGGTAAATTTTAGTTTATTGGGCAACCACGCGATTTCGAGGCCTGAAACTTAGTTTTCCTGAATAGTTTTGGTGTGTTTTGAATTAATCTGTCTCTTTTTTTCCGTTTTGTTGTCGAATCAATATTTGTTTACATGTTTGTGGGAGCGGGGGGTGCCGCCCTGCCCCTCCGGTCTGCCCTGCAAAACATTGCTAAGCTTCACAACTAACCCATAGTATTGATAATTTTTCGTTTTTATCGCCAATCCTTCTGTTACCTAAAACCAAACCCCAGCCTTCCTCCCAGCCCCGCCCCCCCCCCCCCCCAAAAAAATTCCTCTAACCTAACCTAACATAATCTGATTTAACCTAACTTAACTTCTGGCTGAAATAACGTTAGATTTTTCGTTATAAATGTAATGGTGATTTTATTCAATGTGCCATGGAAATGGGTCTCTAAATACTCAATGAAGAAGCTACTGATAAGTAGGTAAGAATTCCTAGGACTTTGGGGGGGGGGAGGGGGGGAGGGGGGGGGGTAAAAGCCCATGACCGAACAATACCATTATTTACTGCAAATTTTCCACAAAGTCCTAAACACCTAGCATAAAGCAGCAACAACTTACCTACAACTTTAAATCTAAGCTAAATGTCATAGGTAGAAATATTAGAATATAAATTCGTGAAGCATTCTGCAATAAATGAGTGACCGTTTTGGTTACCCTACATCCTACACTGTCCCAATTCTCTTTATATTTGAACTAGTATAATTTTTTTAGTCACATTCACTGCACTGTTGACTATTGTTATGTTGGTACATGCTCAAACTAATTTGTTTTCCCTTACAAACCTTTTTTTTATAGCTTTTATAAATTTACGAAAATTAAATATGTCCTCAAAGCACGTAATATTTTTTTTCTGCTACATATGGTATGTAAAATACTGGTGCATTTTATGCGGAGGTGCTTCTTATGCCCAGGCAAATACGGTATATGCTCAGTGATGGATCTTAAAGCTCTGCCTGTCGGCTACCTTCACTAACTCACATCTGACCCAAAAAATATAAAAATATAAAAAAAGAGAGGAGAGGAGGATGGTCAAAATATGTTGTGTCCGAATAATGAAGGTCCCGAATAAGCTGAGGTTTTCTGTACAGGGCGGTGTTCCGTTATACTTAGCATTTTTCTGTATACGAGAATCCGATATACGAGATGTGTAATTTGGTCTATTTTCAATAATACGAGTTCGAAATTCCAAGGCCATGACATTCAAACTGGGGTGGTAAAATTATAAAAAGTTCAAAAACGCGCCCTAACCACTCCTTGGCTGACAAAGGGGGATTTTGGTTTGACCCCAGTCAAGTCACGACACTAGCAAGAGCCGTGACCTGAAGGGTAATTAAACATATGGCGCTGCCTGGATCCTTAGGGGTATTAGCCAGGTTGGGTTGCTGCCCCAACCTTGACCACTAAAACACGAACCCTATTTTGTATCACTTGGCGTCCCCTACAGTACAACTCTTTTTTTGCTTGTTATGCATGTTTTTTATGTTTACTTAATGTGCAGTTTATGTTATTTTTGTGTGCGAGTTTCTCTTTCAGAATGTGCTTTTTTTTTTCTACAGAATAGGTAGTACAGTGTGGGTAATATCGACGCGGTGTGGTTTTGTTGTGTTTACTATACAGGGAGGTCCCGTTATACGAGCATTAGATATACGAGAATCCGATTGATACGAGATTGTAAAATTAGGGTCTAATTTTCAATATACCGAGATCGAAAATCCATGTTTCGACATTCAAAACTGGTGTGATAAAATTAACCAAGGTTTATTTACTAAAATTATAAGTCATTTAATTGACTATATGATTTTACTCTAAGGTTGTAAATAATCAATCTGAAAATAATGATAATTTCCTGTTGGCTCAGTACGACAATGTGGGCCTACAAAATTCACAACCCTGGGCGAGAAGCCCAACGGAGGTAGTATGGCCAGCCACAACCTGCTCTTCGCACTACCTAGATACTACTTTCCCTAATGACGGAAGCTACAAAGCTATTGAAAGCTCCTCGATAGTCGTAACGAATAGGAAGGTTGTGACTGGCTAAGGCGTCATCCGTCACCAGCAATGAAAACAGTTTTTAAAACTTAATCTCGGCTAATACAAGCCAAGCGATACATATTTCCGGGCAAGAATGACTGCCAGACTGCCTCTGGCCCGCCTTCCTGTCCCAGTCCCTCTAAAACTAATTCTCGTTTTATTTTGAATGCTTACGTTTTAGTAGTTTTTAATGTATCAGATAGTTAAGAGTATATAAGTAAAGCGCCTGTGTTTTCTAGTGTATTTTGGTGGTAGGTGTGTATGTGATGTTTACAAATGGTGAATATTTGTGATATGGGGCTGCTCCGCGGCAAGTATTTCTCCGTCACTCCTCTGCCCTCAGCTTCGGCCAGCAGTCACCTCATCATAACATCTTTAAATCACCTTAGTTAAGGTGACCCCGGTGCCTACATTGATTTAGATAATGACACGTGGATATAACATCTCACCATGATCACGAAGTTGTATATAACGAGTGATAAGACGTTTAAGCCTGCCCAAACTACCCTTGGCGAGGAGGCGTCGGCCTGCCCCGCCGCGCGCCTCTCTCAAAACCGCCGTCTCTGCCTCACTGTGCCTTCCTGAAGAAGACAGTCAGCTCCTATCCTGTGATCGCACCATAGGCTTCACCAGTGATCATAGGATTCCTCAAAGGGTCCCTCGCTTTCCTACTAAAATAATTACCAGGAGATCTCAGCCTGGCGGCGGACATCGGCTGCCGCCCGCACACACAACAACCAACCCGTTATCCTGTATAATAGGTGCCTTCCTGAAGAAGTCAAGTCAGGCTCCCACGCAAGTGAATCATCACCATAGGATATCACCAGGGACCATAGGATTCCTCAAGGGGTTCTCAGCACCCTACTAAATATTACCAACATTTTATTATAGCTTGAAAAACATGTTGTTGTTTTTTCTTTTTTTTAATTGTTGGGGTCCTGGAACCAACCTATATTTTTTACCCATTAGTTATGTGTTTTCGTTATACGAGGTTTTCGCTTCATGAGTATGCCCATGTGGACCTAATTGCTTGTATCTCGGGACCTCTCCCCGTATATGTTAAATGTCGCGGTCGCTTCCCGTCCCTGCCAAACGTCAGTTTTTTGCGCGTCACATCAAAGGATGTTACAGGTTGAGGCTACACAGTGGTGGTGGACAGGACGCATTTTAACACGTATCAACTGGCTACATCGAGTCTGCTCAATTTGCTGACAGCTCGGTAAACATATCCCGGCTGATCCGCTAACGTTGGAAACTGTGAACTGTGTGCCTTACCCCATCAACTCCTCAGAGTGGAGTTACGTACAGTCCTTAGTTTTATTACGGTAAAATGATTTTAAAAGAATTCTCAGACTCTAAAAGAAATCTAAAGTCAGTTTTCACTAATGCTTGATAAATCCCAATTTATTACTCCCCCAATTAATAAGTACACTCTGAAGTGAGTGTACAGGAAGGACTTATCCCAAAGTAATGTGTGACATGAGGGTTATTCTGAAAATAGCTTACTCTATACGTAAGCTATTTTTCCACATGAGTCAATAGTGTGTACATATACGTATTTTGCCGAGCTTATAAGACGTAGTCCCTTTTTTCCAAGAAAGGAATGGCCAAAACTCACCCTGCGTCTAATGCCCATATTAACTAAAAGAGGTCGGGCAACAGAATGCAGAATTGCCGTGGTGTATTACTAAGGGGGGTCTCAAGTGATCTGTGTTTCAGCTGTAGAAACCCCGACAAAATGTGTAAACTGTTTTACTATAATATCAACAGTAATGCATAATACCAAGAAAAAGTTGGAGTTTTAAAGAAACAAAAAGGTTTGGGACAACAGGTCGCGTTTTCCTGCCTGCAAGGTGGCTGTCATATGTAAACATAACCTCCCTCCTGCAGTCCCGTGCCGCTCTCCACTGTAAATGGATGGGAGACAGGTAGGGCTTTACACCACCTCGAGTCCCCTCAATCCTCACCCTTGTATCTTTATGGATAAGGATATTGTAAAATGTAACTGGAAAGGTGCTAGTAAAAAGCTGCAACGGTACTTGTAGACGGGACAGAAGCCCTTCACCACCACACCAAGACCCAAAACCCATCACGGTGCCGAGAACTTCATCCTCTTCATGCAGATACCTATCACCATCAGACCTTGACCTGTACCTGCCTTCCCTGGGAGACTTAATCAACAGGTTTAAACCATGTGAATATCTTTGAATCCCGACATCTGTCCCTTCAACATAACAAAAAAGGTAGAGATGGTTACCTCACAGTGTAATATCGTGTATTTTTTGTTATTGCCCCAGCCACCGGTTTCGAGGCCGAACTTAAGTTTTCCTGGATAGTTTTGGTGTGTTCTAAATTAATATGGCTGGCGTTTTTATCGGAAATCAATGTTTGTTTACATGTGTGTTGAAGGGGGCTGCTCGCCCCTGCCCCTCCAGGGGGCCCCGCCCCGCAAACATTGCTAAGCTTCCCCTTGCATCAATCTGATGGTGGTGGTGTGTGTGGTGGTGTGGTGGTGGTGTTGGTGGTATTTCATAATTGTTATTCTTCCTCCTCTCTGTACCCACGGCTGAAATGGCATATTTAAGCACCTCACACCACACCCTCCACGTATATAACACCAACGCTAACCCTAAATAACACTATAACGGCATTAGAAAACAAAGTTTTATAGTGGTTAATGAGGCCTAACATCAAGCGGCCTGCCTCTCGGCGACGCTATAAGAAAAAAACACTGTTGTTGTGAAGGCTAACAACACATTTTATTTCCACTGCCCTAATGCACTACTTTCGCCACTGCAACTAATGTCGCCATGCCACAGATTATTACAATTTTAGAGCATAAATGCTAAAAGCTCGCTTCGCCCTCGCTTGACAATGAGTTTAAGAGACGAAATCTAACTTTCTGTGCAAATTTCTTCCGTTAGGCCCTGTATCTTTCTTGCCCACAAAAACATTCGGTGGAAACTTTTTACAAGCCTATATGACACCTATTTCGGCTGAAATAGTGTCCAACAAGCGAGCGAAAGGCGGCTTTGGGACAAAAAATATGACACTTCGGTGGCTCGGTACTACAATGTGGCCTACAAAAATTCACCAGCCCTGGACAATGTCCATGATCAGATGCGCAGAGACGAGTTTGGTGGGCAGTGGAAGAGGTCTGCGCACCCCTCCCTTGTCCCTTACCTATTGTACCTCTTCGGTGCTATGTAGCACGCGACGTCCCCAAGAAGTACAGTACGTCTTTGTTGCTTGTATGTATGTGGTGCTTGTGAGTCATTTTTATTGATTTGCCCTGGTTTACTTACGCCCTTGAGGCCCAGAACATAATTTCCATTGTAATTTGGGTACCGTTAGAACGAATTTTTAGTTAATATAAGCAATGTTTTGTAGACATGACCTGTTTAGTATCCTTGTCGACTAACTAATGTGGTATATTGAGTTACTTTTCGTAACTTTATAGCTAACACGGACGATTTTTATATAGCAAAAGGAAGATCTGGGCGTGAAGGGTTTAAAGTCTTATTATGACTATTTGTGCTCTGTCCTACTGTGCTGTCACACTCGTATTCACTGTAGTTTGTGTGGTGGTGCTGTGGTGTGGTATATAGAGCCTATATTTTGAAGAGCTTGAGAGTTTTGTTGGCATTTGCTATAGTTTATTTTAGCTTGAAAAACATGTCTTTTTTTTCCTTTTAATTGATGGGTCCTGTAACCAAACCTATATTTTAACCATGATTATTGTGTTTCGTTTTACGAGATTTCGCTTTACGATGTATGCCAGGTGGAACCTAACTGCTCGTATCTTCGGGACCTCCCCTGTACACCATATTATAATATATACAGTCAAACCTCGATATAACGGACTAAAGGGGGGGAGGGTGGTCCGTTAGAGCCGATTGTTCGTTATAGCGAGGGTATTTTCCAAAGGTGGAAAAATTATATGAAAAATAACGGAAAATTGTTGAAATAAATGAAAATAATCACAAACACAACCAGACTGTGTAGCTATGTTTGGGAGGTAAACATTGTACTGCCTACAATGCTGATTGGTCCCGCTCCCTATCGTGAAATAAATGAGAACTATGCAAAACACAACCTGACCGTGTAGCCTAGTCCGTCTGTCTAGTCAAGCTCAGCTCTAGGGAAAGATAACAACAAGCGCTGGAGGTTAATAGTCGTATGTACAAATTGAAGAATGGTGGTGGGGCAGCAAGGTGTGGTGTGATGTGTGTGAAGGAGTGGATGAAAACTGTGGAGCCCACGTCGCTGCTGAATGTGAACGGGTATGCGTATGCTAAACAAAGTATGTTGAAGGTAGTGGTAGGATAGGTCGAGTGGAAATGGCGAAGATGAGAGACAGGAGAGTGGAGATGGAGTACCTGCTTGGGGTTGTGTGGCTGAGTGGAGGATTGACAGTCGTGTGATTGAGAGTGTAAAAGAAATTCTTGGAGATTCCTGGAGAGCACGAAAGAGAGAGCATGAGGCAGGGGGCCCTCAGTGATGGGGGACCCGTATGAATTGATGCGGAGAGGAAGGGGGGAAAAAAAACCCCTAGTTTTGTTTCCCCCTTTTTGCTTCTCTCCACAGTTAGGGGGGGGAAAACGCCGGACCAAAGGCTTCATGACACTTCTGCGGGTGAACCCAAAAACAAGATAAAGATAAAGATAAAAAAGGGGATAGTAGACCCAACCGTGGGTTTGGGAGGTAGGCTGGGCAAGTGGGGGCCAAAAAGTATGAAGTGGGAGAGGACTATGGAAGGGGGGAAGCCCCCTGCATTATGTGGGGCCTGGAAACAAGGGGTGGGTTGGGAAAGGGATTTGGACAGATTGGAGTAACCAAAACAAAGCGCAGAAAGCTTTGACCCAATGGTTTGGGGCAGGGGGAAGCGATTAAGGAGACAGGGGAGGAAAAACGTTCGAGAGAGGATGCAAAGGCGGGGACTGGGGTACAGAGCTGATGCAACGAATGGATGACAGCAAAGGGGCAAGAAAAGGTTTGGGCTGGATATGTAGGGAAGTGGAAAAAGACTCAGTAAAAGTGAAAGTGGACAGGTGAAGGGGAATTTTTTGGACGGGAGGATGAGAAGGGGAGTATGGCTTATAAAAAAGGAAATAAATAGGAGATGGAAGAGAAAGGGAAAGAAAAATGGCTGAGGGGAATGAGTGAGAAATCAACACGGGAAAGGGTAACGGGAAAGGAACCCGGTATGAAAGGTTTATGATGGTGGCTAGGAGGGGTTACTTTCAGAGCCAGGACAAAGTGCTGGAGAAAAAGTCGAGTACAGAGGAAGAATGGGGCAGCAATTTTGGGTGTGATGTGTGGACAGGAGTGGAGAAACCGGGGAAAACCCTTGATGCTGGAAGTGAAGGGTATGATATGCTAAAACAAAGATGTTGGAGGTAGGGGTGGGAGAGGCGGAGTGGAAGAATGGCGAGAGATGAGAGACGGGGAGTGGGAGATGGATCCCTGGGGGGTTTTGGCGAGTGGGGAGTGACAGTCGTGTGTTTGAGAGGTAAAAAAATTTTTGGAAAAATTCTTGGGAGCAGCAGGAAGGCAGGGGGCCCCTCGGATGGGGGACCCGTATGTTTGGGAGAGGAGAGGAAGGGGGGGAAAAAGAAATCCCAGTTTTGTTTCTCCCCCAACGATTACGGTGTGGGAGAACCCCGGGGACCAAAGGTTTCCCCGACGTCTGTGGGACCCCCAAACCCCAAGATCAAGATCAAGATCAACAGATTCACCCCGTGGTTTTCCCAAAGGTTTTTGTTTTTAAATTATCGACTAATGCCATTTTTATATATTTATATATTTGTGAAGGCGTTTATACAGGTCATATTTTAGGCAGTGTAGCACTGGTGTCACCTTAAAAAGGGTGATTTAGGGTGTTGAGGTACAGGGAACGTAGCAGCGGCCACGCCAAAAACACTAATAGTCATTTTTTTAAAAAATAAACACCTTCTACCACCAAATAAATAAAAACCGGGGAAAGGGAAAAGGGTGGACGATACATCTTTACCCGAGGAAAAAAACTTGGTTGTTGGTGACAGTCAGGTTAGGATTTTGACAGCAGGTTTCTGTGACGGGGAAGGGGAGCGCATAAAGTCGGTGAGTACCGGGGAAAGGGGATGGTTATGTTATGAAAAGATATTTGGTGCATGGGGCCCAAAGGGAAAAAGCCCACGTCTGCCTGAGCGCTGGGGGAAATGTTTTGATTTTGGGTAAGAAGGGGAATTCTACGGCGGTTAAAGGAAAGCTGTAGGAAAATTTTGGGACAGGGGGGGTTTCCCCTGTGGTGTGTGGTGTCCTTCCAAGATTTTTGGGACGGTGGTACTCCAGGGCTATTGAAATGAATTCCCCAGCGGGCATTCTTTGCAAAGACAATGGGGCCTTTGTAGACAGTGGACCTTTTTCAGGCATAACCCCCTCCCCAAGGGATGGGGTGCACTTTTGGGAAAGGAGTTCAGATTTGTCGAACCCTTGAAAGGAAGGTAAGCACTGGGGTTTTTTTTAAGAAGAGAACGGGGTTTTTAGACCTGGGGGGGGTAAAAAAAACTTGCGACACGGGAGGAGTACCCAAAAGGCGGGAACTAGTGTTTTCGTAGAAAGAGGAGGGGGGTTTATTAAAGATAAAGGGAAAATTGACAAAAAAAAAGGGAGTTTCTGAAAATTTACTATACAAATGTAGAAGATTCTAAAAAAGATAGATTTTCCCGAAGGAAAAATATGTAGGGATTTTTTATATAATGCTTTAAAAAAACAGGGTTGGGTATGTCAGGAAGGTATTTTATCCCGGAAAATCGAGATAGCGGGATAATTTTTTCCAAGGACAGAGAGGCAGACGAGGGGGAGGAGTTTTGCTTTTTTTCAAGGATGCATGCAGGTTTGTGTTAATAATGTTAAAAAAAAAGTGACAGCATAAATCTATATGGGGTAGAGGTTTCGGGGAACGAGAAATGGTTTTGGGGTAGTGTAAGGGGCCCTTTAAACTTTTGAAAGAGGATTCGCTCCATAGGGAAAAAATAAAAAAAGGCCTGCAGATATAACGAATGCGTGGTGGGAGATTTTTAAACTTGGAAAATAGAGGGGTTTAATATAGGTACACGACGCAGATGAATTGTTAAATATAATCCAGGATAATTCTAAACAAGCAAACAAGGGGCCTACTTGAGGAGATAATATTTTAGATTATTGTGACAAATAGAACGATTTGTTTTCAAATGGGAGACGTGGGAATTAGATAAAGCACCTTATGAGATCGATTTAGCTTTAAAAAGGGAATTGGAAAAATTTAATGGCAATAACATCGAATTTCCCCAATTTCAGAAAGGCCAATTATGCAGGATTAAAAAGACACCGGAGGTTTTTAATAAGGGGTGGGATGGGGGGGAAAAAGTTTTTCCCGGATAAGACAGGGCGATACAGCGGAAAGGGCCAATTATGAAGGATTAGGAAGGACCTGAGGAATTGCACGGTTAGATATGGGAAAAAGAGGTCAGGCGAGGAGGTAATTAGATCGGTTTTTGACAGGGAAAATGGGTCAGGGCTGGGGGTAATTGGAGGTTAGACGGAAAGTGAGGTGGGGGTTTAGGAGGATTAACCTCATTTGTAAGGAAAAAATAGGACAGAAAAGAAAATTCCTTACGGGAAATTAAGGTCAGAAAAGTGATCCAAAATAATGACCACCATTAAAAAAAAATTGGTGTAAAAAAAACTTTATTTAAGGTTCAAAACAGGATTGGTAAAAAAAGAACGTATAAGTATGCAAGGACGGGGAAGAAAATTTAAAGTTGGTAGTTTCTAAAAACAAATTTTGAGATTAAAAATAGCAGGACAGGGGAAAAACCCCAAAAGGGTTCTATCAGGTATATAAAAAAAAAGACAGGGAATTGTTGGGCCGTTTAAAAGGGCAGGGGAGGGTGAGGGCAAATACGGATGAGGATTTGTAAAAGTCTAAAGATTATTTCTTAACCCTTTAAAATCAAATGACGTCTTTGAGGTCATCCGGTACGGTAGGCCATACGTACACATGACGTCTTTGAGCGTCATCCAAAAGTAATATTTTAAAATATTTATTAAAATCTTAAAAAAGCGCGCAGTTGACGTGAGATTTCACTTGGACCGTGGAGCGAATTACAATATATTATATGAAAATATATTTGTATAATTATACTATTGTATAATATTAATTATACAAAATATTTAATTAAAATTATTAAAAAAAAAACTTTATTCCATCTTTCACTTCGGTTTGTATGGCTTTATTGTAGCGAATTACATACAGGGAGGTTCCCGTTATACGAGATTCGGTATACGAGAATTCGATGATACGAGATTGTAAATTATGGTCTATTGTCAATATACGAGATCGAAATCCAATGATACGACATTCAAACTGGGTGAGTAAAATTACAAGTTCAAAAATGCGCACATACCACTCCCGGGATGGACAAAGGGGGATTTGGTTGACCCCAGTGAGGTCACCCCTAGCAAGCGTGACCTGAAGGATAATTAATCATATGGCGCCGGCCTGACATTTAGGGGTAATTAGCCAGATGTGCGGCTCCAACTTTAGAACCGCAGTGGTCACCCTAGCAAGGCGTCGATCTGAAGGGTATTTAGCATATGACACGGCCTGACCCTTAGGTAATTAGACAGGGTGTGCTGACCCAATTGGGACTGCTACAATACCCTCTCTGTATCACACAGCGTCCCATACAGTACAACGTCTTTTATGCGCTGTTATGCATGTTTTATTTAATAATGTGCAGTTCTGTTAATTTGTGCGCTTGTTCTCTTTCAGAATGCTTTTTCTACAGAAGAGGTAGTACAGTGGGGGTAATATAGACGCTGTGTGTTTGTTGTGTTTGCTATAGTTTTTATAGCTTGAAAAACATGTCTTTTTTTTCTTCTTTTTTAATGATGGGGTCTTGGAACCAAACTATATTTTACTATTAGTTATGTGTTTGTTATACAAGGATTCGCTTACGGAGTATGCCAGGTGGAACTTAACTGCTCGAATCTCGGGACCTCCTTGGTATATTATACTTCAGTGGAAAGCGAAATATATTCAGCGATGTCATGGAATGCAGAAAAATCTTCTATGATGATAAGTGGATTTTTGCATATTATTTTTTACTGCATGGTAATATTTTGTTTTTTTTCACTTTAACCGAGGTTTGGTAAGTTATTTTTTACAACTAGCGTATTTTTTGAACACATCGGTATGATATAGAATGATCTTAGCTTAAATTGGAAAATAATTGAACTCGATACCTTAGATAGTTTGTTTCTAGACGCGGTGGAAGTACAAACTTTTTTCCCGCTGTGGACATTTCGTGGGACACTGGTTTACGCGGGACAACAAAAAGTGAATGACAAGGTGACGTGAAAGAGGTTAAGTGTTTCTACGGAGGAGGATACACAGATAATACCTCATAGTGAACAGATTTCAAAGGAAAGCGGTGATGAGAAGAAACCCAAAGATATTGTGATAACTAGGGAAAGGGTGAGAGGTATAGATAAAGGAAGGGGGAAAAAAAAATTTTAAATCGCCAGGAACCAGATGATGTGTATCCCCGGGTATTAAAGGAATGCAAGGAGGTGTTAGTGAGTCGTTAGTGCACATTTTTCGGAAATCGGGGAGTAGGCGATGGTGCCATTATGTGGAGGAACGGAAATGTCCCATATTTAAGAAGGGAGACCGGAACTAAAGTCAAGATATCAAACCCGTACGTCTAACATCAGTGGTAAGGTAAATTATGGGATCTATTATTGCAAAAAAACATTAGAGAGACTTAGATAAACATAGTTGATCAAGATTCACAACCTGGATCACCAAGGGTAGGTCATGTCTCACCAATGTATGAGTTTTTATAGGAAAGTGTATGAGACGGCAGATAATGCTAAGGATTATGATATAATATATTGGACTGTAGTAAGGCATTTGAAAAAGTGTTACCACACGAGCGACTCTTAAATAAGGGTTAGGGCTCATGAATAGATGGGGAAGGTTCTTCAATCTGGATCAGAGCTTGGTAAGCAATAGGCAAACAAAGGGTTACAATTAATGGTTCTAAAATCGGAATGGGGGACTGGTGACAAGTGGAGTTCCACAAGGGGCTGTTTTGGTTCATTACTATTTTTGATTTACATCAACGGGGACTTGAATAGTGGGATTAGCAGTGATAGCAGCAAGTTTGTGATGATACTAAAGTTCGGTAGGGATTATTGGATCACAGTCTGATGTAACATTATTGCAGAAAGACTTAGGATAAACTAACGATGGCAGTCAGATGGCAGATGGGAATTTAATATTTATAATGCAGCGTTATGAATGTTGGTAGAAAAAACCCTGGTAAATATATAATACCATAAGAAGTATCGCTGAAAAGATCAGGAAGGTGAAAAAGATTCTGGAGTGAGGAGTGAAGCCCCAGACCTCCGACTAGGAAACAATTGTATTGCGGCCAGAAATCGAGTAATAGAGCATTAAGGATTCATTACCAGAAGTGTTAAATTAGAAGTGCGGAAGTTATTTCTAAAGCTTTATATGGCTCTAGTTCAGGCATCACCTAGGACGATTGCGTTTCAGTTTGGTCACCATATTACAGGAAGGCATTACAGGGAGGTCCCGAAGATACGAGCAGTTAGGTTCCACCGGCATACTCGTAAAGCAAAATCTCGTATTAACGAAACAAAATAACTAATGGTAAAATATAGGTTGCGTTCCAGGACACATCAATTAAAAAAAAAAACAAAAAAAAAAACATGTTTTTCAAGCTCAAAATAAACTATAGCAAACACAACAAACACACAGGTCTAATTACCCACACTGTACTACCTATTCTGTAGAAAAAACATCTGAAAGAGAAAATAGCACACAAAAAACATAAATGCACATTAATTAAACATAAAAACATGCATAACAAGCAAAACAGACGTTGAATGTATGCGACGGCCGGTGATACAGAGAAGGTAGTGTAGCAGTCCAAGGCTGGAGCCGACACCTATAAGTACCCTAAAGGTTAGGGCCGCGCCATATGCTTAATACCTTCAGGATCAACGCCTTGCTAGGGGTGAACTGACTGCAAGTCCCAAGTGGAGCGCACACCTGGTAATTACCCCTCAAATGTCAGGCCGCGCATATGCTTAATTTACCCTTCAGGTCACGGCTTGGCTAGGGGTGGACCTAACTGAGGTCAAACCAAATACCACCTTTGTCCAGCCTGGGAGAGTGGTAGGGCGAGCATTTTAACTTGGATAATTTTATTCACCCCAGTTCTGAATGTCGTATCATTGATTTCGAATCTCGTATATTGAAAATAGACCATAATTTACACATCTCGTATCATCGGTATTCCGTATACCGAATGTCGTTTATAACGGGACCTCCCTGTGCCTGCTAGAAAACAGGGCAGAGAAGGATGACGAAATTATCAAGATTGCGTAACTTTAGGTATGAGAAGGAGATTGAAGTTATTAAAATACACTCACCGAGAGACGCAGAGTAAGGGGCGATGATATAAGTTTTTTAGTGGATAAGGGATTTAATAAAGGAGAGTAGGAAAAGTTCTGATGGACTTTTAACCAGGGTAGAACAAAGTAACGGATTCAAGCTGGGGAAAAGCGTAGACATTTAGAAAGGAAATTAGGTAAAAACTGGTTCACAAATAGGGTGGTGAATGAATGCAAAATGGGTCTCAGTAGGACAGGTGTTAGTGCGGAGTCATTTAGGGATTTTAAGAGGAGCTGGATGGTTCATGGATGGGGATGAAAGGGGATGTAGGTAGTGTTAGGTATCAGGAACTAACACGTGTAGGCCTCGCGGCCTCTTGTAGCTTCCTTATTTCTATGTTCTTATGTAACAAAACCCCCCCCCCCAAACAGACTCCTTCCTTATAATATTATATCGTAATATGTGATACATCAAAATTTCTAAACGAAGGCATTCAAAGTAAATGAGAAAATAATAATTTATGTGAGTTGGACCAATTCGAGCGTCGATAGTGGTCTAATATGCACAAAAAAAAGAAAGAAAAAAAAAAAGAAAAAAAAAAGTCACGCAAAATGGAGTCCGTTACATCGAAGTCCGTTACATCGAGGTCCGTTATATGGAAGTTTTGACCTGTATATATATATACTATATCTAATCTATAATATATATAATATATATATATATCTATATATATATATTATATATATTATATAGATATATAATATAATATATATCAAATCATTGGGGGCATAGCCGGGGGCGCGTTGTCTCGCCCACCTTAACGAACCATTCCCTGGGGTCACCACGTTGCGAGTCACATGCAGGTTCCCTTCCCGTACCAAGGAACTCTCCATAACTTGCACCAGCCACAAGCCTTGTGAGCACACCCTTGTACTCTACTCACGCCGATGTCTCTTACAGATACAACCCGATGGGAGAGGATCGGTTTCCTCTGAAAGAGTGCCACATCCCATAATAGCCGAAGTTGTCGCTGACGGACTATGCAGTAATAGGATTCTATTCAGTCTCACGGTTCAATCACTGATGGACAGTAATCGTTCCATCGATAACAAATGATTCTGCGAAGACACTCTTACCAAAGGCATCGATTCGCCTCTTTCAAGTCGATATTAGGTATCCATGTCACACACCATAGAGTAAGGACATGGATCACAGCGACTTGAAGATCAAGATCTTTGTCCCCTGCACAAGTACCAACACCGCCAATAGTCGTCGCTGAGCGAGTCCATAACACCGTGGGGGGACTATGCCATTCCACCTTAAGACTTCTGACCTGACCCGCATCATTAGGACTGTTGCTACCAAGGTAGTAAACCTTTCCAAGATCTCAATGTCCTCGCCGCGCATGAACAGGCTGTACTGTTTCATATAGTAAGCCTCAAAACACCTGGACTTTTTCGTTCCATTTGTGAAATATCCATTCAGCTGAAATATCCACCCCGTCAATAAGTGTTCGTAAGTGAAATGTTTAATGAATGAAAAATCCGTGTGATAATGTCTGTCGGCCAGATGTCCATCGCTCATCTATCACGAAGCAGTAGTAATAACATACGACCCCATGGTGGCTTACAGCCCCACATGGCTGTTCCACATTTCTATTCTACTTTGCAATTTTCACCTGCCCTCTACTTCTGCATTCCTTGAGTGAAGCTGCGAATCCTGCAGTACATTCTCATATCTGCCATATTTAAAGTGGTCTGGTCACTGACTCCAGAGCTCCATCAAGGGTTATGTTGCCATCTTAAGACCTCTGTAATTATAGCAATAATCAACGGAAAAGAATGTTGATATTTAACTAAGTAGAAATACCAAAATTCCTTTCAGTATATTGACTGCATTTCAGTAATGTTTTACCACAAAATCACAAAGGAGAGCTAGAGGCCAGGGAAAGAAATCGTCAATGGGTGTCTCATATAAGTTGTGCTGGTAGGTTACCAGTGGGTGTTCCAGCGATATCTGAAATGCATAGATTTTATATATATTACACTTTCAATTTTGCCAAATAAATTAATTGTACATAAGTTTTTAAAGTTTCCTTTTTACATCAGTTAGGTAAAAACTAAAAGCCAGAGAGAGGGTTAATAGAAAATACTCCTACACCACTAGCTTGAAAAAAAACCTACTTCAGTTAAAAACTCATTTTGCTTCATATTATGACTGAAAATCATCAATCTAAGTATCAGCTTAATTCCCAAAACTTAGAACAAATATTTAAAAAATAACCTGATATCCCCACCTTTAAAAAGTCCAAGTCAATCAGAATGTAAATAAAATTTAAATGCATAGGATATATGCACCGACTACACTTCTTGGAATGGCCACACCATGAGAATCTCAATTTACAGCTGTCCATTAACTATAGCCTGACAGTGGTTCTCAAACTTTTTGGCCTGCGATCCGTTCAAATCATTTCAAGAAAGGCTTGCGACCCACCCCCCCCCCCCCTCATTACCAAGGCATGTGATGTGACATATGCATTCTCTCTCTCTCTCTCTCTCTCTCTCTCTCTATCGCTGCTCTCTCTCTCCTCTTCTCTCTCTCCTCTACTCTACTCCTCTACTCTCTCTCTCTCTCCTCTCGCTCACACACACACACACACCACACCACAACACACACACACACACCAGAGCCATAGATAGGAAGAGTTTATTTAGCCATGCTCCGACAAGTCAGGTCGGGCGTGACTTAGTCAGGTCAGGTCACGCCACGGACTCTAAGGCGCCCATGTTGCATACTACGAAGCTGCTCTGCCTCTCGCCCCTCCTCTCAGTCATCTCTCACTCTCCTCCTCAGTGATACAAAACTACCGTACGTTCGCTGTTGTTCCTCGATGTGTACTGACTCTAGTATGGTCTGTTGTGTGGCAGGGGTTGTGCGTACAAACATGGGAGGGTAAAATACTGCACAGATTCCAGAAATCCAGAGAGACGACGACAGTGGGAAATTAAAGTCAGACGGTGAGAAATGCACAGACCGCACAATAATGCCTACATATGCTTGGTAAGTACAAGAATTTTTTGCTTGTGTACTGTACAGGGGCCTAAGGTCTGGACACATAGGCAATTCGTTAACTTAAATTTAATTTTCACCAAAAACCATCCGATGGTTGACCATCAACAACCCACCGATCGGTGGCTGAGGTGGTGCGTGG
>JACEEZ010018282.1:0-5000 GCA_016584305.1 Chionoecetes opilio
AAAAAAACCTTAAAAAAACCCAAAAGTTTCCTTTGAAAAAAAAACAGATTAAACTTAAAATTCAAATATGGGGTTTAACAAAAAAACCCCTGCCCCCCTTTTCCCCTTTTCCTGATTTTTGGTTTGGTTTTGGACAACTCCCCTATTGGGAGTCAGGGTTTTGGAAGGCCAATGGAAACGACCAAACTTTCCCAAAGCCTGTTTGGAAAAAAAAGAAATAAACCTATTTTTAAAAAAAAATTCACAAGGGGAAATTTTTGGTTACAAAGTTTTGGGGAAAAAAAACCCGACTTAAAAAAATAAAAATTAAAAGGATTTTGGAACACAGGTTTTTAAAAAAAGCCAAAAAACCCTCAAGTCCCAATTTTTTTTTCTTTCCAAATTTTGGGTTCCCCCTGAAAGGGGAAAGTGAAATTGAAACGCTCAAATTTTAAACTAAAAAAACAAGTTTACTTTTAAGGTTTTTTCAAGGAAAAAAGAACGGGGTGGCAAGAACTAAAAGGTTAAATTTAAAAATTTGCCTTACTATTAACCCTTAAAAAATTTATTTGGAAAAAAACAAATAAATTTTAATGCATCCCTTAATTTAAAAAAGTAAAAAACTCCAATTTTTTTTCCGTGTCCCCATATAACCAATTTAAACCAAAAAACCTTTCCATTTACTGAAAATTTTTTAAGGAAAAAGGCAAAAACAGGGGAAAGTTTAAAGGTATTTTTTTTATCAGGTACCTTTAATATAGGTAAATTTAAAAAACAAATTAAAAATGTAAAGAAAAAGCGGGGGTTGAGGGGGCGGGGCCGGCCGGGCGCCCAAGCCAAAAGCCCCCTGGTGGTTTGGCCCTTCCTTGTTTTGGTTTTTCAGGAAATCTTGGGGAAATGACGGGGGTTTGGGGTTTGCGGGGGTTTTTTTGGGGGCCCGGAGGGGGAGGGGCCGGGCCCCCCCCCCCCCCCCCCCCCCCAAACCCCCCCTTGGGGAAAAGAAAGGGGGTTGTTTTTGTTTGGGGGTGGTGTGGTGTGGGGGTTTTTGGGTGTGTGTGTGTGGGGGTGTGTTGTGTGTTTGTGTGTGTGTGTGTGGGGTGTGTGTGTGTTTTGGGGCAAATTGTGTGGGTGTGTGTACTAATTGTGTTTTGGGTGTGTCTAATTGGGTGGGGTGTACAAAATTTGTGGGGTGGGGTGGTACTAATTTGTGTGGGGTTGTGTGCAGGGGTTTTTGGTACAAAATTGTGCGGGGCCCCGTTTTGTGTGTGTGTGTGTGCTGTGTGTGTACAATTTTTGTGTGTGTTTGTGTGTGTGTGTGTTGTTGGTGTGTGTGTGTGTGTGTTGTTTGTGTGTGTGTGTGTGTGGGGTGTGTGTGGGGGTCCAAATTTTGTGTGGGAAAATCGTTCGGGAGTACTAATTGTTCTGTTGTCTTTTTTTCAAAACCCTTTTTAAGTCTTGCTTGTTTTCCCTCCCTCCCCCTTGGCTTGCGCCCCTAGAAAGCAGGCAAGAAGGGAGAGGGGGGGGAAGGAGGAAGTGGGGAGAGACAGAAAGGGAGAGAGGGGGAAAAGATGTAAAGGGAAAGAGAGGAGAGAGAGAGAGAGAGAGGGGAAAAGAGAGAGAGAGAGGGGAAAGGGAGAGAGAGAGTTTGATGGGAGAGAAGAAAGAAGGAAAGAGAGGGAATCGTAAACTTTTTTAATTTTTGAAAAAAGAGGGGGAAGCTATTTAAAACCTATTTTCAATCGAGAGACGCAAGAAAGGGGGCGATTGAAAAGTTTTATTTTAAGGGAAAAAAGGGAGGGGTGGGAAACGTTCTTACGGCTAGAATCAGGGTAGAACAAGAATTTAAGGGATTCAAGCTGGAAAAATCGTAAAATTTAAAAAAGAAATGGGGAAAAAAAATGGTTCACAAATAAGGGGTGAATGATTGGAATGGATCAGTAGACAGGTATTTTAGTGGGGACCCTTGGGGGAGCTTTAAAGGGGGGCCCTAGATCAATTCATGGAAAGGGGGATAAAAGATGGATGTAGTATTGTTAAGTAAAAGGAACTCCCCGTGTAGGTCTCACGTCCCTTGAAACTTCCTTATTTTTTATGTTCTTATGTTCTAACTCCGCCCCCGATATACAAGATGCGCAATCCCCCGAGTTGAGGGTTTGTACTTAAAAAATGTACAGTGGGCCAACTACCTGTCGTCAGTTTTGGGGTATCCGTCCTATTAACATATTAGGAAATAATAAACCACAAATCTCCAAAGGAGGGGCGGTGTGGATTCATCCTAAAATCTATTGATTTTCAAAACACTACCCTTTTTTAAAAAAATACTGAAGTTCAGCAAGCCATACACTGAAATTAAGTACATTAGCTAAAAAAAAAAAAATAAAAAAAATGGGAAAAAACCATATGATTCCTTTTTAAATTTAGCTAAAAAAATTCTCCCGAATGAAAATTTTTTGGAACAGACCTGTTCAAGCTTGTACTAAAAAAATATATATAGCTCAGCCTGCTGTAACCCGATTGAAAAGGGCAATTTGTAACCAGGGGTTTTTTGTTCAGTTTTTTCTTCTGTCAGGCGCTGTCTTTTTGGTCAGTCAAAAAATTTTTTAAAAAGGACTGAAAAGCCCCCTCTCTAAATCCAAATTGGCAGCTGGGGCAAAATTTCAGTTTTGTTGTATCCGTTGATTACCTTCGTTAACCAAAATCTGAAATTTTTAACTCTTTTATAATTTTTAGACAAAAATCAGAAGACTGAAATACCGCTGCCCAGCTGACCCATCAGGGACTTTCAGACAGGACATGAAATTATCACTTGCAGAGTTTGGAAAAAAATGTTGTTTTTTTGGGCCCCATTTAGGTACATCTCTAGCAAAAAATCATAATTTTTTTTTTTTTTTTTGCAAAAAGTTTTTTTATGTAAAAAAAATTATTTTTACGAAATTCCCATACAGCCCCGGGCCCAGTTTTTTGGGACGCCCCTTTCCCTTTTTTTTCAAAAAATGTAAGGTTCCCTTGAAAAAATCCCCAGGGAATTATATTTTTCACATCCAAAAAGAAAATTAAAAAATTAATTTTTAACAATTTTTAAATAATAAAAAACAGAACGGTAGGAAAAGACCTACATTTTTTCCCGATCTCTGGAAAAATTAGTATTAGTTTTTTTACTTTTGTATGGAAGTAAAAAAAATAAACTCTTTATTTTTTTTAATTTATTTTTTTATATTTAAAAATTTTACTCCACGAACTATTATTTTTCAAAAAATGCCTCTTTACCCCGGGGAAATGGTTTCTTTTCCCCCCGGGGGGGGTAAATTACCCCCCAGTTTGAAAACCCATTTGACCTGATAATAGATAAAGGGATGGTTCATTGACCACAGCTCCAATTAAAACCCAGTATTCGACTTTAGAATACAAAAAAAAAAAACTTGACAAAAAAAAAAAAACCCAGCCATAGTTCACATCATCAAAAAAAACCCAAAAGGTTAAACAAATTTTAACAAAATTTTTCCCCAGCTGACACCCAATCATCATCTCTCTCTCTCTCTCTTCCCCTTTTTCTTCTTTTTCTCTTCTCTCTCTCTCTCTCTCTCTCTCCCCTTCTCTCTCTCCTCCCCATACAAAAATTTAAATTTTTTGTAAATCCCCCAATGCACTGGTTCGTTTTTTTTAAAGGGGAATTTATTACTATTTGTGCTTACACGAGAACCCCAACCCCTTATACAAGACGTTTTCCCCAGTACAGAAAGACTTATCAGATTTGTTTTGGCTACCTATAACTTGGCTCCCTATATAAAAAATTTTCCCAAGATCCGCCCCTGGAGGATACAATAACAGCAGGAGCATAGTAAAGAAACATATTGTCTGATAGGGAAATCCTCAAGTATAGGAGGGAAGGGGAAAAAGGAAAAGGAAAAGGGGGAAGAAAGAAGAGAGAGAGAAGAGAGAGAGAGAGAGAGAGAGAGAGAGAGAGAGAGAGAGAGAGAGAGAAGAGAGAGAGAGAGAAGAGAGAGAGAAGATTATTTCCTGTTATGGTGAAATGAGATGAAAGCGGAACACACACACACCTCACACACACTCCCCTCTCTCTCTCTCTCTCTCTCTCTCTCTCTCTCTCTCTCTCTGCTTTCTTCAAGTGAAGGTAAACAAGATACAATGCAATGGGACAAACTGGAGACAAAGAGAAGCAAGAGCAATGATGATTAATAACAGGGATAATGCGATAATTAGGGTGTTAACGAACGAAAGAGAGAGAGAGAGAGAGAGAGAGAGAGAGGAGAGAGAGAGAGAGAGAGAGAGAGAGAGAGAGAGAGGTCAAAAAGTAAGGTTTAGGGGATTGTCGTTCTCTGGAAAGCATAACTGAATCAGGAAAGGAAGGGGGAAAGGAGAGGGGAGAGGAAAAGGGAATTAGAGAAAGAGGGGGAATGAGGTAACAGGGAGAGGAGGGGAAATAAAAGAGGGGAGTGAGTGGTGTGAAGTGAGGGGGTAGTGAAAGAGAGGCATATAGCAAAAGAAAAATAAGAGGAGGGGATGAGAGAAGAGAGAGAGAGAGAGAGAGAGAGAGAGAGAGAGAGAGAGAGAGAGAGAGAGAGAGAGAGAGAGAGAGAGAGAGAGAGGAGAGAGAGAGAGAGAAAGAGGAATAGAGAGAGAGAGAGAGAGAGAATATATGTCCAATATAACAGAAAAGAGATTTTGCTATATATATATATATATATATATATATATAAAATATATATATATATATATATATCTTTCTGTCTCTCTCGTAAATTCATCAGTTAAGAGATTATGTAGGGTGAGCGGAAAGAGAACCGTGATAAACAATAGGCTACTGATGAACATTACACATTTCTTGCTGGTTTGTTATTCTCGTAGGTCGTGTAACGTATCATGTCACAGAGGATCACAGAGAATGTATATCTGTACTTGTAAGATATTCACTTAATATAAATCAGGTTATCTAAGGCTTCGTTGCGCAAGGCATTCGCGGTATGGAAATTTAGAATTGTTACCGATGAATATGTAGGATT
>JACEEZ010018282.1:10000-15000 GCA_016584305.1 Chionoecetes opilio
ACCCTTTGCAACAACAACAAAGAGGCGGTGGTAACTAGAACCCGAGAGAGAGAGAGAGAGAGAGAGAGAGAGATTGTTAATGGGAAGGCAAGAGAAGTGTTCGTGTCCCTGAGGTGTATTACGCGGCTGACGAAGGGATTATCAGGCATTTTATCCGTGTCCTAATTTTCCCCAGAACGTACCGTATTTTTCTTCTTTCTTTGTTAGTTAGATCTTTCTTCTTTCTTTGTTAGTTAGATCTTCTTTCTTTTCTTTCTTTGTTAGTTGGGTACGCTACTGACGAAGGTATTGTCAGGCATTTTATCCATGTCCTAATTTTACCCTGAACGTACCATATCTTTCTTTCCTTGTCAGTTTTGTACGCAGGTGATGAAGGCAATATCAGGCATCTTATCAATGTCCCAATTCTCCCTTGAACGCACTGTACCTTTCTTTGTTAATTAATACGCTCAAGGCTGCGTAGTATCAAAGGCTAGCGTTAAGCCCTGTTTCTGTGAAGGCGCCTTATCTTATCGCTACCTCTGTAAGTATGAGTTTAGGAGTGACGCTGCTGCCTCACTCTACCGCTGCGTCAGGGGGTGAGGGGCGTGGGGGGGGAGGGGGAAGCGGTGCACCAGCTGCGCTCACCACACCACAAACCGCAGAGTTGGTGGCACTGCCGGATGAACAGGTTTAGACGATTCAGCTAGCGGGGTTCTGAGGATGGTTTTTCCCCGTTCTTCCTTCCTACCTTCCTTCCTTCCTTCCTACCTTCCTTGCTTCCTTGCTTCTTTCCGTACTTTTCCTTCCTTCCCTCCTTCCTTGCTTCTTTCCATCTTTCCTTTCCTTCCTTCATTGCTTCTTCCTTCCTTCCTTCCTTACTTCTTTCCCTCTTTCCTTTCTTCCTTCCGTCCTTCCCTCATTCCTTCCTTCCTTCCTTCCTTCATTCCTTCCTTCCTTGCTTCTTACCCTCCTTCCCTTCTTCCTTCCCTCCATCCTCATTCTCTTACTTGTAATATCATGGTTCTTACACTTATCCTGATCGTTGTGTTTTCCTCCGCCTCCTCTTCCTTCTCCTTGCGCTCTTCCTACGTTCTTCCTTCCTTCCTTCCCTCCTTCCTACCTCCCTTCCTTCCATCCTCATTCTCTTACTTGTAATATCATGTTTCTTATATTTATATCCTGATCATTGCGTTTTCTCCTTCCTTCCCTCCTTCCTTTATTCCCTTCTTCCTTCCTTCCTTCCCTCCTTCCTTTATTCCTTCTTCCTTTCTTCCATCCTCATTCTTACTTGTAATATCATAGTTCTTATACTTATCCTGATCATTGTGCTTTTTTCCTTGTCCTCCTCTTCCTTGCGCTCTTCCTTCCTTCCTCCCCTTCCTTCCTTCCTTTCTTTCATTGCCATTGTTCTTATCCTGATCATTGTGCTTTCCTTGTCCTCTGCCTCCTGCTCCTATACTCCTTGCCCTCACATACTTCCTTCCTTCCTCCCCTTCCTTCCTTCCTTCCTTCCTTTCTTTCATTGCCATTGTTCTTATCCTGATCATTGTGCTTTCCTTGTCCTCTGTCTCTTCCTCCTCCCCTTGCCCTCACATACTTCCTTCCTTCCTTCCACCCTTCCTTCCACACTCATGCCCTCACTTTTGTTTACCATGGTCCTTAACTTCTTATACTTATCCTGATCATTGTGTGTTTTCCTCTGCTTCCTTTTCCTCCGGGCGCTCACAGAAACACAGCCGCGTCTCGTAATTTAATTTGGGCCATTCTTGTCGGCCACTTGTCTGGGTTAGCGTGGTGGCGAGTGCTGCTGATTCGCACAGCCCTGAGCTCTTTTTTCTTCCTTGTACCGTGAGTTTAGCCTGAAGGAGAAGCCCTGCGAAGCCCTGTGAAGCCCTGCGAAGCCACGACCTGAAGTAAAATTCTGAACACTTACTGCCTTAACTTATCTAGACTACCTCCTTTTAAGCCATCTTTGTGATAAATAACTGTAACAAATAAAATAAACAGGGTGCATGTGGTGAGATTCTGAAACCTTATCTAACCTTTAACTAACTAACACTTTATCTAGGCCTTAACTTATCTACCTTTTAAGCCACCTGTGTGATTAACCCCTTCAAGCCCAGATCTTTCCTTTGCATGAAAAATCGTCTGTTGTTAGCCATATATTTACGAAAGTAACTAAATATACCAAATTAGTTAGTCGACATGGATACTAAGCAGGTCATATCTATAAAATATTGCTTATAGTCACTAAAAATCGTTTAATGGTAGCCAAATTACAATGGAAATTACGTTCTAGGTCTCAAGGGGTTAATAACTGTTTAAATAAAAATATTAATAAAACAGAGGGGGTGTATGTGGATATAACGGAAGGACAGTGGGCTGA
The DNA here is from genome assembly GCA_016584305.1 of Chionoecetes opilio. Lineage (NCBI taxonomy): Eukaryota > Metazoa > Arthropoda > Malacostraca > Decapoda > Majidae > Chionoecetes > Chionoecetes opilio. The sequence goes on from JACEEZ010018282.1 coordinate 12,369, forward strand.
CATGTAGTAATAAAGAAAACAATGTAAAGAAACCTGTATCCCCGTCAGCCAGTGTCACTTACTTCCTTCTCCCTGTTATCAACGGAGGACCAAACTTTCTGTTCTTTCCGTCCCACTAACATTGTCTAACAGTGTCTCCGCGTCTCTCATTGCCTTTGTCTTGTTCTGTCTCTCTTACATTGTCTTTTTCTTTCTTTACTCTCACTGGTACATACATGACATGCTATGACGAACGTTGGTGTGGTAAGATATCTGGGTATTATTTTCTTTTGCTATCGTGGCTGTTGTTGTTCTTACTCTTCTTGTTAGGTACCGTTCTTGTTCAATATCTTACTTTCTACATGTCACCATCATTGTCTCTGTCTCACTGTCTCTCTTACATTTCCTTTTTCTTTTTATACTCACTGTTACTAGTCAAATACAGTACATGACGCGCTATGATAAACGTTTCCTTCCTGTCGGCGATACTGACATAGCATATATGATTACACTAGCCGCAAAGCCGCCCTCCGGGCGGACTTTTTGGCTAGCTCCTGCGGAGGGCTATTGGTGGGCCTTCGCCTCACCAAACACAGACTCTCCAGATAGCCCCTTCTAACTTTCCTGAAATCATGGATGTAGAAAAACCCATTCACTCACCCATTACCCATCACCCCCCACCCATTCACTCACCCATTACCCATCACCCCCCACCCATTCACTCAACCATTACCCATCACCACATACCCATTCACTCACCCATTACCCATCACCCCCACCTATTCCCTCACCCATCACCCATCACCCCCAACCCATCACCCCCACCCATTCACTCACCCATCACCCCACACCCATTACCCATCACCCCACCCATTCACTCACCCATTACCCATCACCCTACATCAAGGTTTCCTCAATTCTCGCAACCCACTTTTTTTTCACAATTCTCGCTAATAGGCTACTAAAATAAAAAGAAGAAAAAAGTTATCGGAACATTCCCAAAATGGCCTTAAAATTTTCCCCTGGTCGACCTGGTTCCAAAACTGTGCCATATGATGGGATTGCGCCACTGGGGGCGGAACCTATCGCGGACACACAGACAGACAGACAGACAGACACACTTTCGCTTATATTATTATAGATAACATAACATATCCCCCTTTGCCAGTACAAGCTCATGGTATGATATTGAGACCTGGGTATTATTTTTGTTAGTTGTTATGGCTGTTCTTGTTCTTGTATGTTATTGTTGTATGTTAGTTTGTTATTATTGGCTGTTATTGTTTTTACTCATCTTATTACAGTTCTAGTTGTTCAATATATTACTTCCTATACCTGTCACCACTCATATTACCACTCCCACTATCCCCACAGTAACAACAACAACAACAACAACTACAACTGTTACTAATGCCATTACTATTACCATTGTTATTGTTCGTACTCTTAATGTTACAGTTCTTGTTACTCATCATCTTACTTTCTACACCTTGTCACCACTCATGTCACTACTCCCACTATCACCACAGTAACAACCACCACAACTACCACCAGTGCCCTTACTGCCACTTCTCATGCTACCACTACCATTATCCCCTCAGTAACAACCACCACAACCACAACTACTACCATTGCCCTTACTGTCTTTTCTCATACTACCACTCCCACTATCACAACAGTAACAACCACAACTACCACCAGTGCCCTTACTGTCACTTCTCACGCTACCACTCCCACTATCCCCACAGTAACAACCACCACAACCACAACTACCACCATTGCCCTTACTGTCACTTCTCACGCTACCACTCCCACTATCCCCACAGTAACAACCACCACAACCACCACCATTGCCCTTACTGTCACTTCTCACGCTACCACTCCCACTATCCCCACAGTAACAACCACCACAACCACCACCATTGCCCTTACTGTCACTTCTCACGCTACCACTCCCACTATCCCCACAGTAACAACCACCACAACCACCACCATTGCCCTTACTGTCACTTCTCACGCTACCACTCCCACTATCCCCACAGTAACATCCACCACAACCACCACCATTGCCCTTACTGTCACTTCTCACGCTACCACTCCCACTATCACAACAGTAACAACCACCACCACCACAACTACCACCATTGCCCTTAGTGTCACTTCTCACGCTACCACTCCCACTATCACAACAGTAACAACCACCACCACCACAACTACCACCATTGCCCTTAATGTCACTTCTCACGCTACCACTCCCACTATCACAACAGTAACAACCACCACCACCACAACTACCACCATTGCCCTTAATGTCACTTCTCACGCTACCACTCCCACTCACAACAGTAACAACCACCACCACCACAACTACCACCATTGCCCTTACTGTCACTTCTCACGCTACCACTCCCACTATCACAACAGTAACAACCACCACCACCACAACTACCACCATTGCCCTTAATGTCACTTCTCACGCTACCACTCCCACTATCACAACAGTAACAACCACCACAACCACAACTACTACCATTGCCCTTACTGTCACTTCTCACGCTACCACTCCCACTATCACAACAGTAACAACCACCACAACTACCACCATTGCCCTTACTGTCACTTCTCACGCTACCACTCCCACTATCACAACAGT
>JACEEZ010018282.1:20000-22500 GCA_016584305.1 Chionoecetes opilio
CCACGCTCCTAGTCCATCAAAGGCACCCGCTATCCCCCTTGACTCCCCCTTGACTCCCCCTCTCGCTTCCCCCCCTCCTCCCTTCTCCCTCCCTCCCCCCTTACCCCTCCCTTACCCCCCTCCCCTTGTGAGGTTTAATCATGGGTTAATACTCTACTTGAACTTATTGGTATAGCATTTGTTATTTGTGGCTCGTTGATGCTACACACACACACACACACACCACACACACACACACACACACACACACACACACACACACACACACACACACACACACACACACACACAACTAGGGATAGGAGGTGATATCGCCATATTTGATGATAAAGTGAATGTGGTTTAACGTGTATATTGACATTGCAAATACTCACTCAATTACTCACTCACATCATTAACACGTGTGGACATGAGGAACTGGAGGAGGAGGAAGAGATTAGGCCGAAGTTATTTAAGGGATAGCTATAACGTGAAGTATGATGATGTGTGTGTGTGTCGGGGGTCCTACGCAACCATTTAGCTTATTTTGACTTATTTTGATTTTTATTTATTTCAATTTATTTCAGATTATTTTACTTGTGTACGAGTGAATAGTTATAGAAAAAAGTTCACTACTACACAGAAAGTCATTGTTTTAAGTATATTGAAAATCAAGAAAATATGCTACCTATGATATATAAGTCCAATAACGTGTATAAAAAGAATAGAAAAAGAAGAGGCGGTCATGGTAAAAAGACTAGAAAGATTAACGCGTTGAGGCCCAGAACGTAATTGCCATTGTAATTTGACTACCATTACACGATGTTTAATGAATATAAGTAATGTTTTATAGATATGACCTATTTTGTATCCTTGTTCACTAACTAATTTGGTATATTTAGTTACTTTTCTTAATTTTATGGCTAACAACAGACGATTTTATATAGCAAAGGAAAGATTTGGGCGTGAAGGAGTTAAACACATCTACGATTACCATAATACCAATACCTTCTTCCCTAGACACCCCTACCCCTCACTCCGTCCCCTACAGTCCTCCTCCTCCCCTCCCCCTACCAACATCACACTATCATCACCACTACCATTACATCATCACAACCATGATAATTCCCCAAACTATGTAACATTCCCCTTCCTCCTCCTTCCCTAGACACCCCTAACCCCCCTTCCCTACGCCCCCCAAAACTCCTCTTCCTCCTTCCTAGACGACCTTGCCTCCTTCCACCCCCCTAAAGTCCTCCCCCTCCTCCTCTTCCATCCTTCCACCGCCCCCCATAGTCAAACTATGCAACCCTCCATAGTAGTGGTAGTGGTGGCATGATCCTCTTTCGACCGGTATGGTATTACTAGCCGCAAAGCCGCCCTCCTGGCGGCCTTTTTGGCTAGCTCCTGCGGAGGGCTATTGGTGGGCCTTCGGCCCACCAAACACAGACTCTCCAGATAGCCCCTTCTAGCTTTCCTGAAATCATGGATGTAGAAATGTATGTATTAACGCCAACCCATTCACATCACCCCCAACCCATTCACTCACCCATTATCCATCACCCTCCACCCATTCACTCACCCATTAGGGCTATTGGTGGACCTTTGGCCCACCACCTGTGTTTGGTGGGCCTTCGGCCCACCAAACACAGACTCTCCAGATAGCCCCTTCTAACTTTCCTGAAATCATGGATGTAGAAATGTATGTATTCCCCCCACCCATTCACTCACCCATTACCCATCACCCCCCACCCATTCACTCACCCATTACCCATCACCACACACCCATTCACTCACCCATTACCCATCATTCCCCATCTATTCCCTCACCCATCACCCATCACCTCCAACCCATCACCCCCCACCCATTCACTCACCCATCACCCCACACCCATTACCCATCACCCCACCCATTCACTCACCCATTACCCATCACCCTACATCAAGGTTTCCTCAATTCTCGCAACCCACATTTTTTTTCCACAATTCTCGCTAATAGGCTGCTAAAAAAAGGAAGAAAAAAAAGGTGATCGGATCATTTCATAAGTGGGCTTAAAACCTTCCCCTGGTCGAGCTGGTTCCAAAACTGTGACATATGATGGGATTCCGCCACGGGGGGCGGCACCTATCGCGGACAGACAGACAGACAGACAGACACACACACACACTTTCGCTTATATTATTATAGATGGTATTGGTATTGGTTAAAAATCTGTAAAAACTAGAATCTGTTATCGGTATTAGGACAAATTTTGATATCGACCATGCCATTACTATACTGTCTGCTTACCTATACGTGATGCATAGGTAACGTTATCTCTTCTTATGCCCCCCCCCTCCTCCTTTCTTCCTTCCTTTCTCAATTTTCCATACTTTTCTACCAACTCTCTTTTTATTTTCTTGTATTCAAACAGTTTCCAATTATAAAAGTGGATTAAAAGTGACTACATTAAGGCAATAAAGTGTACATTTACTCCAATATATCTCTCTCTCTCTCTCTCTCTCTCTCTCTCTCTCTCTC
>JACEEZ010018282.1:27500-35000 GCA_016584305.1 Chionoecetes opilio
CTGTAATTCCTTCCTACATAAGGCGCAAATTTTTACCACATCGTACTTACTTGTTATCATTATTCCTCTAATTTTTACCACATCGTACCTACTTGTTATCATTATTCCTCTAATTTTTACCACATCGTGCTTACTTGTTATCATTATTCCTCTAATTTTTACCACATCGTACTTACTTGTTATCATTATTCCTCTAATTTTTACCACATCGTACTTACTTGTTATCATTATTCCTCTAATTTTTACCGCATCGTACTTACTTGTTATCATTATTCCTCTAATTTTTACCACATCGTACTTGTTATCATTATTCCTCTAATTTTTACCACATCGTACTTACTTGTTATCATTATTCCTCTAATTTTTACCACATCGTACTTGTTATCATTATTCCTCTCATTTTTACCACATCGTACTTGTTATCATTATTCCACTAATTTTTACCACATCGTACTTACTTGTTATCATTATTCCTCTCATTTTTACCACATCGTACTTACTTGTTATCATTATTCCTCTAATTTTTATCACATTGTACTTACTTGTTATCATTATTCCTCTCATTTTTACCACATCGTACTTACTTGTTATCATTATTCCTCTAATTTTTACCACATTGTACTTACTTGTTATCATTATTCCTCTAATTTTTACCACATTGTACTTACTTGTTATCATTATTCCACTAATTTTCCTACCATCATGACATTTCTTATATATTTTTCGTTCTTTGTTTTGTATATCGTGTTAATTCTTCCAAGCCATTCATGTCTTTTTAGTATGAACATTTAAAATTACAGGAACTTTTTCTTTTTCCCTTTGATACGTTACATATATACATCGCGCTGTTCTTACCTTAACAACCTTAATAAAAACCGAAAATACTCTTAAATTCTTCCTGTTACACACGCACACATTCAGTAGTAGGGGAGAGCGGGGCAGGTTGCATCGAGGGTAGGTTGCATCATTGCCTCTAACTCGCATGTTATCACACGTACATCGTCTTAATACTACTACTACTACTACTACTACTACTATAAACTACTTCTACTACAACTACAACAATAATAATAATAAAAAAAGTTAATGCGAGTTAGAGGCAATGATGCAACCTACCCTCGATGCAACCTGCCCCGCTCTCCCCTACAGAGTCAAGTCTCGTATATTCAACGGTAGTCATCGGAACTTCCAGAAAGTACCAAGAAATAAAGTAACTCAAAAAAAGGTCATATTTAATGGTAATCGGAACAGAAAGTATCCAGAATAAAAAAGTAATATAGTAGATATAGGTTAGAGAGATAGAAAAGGTTAGAAAAAGCTAGACAAGTTAGGTTAAAAAAAAGTAAAAAAGTTAGAAAAGGTAAAAAAAAAAGTTATAAAAGGTTAGCAAAGGTTATGACAATTAAATAACTGTATGATATGTTAGGCTAGTTAAGTTAGGCTATGTTAGTCTGTTACCTTTCTTCCAATATCTACTTCATTTCCATATTATTTTCTTTCCTACATAATCAACTTTCATGTATTAGTAGCATAAAGACGTATCTAATACATATCACACCCTTTGGTATCATATTACAGTATTACACCCAAGACCCTGATTACACCTAACACCATAATTACACCTTTATCATTCCATCCCCCTAGTGACAAACCCTGAATTATGGCTCCTCTTTATCTCCTCATAATAATCGCTTCATAAATCTTACTCTTGATAACAATTGTAATGACGTAACTCTGTAATCCAACCAACCAACTGTAATGCAACCTTGGGCTTCTTGTTACTTCTTTTTTTTTTTACCTTGGCTAGTCCTTTGTGATGTAAAAAAAGAAAGAAAAACTATCGCTGAATGTACTACGTATTGAAATATTGCTAGTTTAGTTTTACTGGAGGAGGAATGAAGGACCGTCGAATCCACAAAACAAAGGAACCCAAAAGTAGGTCAAATGGAGGACAAAAGCAGCTAATTTCACGGGATTCCAAGACAAAACACCGATCAACTTCCTCAACAAACAAAGCAAAAACAGGAAAAACTGCGATGAGCGTTTATAGGCTGAAGAGAAAGTGCGCGTTTGAGACCAAAAAAAAATAAAAGGCTCAATGTATACAAAGGAATATAAAAACCCCAATAGGAAAAAAGAGATGAACGTATAAAGGCTGCAGAGAAAGAGTGCGCGTTCGAGACCCAAAAAAAATAAAAGGCTCGAATGTATACAAAGGGATATAAACCCCCCCCCCCCCCCAGGAAAACACAGATGAACGTATAAAGGCTGCAGAGAAAGTGCGCGCGTTCGAGACCCAGAAAAAATAAAAGGCTCGAATGTATACAAAGGAATAAAAAAAAACCCAATAGGAAAATAGAGATGAACGTATAAAGACTGCAGAGAAAGAGTGCGCGTTCGAGACAAAAAAAAAATAAAAGGCTCAATGTATATAAAGGAATAAAAAAAAAATTCAATAGGAAAACAGCGATGAGCGTATAAAGGCTGCAGAGAAAGAGTGCGCGTTCGAGACCCAAAAAAAATAAAAGGCTCAATGTATATAAAGGGATATAACCCCCCCCCCCCCGGAAAACAGAGATGAACGTATAAAGGCTGCAGAGGAAGTGCGCGTCCGAGACAAATATAAGGGTAAAGGTTTAAATGTATACAAAGGAATATAAAAAATAACAGGAAAATAGAGATGAGCGTATAAAGACTGAAGAGAAAGAGTGCGCCAAATACTACTCTATATTTCTTCACTCTCTTATAATGGCATTTCTTTAGTGTATTTTAGTTTTTTATTTGGTAATATTATAGAACAAACATTTACGAAGATAACGGTATATCATTTATACTGATAAACCATAGGAGGGGAAATGGGAGTGATGTTCGAAAATGTCAGGAATCGCAAAACTGGCCTCCACTGGAAATAGCCCAAAATGAGTAGGAAGTCTTTTACAGATACAGATACAGATTTACAGATACAGATTTACAAGATACAGATTTACAGATTTACAGATACAGATACAGATTTACAGATACAGATACAGATTTACAGATTTACAGATACAGATACAGATTTACAAGATACAGATTTACAGATACAGATTTACAGATTTACAGATTTACAGATACAGATACAGATTTACAAGATACAGATTTACAGATACAGATTTACAGATTTACAGATTTACAGATACAGATACAGATTTACAAGATACAGTAGTCTTTGAGTGCGCGTTCGAGACAAACAAAATAGAAGGCTCGAATGTATACAAAGGAATAAGAAGAAAATTATAAAAAAGGAAATTGTGGGGAAGAATCTAAAAAGCAGCTCATTTCAGACAATCCTAAAACAAAACATCAATCAACTTCGTAAAAAGAATAAAACAAGAAAGCAGCGATGAGCGTATAAAGGCTGATGAGAAAGAATCCAAAAAAGAAAAAAAGAAAGAAAAGAAGACAAAACGAGACAAAAAAAAGGTTTGAATGTATACAAAGGAATAGAAATATGAAAATAAAACTAGGAAGGAGGTATTGAAGGCATTCCGAAAACATCAATGAGTGTATAAAGGCTGAGAGAAAGTGCGCGCTCGAGGGAGCAAAAAGAGAGGTTCGAATGTATACAAAGGAAATAGAAGAAAAATGAAAATAAAACGAGGCAGGAGGTATTGAAGGCAGTCTGGAGTGAGTGGATGAGGCCGTCAAGTGTATCAGTGAATGAATGAAGGAATGAAGGGGTGAAGGAAGTGAAGGCATCATGACGTGACTGTAAAGGCTTCGATGACCAGGAGTGTTATCTACAGTTGATTTATTTTCATTGATTTATTCAGGGAAGATTTAACCCCTTGAGGCTCAGAACGTATTTTTCATTGTAATATAACCACCATTAGACAATTTCAATGAACATACGGTAAGCAAAATTTTATAGATATGACCTATTTAGTATCCTTTTTCACTAGCTAATTTGGTGTATTAAGTTAGTTTTTCGTAATTTTATGGCTAACAATATACGATTTTTTATAACAAAGGAATTATCTGGGTGTGAAGGGGTTAAGAAGAGCAGAAAAAGGATAGATTATGTCCTTTTTCTTGCTTGTTTCGTTAGCATTTCGGGATGACTGTAAACTTGTAAAGGCTTTGACGACGACACACGCTGAAAGGGAGTGTTATAAAGCGACTCAGCCTACATTTTATTAATTCATCTATTCAGGGGAGACTTCGGAAGAGCAGAAAAAAGATAGATTATGTCATTTTTCTGGCTTGTTTCATTAGCATTTCGATAATATATTACTCTCATCTCACTTCGGAAGAGCAGAAAAGGGATAGATTATGTCATTTTTCTGGCTTGTTTCATTAGCATTTCGATATTATATTACTCTCCTCTCTCTCCTCTTCTCTCTCTTCTTTTTTCCCCTCCTTTTTCTTGCTTGTTGTCGTTTTCTTGCTTCATGTTTCGATATTATATTACCTTTTTCTCCCTCTTCTTCCCTTTCTTCCCTCTTCCTCCTTCAAATCTTCCTCCTTTTCCCTTTATTCCTCAGCCACTATGTATTTTCTATCTCTTCTTCCCTCCTTCTCCTCCTTCAATCCTTCCTCCATTTCCCTTTATTCCTTCGCTACAATCTCTTTTCTATCTCTCCCTACTACCTCTTCTCGCCCTTCTTCCCTTTCTTCCCTCCTTCAATCCTTCCTCCATTTCCCTTTATTCCTTCGCTACAATCTCTTTTCTATCTCTCCCTACTACCTCTTCTCGCCCTTCCCTTTCTTCCCTCCTTCAATCCTTCCTCCATTTCCCTTTATTCCTTCGCCACTATCTCTTCTATCTCTCCCTACTACCTCTTCTCGCACTTCTTCCCTTTCTTCCCTCCTCCCTCAAACCCTCCTCCATTTCCCTTTTATTCTTCCGCCACTATCTTTTCTCTATCTCTTTCTGGTACTTCCTCTTGTGTATTGTTATTTTCTTCCAGTAGCTTAAGGTGAAGATTGGAGCCAAAAAGTAATATGGATAAAATAAATGTGTGGGTATTCATATAATCCATCCTGTTCCTCTACCATCCATTTTTTCCAGCTTTCATCCCTCTCCCTATAGCTTCCATTCATCTCCCTCAATCTCTTCCAGTCTTTAGGCCCCCCCCCTCTCTCTCTCTCTCTCTCTCTCTCTCTCTCTCTCTCTCTCTCTTTTTTTTCTCGGCCCCTCTTACCATCACCATCACCACCACTATTCCCCTTCCTTTTTATTCTCTCTCCTCTGTCCTCAAGCTTTTCTCTCTCCCTACCTCTACTTTTATCCTCACTATCACCACCACCTCCACTACCTCCACCACCTCCACCACTGCCACCACCACCACTACTGCCACCACCACCACTACTGCCACCACCTCCACCACTGCCACCACCACCACTACTGCCACCACCACCACCACTACTACCACCACTACTACTACCACGACCACTACCTCCACCACTGCCACTACTACTACTACCACCACTACCTCCACCACTACCATCATTCTCCACCACTACATTTTAAATTGCCATAGTTTCTACGCCATTACCTTCTTTCCTGCTGCCTCTCGTCCACTCTCCATCCACTCTCCACCTTCTGAAGTACCTCTCTCGCACTCCATTCTCATCCACTCGTCTCCACTATTATTCACCTTTTTCTATTTAGGTCTCCATACAACTTAAATTTTTTTATTTTTTTTATTTAAACAATGACAACTTTGTGGGGATAGTTACCACACAAGATTTAGGTAAGGGGTCTCTCTCTCTCTCTCTCTCTCTCTCTCTCTCTCTCTCTCTCTCTCTCTCTCTCTCTCTCTCTCTCTCTCTCTCTCTCTCTCACATTCTCTTTCTCTCACTCACATTCTCTTTCTCTCACTCACTCACTCACTCACTCACTCACTCACTCACTCACTCACTCACTCACTCACTCACTCACTCACTCACTCACTCACTACTCACTCACTCACTCACTCACTCACTCACTCACTCACTCACTCACTCACTCACACACTCACACACTCACACACTCACACTCTCTCTCTCTCTCTCTCTCTCTCTCTCTCTCTCTCTCTCTCTCTCGCTCTCGCTCTCTCTCTCTCTCTCTCTCTCTCTCTCTCTCTCTCTCTGACAATCCGATAAACACCCTGTTATCGCGCGCAGGTGAAGAGCAAAGTTTATAACAATGTTCCTTCCTCTTTGTACTTCATGAACTTTTCTTCCTCCATGCCCTCCCTAATATATTTTTCTTTCCAGTCTCTGCTTTGTTTTTCCTCCTTGGCACTCGCTCGCTGCCCAAAGTTTTCCTCGCCCTGAAAATGTTGCAGAGCTGGATTTATTTTGTTTTTGTTATTTTTTGAGTCTTGGAACTGAGACTAGATTTTTTTTTAGACTGAACGGTGAAACTGAGTATGTACATTTTTTTTTTGCTGAATGGTGATTTTTTTTCTCGTGTTTAAAAGAAGAGGAGGAGGAGGAGGAAGAATAATTATTTTTCGAGTTGTGGAACTGAATATGTAGATTTTTTTTTTTTTCACTGAACGGTGATTATTTTCTGGTGTTTAAAGGAAGATGAGGAGGAGGAAGAGGAATAATTTTCTGAGTTGTGGAACTGAGTATTTAGATTTTTTTTTTACAGAACGGTGATTAGTATTGATTAGTACTGAGTATTTACTGAGGATCTAATTTTTTTACTGAACGGTGATTATTTTCTCGTTTTTGAAGGAAGAGGAGGATGAGGTGTAGGTAGAAGTGTAGGAGGAGGAAATGAGCTAGGCTTGAGTCATCTTCTGTCTACCTCTATATATGGAAGGAAGAAAGGGAGGGTAAGAACATAATTATAGTGGGGGTTAGAAACATGGAATAAAGAACGGAGGAAAGGAGGGATGCATGGAGGAAAATAGGGAGAAATGGGAGTGTGTTGGAGGAGAAATATTGCTACTGTGAGGATAGTGAAGAGAGAGAGAGAGAGAGAGAGAGAGAGAGAGAGAGAATGTACTATGTGTGTATCGTGGTGTTAGTGAGTACAGTGGCAGTGTGTGTGTTATCTTATCACTATTATATCTCTTACACACACACACACACACACACACACACACACACACACACACACACACACACACAGAGGAACGATATCTTATCAGACCATTACACACACACACCTCAAACTAGGCTGATGACATTCTACCCTCCAAGGAAGAGTAGGAGTGGAGTGAATATATGTGATGGTGGTGGAGGTAGAGTGGAGGGGCGGTTTAACATAGCGAACCTTCCAATAGGTTTAGACGGAATTACATCACCACCACCACCACCACCACCACCACCACCACCACCACCACCACCACCACCACCACCACCACCACCACCACCACCACACAAACAATGCACGTCATCCCCACCACCCTTTACCCCTCTTCCCTCACACCTCCCCTCATCCTTAATCCCTCACACGCCCCTTAACTCCCAGCCTTTAAAACCATGTAGGGGAGGGGAAGGAGGAGGGATTAGGCTGGGTCT
>JACEEZ010018282.1:45000-50000 GCA_016584305.1 Chionoecetes opilio
AAATGTGTCTGTTTTTGGCCCTTGCTGTTTGCTCTACCGTCCCTCTGTCCGTCTGTCCTAAATGTGTCTGTTTGGGCCCTTGCTGTTTGCTCTCCGTCCTCTGTCGTCTGTCGCTAAATGTTCGTTTGGCCCTTGCTGTTTCTCTACCGTCCCTTGTCTGTCTGTCTGTCTGTCCTAAATGTGTCTGTTTGGGCCCTTGCTGTTTTGCTGTACTGTCCTCTGTCCGTCTGTCTGTCTGTCGCTAATGTGTCTGTTTTGGGCCCTTGCTGTTTGCTGTACTGTCCCTCTGTCCGTCTGTCTGTCTGTCGCTAAATGTGTCTGTTTGGGCCCTTTGCTGTTTGCTCTACCGTCCCTCTGTCTGTCTGTCTGTCTGTCGCTAAATGTGTCTGTTTGGGCCCTTGCTGTTTGCTCTACCGTCCCTGCGTCTGTCCGTCTGTCGCTAAATGTGTCTGTTTGGGCCCTTGCTGTTTGCTCTACCGTCCCTCTGTCCGTCTGTCTGTCGTCGCTAAATGTGTCTGTTTGGGCCCTTGCTGTTTGCTGTACTGTCCGTCTGTCCGTCTGTCGCTAAATGTGTCTGTTTGGGCCCTTGCTGTTTGCTCTACCGTCCCTCTGTCCGTCTGTCTGTCTGTCGCTAAATGTGTCTGTTTGGGCCCTTGCTGTTTGCTCTACCGTCCCTCTGTCCGTCTGTCGCTAAATGTGTCTGTTTGGGCCCTTGCTGTTTGCTCTACCGTCCCTCTGTCCGTCTGTCGCTAAATGTGTCTGTTTGGGCCCTTGCTGTTTGCTCTACCGTCCCTCTGTCTGTCTGTCTGTCTGTCGCTAAATGTGTCTGTTTGGGCCCTTGCTGTTTGCTGTACTGTCCATTCCTCTGTCTGTATGTCTGTCTTTCGCTTTTTTCTTCTCTGGGCCCTTGCTATTTGCTGTACTGTCTGTCTGGCTGTCTATCCGTCTGTCTGTCTTTCGCATCTTTTTTCTCTTTGTCCTTGCTTTTCCGTCCCTCCGTCTGTTTGTCTGTCGCTTCGTTTTTCTCTCTGTCTGCTTGTCTGTCTGTTTTCTCTCTCTCTGGGGCCTTAGTTTTCCGTCCCTCCATCCGTCTGTCTGTCTATCTGTCTGTCGCTTCTTTTTCTCTCTGGGCCCTAGTTCTACCGTCTGTTTGTCTGTCTGTCTGTTTGTCTGTTGCTTTTGTTTTCTCACTGGACTCTAGTTTTACCGTCCCTCCGTCTGTCTGTCTGTCTGTCGCTTCTTTTTTCTCTAGACCCTTGGTTTTCCGTCTATCTGTCTGTCTGTCTGTCTTTTTTTCTCTCTTCCCCTGCGTGACATTGATATAAACACGTAAATAAACACCTAAGCTTATAATCTCGCTCACGTTAACATAGTCACGCACCCTCTCTGTTTCAAGGTAAAGCTTTAGTAATACCAAGGAAAGTTATCAGTAAGAATATATGAATGAATGGTAAATATAAACGTATAGGTAGAAATGTATATGCAACTCATTCATCTTATTATTTATCTATAGCGCCCCCCCCCCCCCCCCCCCCCCCCACACACACACACACACACACACCACACAACACACACACACCACACACACACACACACACACACACACACACACACACACCACACACCACACACACACACACACAACACACACACACACCACACACACACACACACAACACACACACACACACACACACACACACACACCACACACACACCACACACACACACACACACACACACACACACACACACACACACACACACACACACACACACACACACACACACACACACACACACACACACACACACACACACACACACACACACACACACACACACACACACACACACACACACACACAACACACACACACACACACACACACACACACACACACACACACACAACACACACACACACACACACACACACACACACACCACACACACACACACACACCACACACACAACAAAGAAAGAGGAGAGAGAGAGAGAGAGAGAGAGAGAGGGAAGTATTAAAAACATACATGACGGTAACAATGATTAAACTGAGGCGGAAAATTAGTCCTCAATTACTCTAATGCATAATGGGAAAGAACCGAGAGAGAGAGAGAGAGAGAGAGAGAGAGAGAGAGAGAAGAGAGAGAGAGAGAGAGAGAGAATATGCAGCGAAAATCCATACTTAGTGACTGGTTGAGAAGGGAAATAGGAAAGGGAATGGTTGGGGTAGAGAGAGAGAGAGAGAGAGAGAGAGAGAAGAGAGAGAGAGAGAGGAATCAGAATCAGAATCATAATTTTATTTCCATTGTTATAATGGCTATTCTTTTTACATAGTAATATGAGTCTTACAATATTTCTGAATAAGACAACAAGTGTTAAAGGTAGAATACTGAACATGGTCTATATACAAATAAAAATATTAGAATACATAAAAAAATGTAAAACATTAAAATCCTAATGAAAACATAAATAAAAAGTCACACTTCCTAAAATTTACAATTTAAAAACATACAATAAAAGTTATAAAAAAGGTGTTAGTTTAGATTAAAATACATTTCAGGTATGGACGTCAAAAATTAGAGTAAGAATTCTATAATAATATAAGCGAAAGTGTGTGTCTGTCTGTCTGTCTGTCTGTCTGTCTGTCCGTCCGCGATAGGTGCCGCCCCCTGTGGTGGAATCCCATCATATGTCACAGTTTTGGAATCAGGTTGACCAGGGGAAGGTTTTAAGCCCACTTATAGGATGATCCGATCACTTATTTTTTTAATTTTTTTTAGCAGCCTATTAGCGAGAACTGTGAAGAAAAAAAAGTGGGTTGCGAGAATTGAGGAAACCTTGATGTAGGGTGATGGGTAATAGGTGAGTGAATGGGTGGGGTGATGGGTAATGGGTGTGGGGTGATGGGTGAGTGAATGGGTGGGGGGTGATGGGTGAGGGAAAAAGGGGGGGGTGATGGGTAATGGGTGTGTGGTGATGGGTAATGGGTGAGTGAATGGGTGTGTGGTGATGGGTAATGGGTGATTGAATGGGTGGGGGGTGATGGGTAATGGGTGAGTGAATGGGTGGGGGGAATACATACATTTCAGGAAAGTTAGAAGGGGCTATCTGGAGAGTCTGTGTTTGGTGGGCCGAGGTGGTGGGTAATGGGTCTATCTGGAGAGTCTGTGTTTGGTGGGCCTTCGGCCCACCAAACACAGGTGGTGGGCCAAAGGCCCACCAATAGCCCTCCGCAGGAGCTAGCCAAAAAGTCCGCCCGGAGGGCGGCTTTGCTTTCAGGAAAGTTAGAAGGGGCTATGATGTGAATGGGTTGGCGTTAATACATACATTTCTACATCCATGATTTCAGGAAAGTTAGAAGGGGCTATCTGGAGAGTCTGTGTTCACCAAACACAGGTGGTGGGCCGGAGGCCCACCAATAGCCCTCCGCAGGAGCTAGCCAAAAAGGCCGCCCGGAGGGCGGCTTTGCGGCTAGTGTTTACATAAAAGGTGATTTTTCAAGTGACTTTTAAAAGTGTGCAAAGAGGTAGCATCTCTAACTTGGCTTGGCAAGCTGTTCCAGAAAGCAGGTCCAGCCACATGAAGGGACCTTGTTCCCAAACATGTGTTACATTTTGGCACATGAAGTTGTTGCTGTTATCTAGTGTTGACTGGTTGTTCGTACATATCTCTCACTTTGGGCACTGGAAACAACCAGTCAGGTACTCTATTATTAACTATATTGTACACGGCTACTCCTAGCTCAAAGTGATATTTTTCATTTATTTTCAGCCATCCAAGATCTTTTAAGTAGGGTGTGACATGGTCGTGCTTTGCAGCCCCTCCTAAAGCAACTTTTGCTGCAAAGTTTTGGAGCCTTTGCACAGGAGGAGAGAGAGAGAGAGAGAGAGAGAGAGAGAGAGAGAGAGAGAGAGAGAGAGAGAGAGAGAGAGAGATATGCAGCGAACAATTCATACTTAGTTCCTGGTTGGGAAGGGAAATAAGAAAGAGAATGGAAGAGAGAGAGAGAGAGATGTGTATTTAACCTCGTAAGGGGAGGGGGAAGGGGGTGATGATGGAGTTTTGTTATAGGGAGGGGAGGGAGTGAGGGCATTAGTGTAGGGATGTGAGGGGAGGGGTGTGTAGAGGGGAGGTGAATGGTGATAACAAGGGAGTGAGTGGGGTGAAGAATTATTGTTATCGCGTTAATTCTGTAATGCCCTATTTCCTGCTGGAGAGAGAGAGAGAGAGAGAGAGAGAGAGAGAGAGAGAGAGAGAGAGAGAGAGAGAGAGAGAGAGAGAGAGAAGTACAACCATTTTGAAGGCTGTATAGACAAAAACAAGTATAAGATTATGGGCATATTTTCGACACCTTTCCCCAACTTGCCTACATTGTTCTTCTCCTCTTCCTCCTCTTCCTCTCCCACCACCTGCAGCTATTCCCTATAGTGACCTCCTCCTCTTCATCCTCCTCTTCCTCCTTCCCCTCCTCTTCCTCTTCCTCTTCCTCTTCCTCCTCTTCCTCTTCCTCTTCCTCCTCCTCCCCTCACCTCCTATCCCTTCCTCCCCACCCTGCTAGTCCTTCCTTATCTATACGTAAGAAACAGACACCCAGTGACAGATCTAACCAGCTTATGTTGTCTGCCTAACATAGTAACTGTTCTCCTCCTCTTCCCCCGTCCTCCCCTTCTTCTTTCTCCTCTTCCTTTCATTCTCTTTCCCCCTTCTTTCTCCTCTTCCTTTTCTCTTCCTCTTCCTTTCATTCTCCTCTTCCTTTTCTTCTCCTTTCATTCTCCTTCCCCCTTCTTTCTCCTCTTCCTTTTCCTTTCATTCGTTGTTTTTCTTTAACTGTTTCTCTATGATGGGACAAGGACAAGAAATGATGAATAGCTTGCTTTATCTATCCCTCTATCCTTATATATCTATCTCTATCTATCCTTTTTAACAATGCACATTATATAAGTTCCAACATTCCTCCCTTGTCATTCTTCCTTTCCTTTTTCTTTATCCTGAT
>JACEEZ010018282.1:57500-60000 GCA_016584305.1 Chionoecetes opilio
CTCACCCCCCCTCATTTTCCTTCCTTACCCCCTTCTCTACACACCATTTTCCCCCTTTCCCCCCTTTTCCTCACCCCCTCCATTTCCTTCCTTACCCTCTCCTCTACACCACCTTTTTCACCTTTCCTCACCCCCTTCATTTTCCTTCTTTACCCCTTCCTCTACACTCCTGTTTTTCCCCTTTTCCTCACCCACTCCTTTTCCTTATTTACCCCCTCCACTACAACCCCATTATTCCCCTTTTTCTCACCCCTTTCCTTTTTCCTTCCTTCCCCCTTCCTCTACACCCCATTTCCCCCTTTTTCCCCCTTTTCCTCACCCCCAACCTTTTCCTTCCTTACCCCTTCCTCTCCCCTCTTGTTTCCCTCTTCCCCTCGCCTCGCCTCGCGGTCGCCAGGTGACTCCGCGGCTCCCAGGAGGGTTGGCGCCAGCACTGGGGACGCTGCGGTTCAATGCTGGGCTAAGCGGTATAGGGTACGGGAAACAGGAGAGAAAAACGAAAGAAAGAGAAATTTAGCGGTATCTGGTACGGGAAATAAGGGGGAAAGATAGGAAAGAAAGAGAGATGTAGCGGTATTTGGTATGGGAAATAAGGCGAGAGATAATACGAAAGAAAGAAATGTAGCGGTATAGGGTACGGGAAACAGGAGGAGAGAGACGAAAGAAAGAACTGTAGCGGTATAGGGTACTGGAAAAAGGAGGAGAGAGAAACGAAAGAAAGAGAAAAGTATAAAAAGTATGTGGTAATGTAAAGTAAAGTATATGTAATGTATAAAAGTATATAGTACTGGAAATAAGGAGAGATATCCGAAAGAACAGAAATGTAGCGGTATATGGTACGGGACATAAGGAGAGAGAGATATGAAAGAAAGAGAGATGTAGCGGTATATAGTACGGGAAATAAGGTAGAAAACATACGAAAGAAAGAACTGTAGCGGTATATGGTACGGGACATAAGGAGAGAGAGATATACGAAAGAAAGAGAAATGTAGTGGTATATGGTACGGGACATAAGGAGAGAGAGAGATAGGAAAGAAAGAGAGATGTAGCGGTATATGGTACGGGAAATAAGGAGAGAAAGAGAGATGTAGCGGTATATGGTACGGGACATAAGGAGAGAGATATACGAAAGAAAGAAATGTAGCGGTATATGGTATGGGAAAAAGGGAGAGAAAGATAGGAAAGAAAGAGAGATGTAGCGGTATATGGTACGGGAATAAAGGAGAAGATAATAAAGGAGTAAAAGGTAGATAATAAAGAAGAAGAATAAAGAATACTTAAATAATAATAATAAAGAGAATAAAGAAGAATAAAGGAGATACGAAAGAAACGGGGATAAAGAGGAGTGTAGAGTAGGGGGTAAGGAAAGAAAAGGAAGGGGGCGAGCAAAAGGGGAAAAAAGGGGGTGAAAAGTGATTATAAGTGAATGCTACGTACACACACACACACCACACACACACACACACACACACACACACACACACACCACACACACACACACACGATAACTATGCAAGGGTTTTGTATGAGTTTCTGGGGAAGTTGTATGCGTAGCAGGAGGACGTGTGTTGGGGAAGAGGAGGAGGAGGAAGGATCGAAGGAGGGACTGTTGGAGGGGGGAGGAGGAGGAAGGATCGAAGGACTGGGTGTGGGGGGCTGGAGGTAGGAGCAGGAGGAAGTATGTAGGCAAAGGAAGGAGGATCGAAGGAGGGGGTGTTGGGGGGTGGGGGTTGCTATTCTCGGTGGAGGTGGGGGGGCAGGGGTGAGGAGGGGAAGGTCAAGTGTACTGTGCTATGACCTTGACCTTTCCAAATGACTGCCTTATAATGATTACTTTCTATTCCTACTACTCATTCAATATAATAATGATACATTGCGTTTTTCTGAATCCTGAAATTAATATTGAGAGAAACAGGGTGACTGTGTACTCTATATAGGAAGGGACACACACACACACAGACACACACACACACACACACACACACACAGTCACACACACACATACACACTCATACCTGCATATAGAAGGCAAGAAAGCTTCACAGAGACAGGGACAAATAAACACACGTGCAAAAACAGCTTAGTTTGTGTAGTTAGCAGACCAAAAAAGACGTACGGTAAACAAACATTCCAAACGAACGTACGAATATATCATCAGATTAGAGAGAGAGAGAGAGAGAGAGAGAGAGAGAGAGAAGAGAGAGAGAGAGAGTTTCGGGTCACTTTTCCTTGATCAAAACCAGTGAACTTTTTTTTTCCTTTCTTTTCTCTCTTCTCTTCCTTCCTTGCCTCCTTTTCTTTCCTTCATGTGTTCCCTCTTCCCTTCCTTCCTCTTCCTCCTCCCCTAGACAGCATAAGAAGTCAATTATTCGTGGAGGTCTTATCATACGCTATCCTATTTATTGTACTTCCTTGTTCCTTCCTTCATCAATTCCTTGCCTTTCTACCTTCCTTTCTCCTCATTCCTTCCTTTATTACTCCTTGTACACTTTCTCTACTT
>JACEEZ010018282.1:62500-77500 GCA_016584305.1 Chionoecetes opilio
GGGTAGTAAGCAAGCAAGCGAGGGAACGAAAGAAAGAAAGAGAGAAGGGGGGGAAGGAGGGACGAGTAACGGATGGGAGGGGGTGGGGAGATTGAGCGAGTAATCAGCGAGCGAGCGAGTGAACGAACGAGAGACTATCCTGAATGTTTACTGCCTTAATTTATATCTTTTAAGCCATCTGTGTGATTAATAACTTAAAATGAAAAAAAGAGAGGGAAAATGAAAGAGGGAAAGATGGAAAATATAAAAAGAGAGAGAGGGATGGAGAGTATAAGGAGGGATGAGGAAAGGATGGGAGGGGGAGAGTGAAGGATATCCCGATGGAGTGAGTAAGGGAGGGAGTGAGGCAGGGAAGGGACGGAGGGAGGGAGAGAAGGTTAGAGGCGTGGGCGCGGCGTCTTCTCGGCGCCGCCCCTCGGTGTGATTCATCTCCAAGCTCAGTTTCATGGGTTCCTTCCTTTGCCACACCTGCCCTTACCCCTTTTTTAGCCTTCTTGTTGTTGTTGCATCTCCTTCCTGCCCTTTACCCTTGTTTTATCCTCTTGTTGCATCACCCTCCTCACCTTTCCTCAGCCTTTACCCCTTTTTTTAATCTCTTGTTGTAGCTTCGCCTTCTGTCCTCAGCCTTTACCCTTTTTTTTCATTCATCTTTCCTCAGCCTTTAACCTTCCTTTACGCTTCCTTCCTCACCCTTTACCCTTTTTTTCTCCCTCTTGTTGCATAATCTTCCTCCTTCCTCAACCATTACCCCTTTTTATCACCCTTTTCTTGTTGCATCGCCTTCTTTCCTCAACCATTACCCCTTTTTATCACCCTTTTCTTGTTGCATCGCCTTCTGTCCTCAGCCTTTACCCTTTTTTTTCATCATCTTGTTGTTGCATCACCTTCCTTCCTCTGCCTCTACCCCTTTTTTTATTACTTTTCTTGCTGCAACTTTTTTCTTCCTCAACCCTTAACCCTTTTTTCATCTTGTTGTTGTTGCATCACCTCCCTTCCTCACCTGCCTCACCACCCATTTAATGCTGCTTCTACCCTCCTTCCTGCCTCTCTTCCCCCTCTTTAACTACTACTATAGTCCTCCTCCTCCTCCTCCTCCTCCTCCTCCTCCTCCTCCTGGTATCTGTTCTTCCTATGTATTCCTATGTATTCCTCCTCCACTTGTATTCAGGTTAGCTTCGGATGGAAGAAGGGTGGAGTGAAGTGAAGTGGAGTCTTTTACTGTTCTATCATTGCTCTTTAAGTCGTAAAAAGTTACTAAAAACAAAGTCTCATAAGGGCTATAAGGTGTGTTGCTGTTTGTCAATCCTTTGTAATCCTCCTCCTCCTCCATCCTCCTCATCCTCCATCTTTTATTCTTCCTTGATAACCCAGACTATAAAAAACATAATAAAAAATAATGATAATAATAACCTTTTTTTATTTTTTTTATCTCTATACCTTTTACCTTTATACCTCGCCTTTTATACCTCCTTTTCTGCCTCCTTTCCTCCCCACTCCTGTTCTGCCTCCTTTCCTCCCCACTCCTTTTCTGCCTCCTTTCCTCCCCACTCCTGTTCTGCCTCCTTTCCTCCCCACTCCTTTTCTGCCTCCTTTCCTCCCCACTCCTGTTCTGCCTCCTTTCCTCCCCACTCCTTTTCTGCCTCCTTTCCTCCCCACTCCTTTTCTGCCTCCTTTCCTCCCCACTCCTTTTCTGCTTCCTTTCCTCCCCACTCCTTTTCTGTCCTTTCCTCCCCACTCCTTTTCTGCTTCCTTTCCTCCCCACTCCTTTTCTGCCTCCTTTCCTCCCCACTCCTTTTCTGCCTCCTTTCCTCCCCACTCCTTTTCTGCCTCCTTTCCTCCCCACTCCTTTTCTGCTTCCTTTCCTCCCCACTCCTTTTCTGCCTCCTTTCCTCCCCACTCCTTTTCTGCTTCCTTTCCTCCCCACTCCTTTTCTGCCTCCTTTCCTCCCCACATCCTTTTCTGCTTCTTTTCCTCCCCACTCCTTTTCTGCCTCCTTTCTTACCCACTCCTTTTCTGCCTCCTTTCCTCCCCACTCCTTTTCTGCTTCCTTTCCTCCCCACTCCTTTTCTGCCTCCTTTCCTCCCCACTCCTTTTCTGCCTCCTTTCCTCCCCACTCCTTTTCTGCCTCCTTTCCTCCCCACTCCTTTTCTGCTTCCTTTCCTCCCCACTCCTTTTCTGCCTCCTTTCCTCCCCACTCCTTTTCTGCTTCTTTTCCTCCCCATTCCTTTTCTGCCTCCTTTCCTCCCCACTCCTTTTCTGCCTCCTTTGCTCCCCACTCCTTTTCTGCTTCCTTTCCTCCCCACTCCTTTTCTGCTCCTTTCCTCCCCACTCCTTTTCTGCTTCCTTTCCTCCCCACTCCTGTTCTGCCTCCTTTCCTCTTCACTCCTTTTCTGCTTCCTTTCCTCCCCACTCCTTTTCTGCCTCCTTTCCTCCCCACTCCTTTTCTGCCTCCTTTCCTCCCCACTCCTTTTCTGCCTCCTTTCCTCCCCACTCCTTTTCTGCCTCCTTTCCTCCCCACTCCTTTTCTGCCTCCTTTCCTCCCCACTCCTTTTCTGCCTCCTTTCCTCCACTCCTTTTCTGCCTCCTTTCCTCCCCACTCCTTTTCTGCCTCCTTTCCTCCCCACTCCTTTTCTGCCTCCTTTCCTCCCCACTCAAACTTTTCTGCCTCATTTCCTCCCCACCTCCTTTTCTGCCTCCTTTCCTCCCCACTCCTTTTCTGCCTCCTTTCCTCCCCACTCCTTTTCTGCCTCCTTTCCTCCCCACTCCTTTTCTGCTTCCTTTCCTCCCCACTCCTTTTCTGCCTCCTTTCCTCCCCACTCCTTTTCTGCCTCCTTTCCTCCCCACTCCTTTTCTGCCTCCTTTCCTCCCCACTCCTTTTCTGCCTCCTTTCCTCCCCACTCCTTTTCAGCCTCCTTTCCTCCCCACTCCTTTTCTGCCTCCTTTCCTCCCCACTCCTTTTCTGACTTCCCTCTTCTCCTCCTCTCTCGCCCTTCTACGACTTTCTTTCCTCTCCCCCCCCTCCTTCCTTTTCTCTCATCCTTCCAACAACCTATTTTTTCCTCCCTCCTTCACTAATCTATCCTTTTTTCCCTCTAATCCTTCCTTTCTAACACATCCTTTATTTTCCCTCTCCCTTTCCCCCTAATGATTTCCTCTCCTCCCTCCTTCGCTTATTTATCCTTTTATTCCCTTCTTCTCTAGTCTTTCCTTTTTAACCCACCTTTAGTCCCTCTTCCTTCACTCATCTATCTTTTATTCCCTTTTCTAACCCTTCCTTTCTAACAAACCCCTTTTTTTCCCACCTCCTTTCCCTTAATAAGTCCTCAACATAACAAGTTTTCACCGGGCAAACAAAACAAGGACACACACACACACACACACACACACACACACACACACACACACACACACACACACACACACACACACACACACACACACACACAAAATCCACACACACAATGTATCAATCAGTCAATCAGTCAGTCAGTCAGTCAATCAACCAGAACATCGCACCTCACAAACAAAAAGGAAATATCACACAGCTCAGTCACACAAAACTTACCGTAAAGGGGGAACAACCACTACATGCTTTTTTTCTTCATTTTTTTACATTATGGGCAGGCTAGATTAATAGGTTAGGCTAGACAAAGCAAAAAATAACATTACAAAAATTGGACTAGACGCTCCTGAACCTGTTACGATTGTCTGCCTGTTTCATGCTCTCTGTTTCATAGTTTTCATACCGATATAAAAGTAAAAGTTGATTAAAAAAAAAGGTTTATATCCCTGGAATACTGAGCGTCGAGTGTGGGATGCGGCACGAACTGGAAACATCCGCTGCCTGTGTGTGCTGGGACTGTTAACTATGTGGTGGTGGTGGTGGTGTTTGTGTTTGTGTTTGTGATGTGTTCTGTTCTGTTCTGTTAAACACATAATTCTTGGCTTCCTCTTTCTATTTCCTCTCCGATAGTTTCTCCTCTTCCTTTCTCTTCCTCTTCTCTTCTCTTCCTACTCCTTCTCCTCTTCATACTACTACTACTACTTTTTCGAATACACTACTACTACTACTACTACTACTACTACTACTACTACTACTACTACTACTACTACTACTACTACTACTACTCAACATCATAAAGTTATACTACTACTACTACTTACTACTACTACTACTACTACTACTACTACTACTACTACTACTACTACTACTCAATACTACTACTACTACTCAACACTACTACTCAACACTACTACTACTACTACTACTACTACTACTACTACTACTACTACTACTACTACTACTCAACACTACTACTACTACTACTACTACTACTACTACTACTACTACTACTACTCAACACTACTACTACTACTACTACTACTCAACACTACTACTACTACTACTACTACTACTACTATTTGATCCTTATGGTTTTCAAGCTAAATCGTGTTTCTTTTTTTGCAATCTGTTAAAGCATTTGTAATTTTTTAGAGGGATTATAGTTATTAATTGTTGGTGTCGGTATGAACTCAGTGGTTAATTTTTTTTGTAACATAATTAATGAAAGTAGTGAAGTGGTGGAATTAAAATAACATGATTTGGCTCATAATAACAAAATGTATCCTAATATTCGGACCATATTAACATAATTTTTAGGAGTATCATGACGTCACAAGCTAAATTGGCCAACCATTTTATATATCACTATCTGCTTTATTAATCCCTTGAGACCCAGAACGTAATTTCCATTGTAATTTGGGTAACATCAGACAATTTTTAGTGACTATAAGCAATATTTTATAGATATGACCTGTTTAGTTGCCGTGTCGTCTAACTCATTTGGTTTAAGATACTTTTCATAAATTTATAGCTGACAACAGACAATTTTATATAGCAAAGGAAAGATCTGGGTGTGAAGGAGTTAAATTGGGACTGATATTAAGCGTTATTTTTGTAGGTAATGTATTAATTTTTGTTATGTTATTTTTTGTTTTGTCTGCATTCAGCCAGCCCCCTTTCCTCCCCACTCCTTTTCTGCTTGCTTTCCTCCCCACTCCTTTTCTGCTTCCTTTCCTCCCCACTCCTTTTCTGCCTCCTTTCCTCCCCACTCCTTTTCTGCCTCCTTTCCTCCCCACTCCTTTACTGCTTCCTTTCCTCCCCACTCCTTTTCTGCCTCCTTTCCTCCCCACTCCTTTTCTGCTTCCTTTCCTCCCCACTCCTTTTCTGCCTCCTTTCCTCCCCACTCCTTTACTGCTTCCTTTCCTCCCCACTCCTTTTCTGCCTCCTTTCCTCCCCACTCCTTTTCTGCTTCCTTTCCTCCCCACTCCTTTTCTGCCTCCTTTCCTCCCCACTCCTTTTCTGCCTCCTTTCCTCCCCACTCCTTTTCTGCTTCCTTTCCTCCCCACTCCTTTTCTGCCTCCTTTCCTCCCCACTCCTTTTCTGCCTCCTTTCCTCTCCACTCCTTTACTGCCTCCTTTCCTCCCCACTCCTTTTCTGCTTCCTTTCCTCCCCACTCCTTTTCTGCCTCCTTTCCCTCCCCACTCCTTTTCTGCCTTCTTTCCTCCCCACTCCTTTTCTGCCTCTTTCCTCCCCACTCCTTTACTGCTCCTTTCCTCCCCACTCCTTTTCTGCCTCCTTTCCTCCCCACTCCTTTTCTGCCTCCTTTCCTCTCCACTCCTTTTCTGCCTCCTTTCCTCCCCACTCCTTTTCTGCCTCCTTTCCTCCCCACTCCTTTTCTGCCTCCTTTCCTCCCCACTCCTTTTCTGCCTCCTTTCCTCCCCACTCCTTTTCTGCCTCCTTTCCTCCCCACTCCTTTTCTGCCTCCTTTCCTCCCCACTTCCTTTTCTGCCTCCTTTCCTCCCCACTCCTTTTCTGCCTCCTTTCCTCCCCACTCCTTTTCTGCCTCCTTTCCTCCCCACTCCTTTTCTGCCTCCTTTCCTCCCCACTCCTTTTCTGCCTCCTTTCCTCCCCACTCCTTTTCTGCCTCCTTTCCTCCCCACTCCTTTACTGCTTCCTTTCCTCCCCACTCCTTTTCTGCCTCCTTTCCTCCCCACTCCTTTTCTGCCTCCTTTCCTCCCCACTCCTTTTCTGCTTCCTTTCCTCCCCACTCCTTTTCTGCCTCCTTTCCTCCCCACTCCTTTTCTGCCTCCTTTCCTCTCCACTCCTTTTCTGCCTCCTTTCCTCCCCACTCCTTTTCTGCCTCCTTTCCTCCCCACTCCTTTACTGCTTCCTTTCCTCCCACTCCTTTTCTGCCTCCTTTCCTCCCCACTCCTTTACTGCTTCCTTTCCTCCCCACTCCTTTTCTGCCTCCTTTCCTCCCCACTCCTTTACTGCTTCCTTTCCTCCCCACTCCTTTTCTGCCTCCTTTCCTCCCCACTCCTTTACTGCTTCCTTTCCTCCCCACTCCTTTTCTGCCTCCTTTCCTCCCCATTTGTTTATGTAAAAAAAATGGGAAAAAAACATTCAGTATCCTCAGCAATATATTCATTCAATGTGTATTTTATAGACTGAACTCACTACACGTACTAAATCGTCCCACCCCCTTTCTACACTTACTAAATTGGCACACACCCTTTCTGCAATCTCTTACTATCTTCTTCATAGGGACTGGCAACTATATAGTGGGCTTTTTGCTACTTTTTATTTTGTCCAAGGCTATTCCTTTGAGATGTAAAACACACACACACACACACACACACACCACACACACCACACACACACACACACACACACACACACACACACACACACACAATCCGCACACACAATCTATCAGTCAGTCAATCAGTCAGTCAGTCAGTCAGTCAACCAGAACATCGCACCTCACAAACAAAAAGGAAATATCATACAGCTCAGTCACACAAAACTTACCATAAAGGGGGAACAACCACTTGTTTTTATCCGGAAATAATTTTGACGGAGTAAGTCTTTTTTGGGGGGAGTGTCTAATTTTATGTTTGAGCCTTTATTTTCAGGGATCTTTTTTATGTTTGAGCCCTTTTTTTGTGGGAATGAAGTTTTTTTTGTGGGATGGGTGGGTGGCTGCGCTCTATGTTTAAGATCGAAATATCACGCAACTCAGTCACACCAAACATACCCAAAACCCCGTCACTCATAAGGCACAACCCCACGTGTCCCAGTAACCTAAACCCCGACTGAGGCACAACCCCACGTCCCAGTAACCTAAACCCCGACTGAGGCACAACCCCACGTGTCCCAGTAACCTAAACCCCGACTGAGGCACAACCCCACATGTCCCAGTAACCTAAACCCCGACTGAGGCACAACCCCACGTGTCCCAGTAACCTAAACCCCGACTGAGGCACAACCCCACGTGTCCCAGTAACCTAAACCCCGACTGAGGCACAACCCCACGTGTCCCAGTAACCTAAACCCCGACTGAGACACAACCCCACGTGTCCCAGTAACCTAAACCCCGAGTGAGGCACAACCCCACGTGTCCCAGTAACCTAAACCCTGACTGAGGCACAACCCCACGTGTCCCAGTAACCTAAACCCCGACTGAGGCACAACCCCACGTGTCCCAGTAACCTAAACCCCGACTGAGGCACAACCCCACGTGTCCCAGTAACCTAAACCCCGACTGAGGCACAACCCCACACGCACAGTCTCCCACACGTGTCAGACGCCGGTATGACACGCGTAGGTAAACGATTTCACGGGACGCGGGGGACATATTTCTACTCAGCGCTACACTTCCGGCACCCGTTTCCACCTACACTATCCCGCAAACTTTCATGTATTTTAGATTTACTCCTGAAGGTGGCTAAGACGAAGGTGGCGCGGGTGCTTGACGTCTGTGGGAAAGCCTTGCAACCTCGTCCTTGGCGCCCCACACTTCCTTTCCCACAATTCTCCCATTATATTCATTCATGTTTCCATCATTATAAACACTTATTTTCCTTTACATTTCGCGTCTCAGCATTTCGTTACGTTCAGCACTACGGCGTTTGTATTCCTGTCAGCCGCGTCCTTGGGGATGTCGGCGTATTTGGGGTCTTGGGTCTTCTTCATGAATGTCGTAGCGTGTTAGCTAAGACAACGTATAATGAGGTATAAGGTTATGAGGTAAAGTAAAGGTGTTTATAAAGGTATGAGGTTAAGTAAAGGTATGAAGTAAAGTAAAGGTGTTTATAAAGGTATGAGGTTAAGTAGAGGTATGAAGTAAAGTAAAGGTGTTTATAAAGGTATGAGGTTAAGTAAAGGTATGAAGTAAAGTAAAGGTGTTTATAAAGGTATGAGGTTAAGTAAAGGTATGAAGTAAAGTAAAGATATGCATAAAGGTAATAAGTATAGTAAAGGGTATGTATAAAGATATGAGATAAAGTAAAGATATGTATAAAGGCTATGAGGCAAAGCAAAGGTATGTATAAAGCTATGAGGTTATAGTCCGTCCGTCGTAACCTTGTGGCGCATGGTGGCGGGAAATGGTGGCACATGGCACAACATTGACAACAACAAAACAGTAGCTACAAGGAAACAACATTAGAGGTGCTGTGAGAAGGCCATGCACGTACACGTCAAACAATAGCAACACAAACACAGAAACAAACAACACAACACAAGGACACCAGGAGAATAGGAACACTTATTTGACATTGCATTGCGTCGGTACAAACACAGCATAAGGGGACAAGAAGACAGGAATAGATAGTAAGTAGGAAGGATAGGAAGCAAGAGGGAAGCAGGAAATCCATTTAATAATAGAATAGTAAAGAAATAGATACAGTAAAGGAGGAAAGAATAGCAAGGGGGGAAGCAGGAGTATTGTACGTACAGAAGGCAGGAAGCGTAAAGTAAACAGTGAGGCAGCAACAAGGGGGGTCTGAGATGCAGCGTAATCAGTGCTGTAGTAATGGGCGTTGTGGGTGCTTCAACGGCTCAAAGGCTCGTGGACGGAGGAGGAGGAAGAGGAGGTGGTGGAAGAAGAGAAGGAGAGGTGTTGGAGGAGTTGGTGATGTGGAAGAGGAGGAGGTGGTGGTGGAGGAGGAGGAGGAGGAGGTGGTGGAAGAGGAGGAGGAGGTGGTGGAAGAGGAGGAGGAGGTGGTGGAAGAGGAAGAGGAGGTGGTGGAAGAGGAAGAAGAGGTGGTGGTGGAAGAAGAGAAGGAGGAGGTGGTGGAAGAGGAGGATTTTTTTTTTTTTTTTTACATAGAAGTAACAGACACCAGGAGACCTATTGGTCCATAGCGAGGGTATCTGCTGAACTACATACTACTAACTATCAACTACTTGTAAGAAAACAGTTGGAAAATGATACCATGTCCCTAAAGAGGATAGGAACATGGAAGTTTCATAGTGCAGAATGATAGGATATGAAAAATACTAACTACAACTACCACTACCACTACAACTAATCGATACGGGGGACTAGATACGAATTCGCACTATCAATACCCATTTACTTTACAGTGCGCGTCAAGTCTGTTTTTGAATGTAAGTATTGTGTTGGCTCCGACAACATTTGCTGGTAACTTATTCCATCGATCAACGACTCTAACATTGAAATAATTTTTACGGAGATCGGTGATGCAACGTTGACCGTTTAGTTTTAAACCATTATTTCTTGTTGTCACTTGAGTTGAAAGCTCGAATAGGTCCTCTTGATTAATGACATCAAAACCTTTTAGGATCTTAAAGGTTTCTATCAAGTCCCACGGATTCTACGATCCTTTAAGGAAAACATATTAAATTTCCGCAGTCTCTCTTCATAAGATGAATTTCGCAGTGATGGAATTTGTTTTGTTGCTCTTCTTTGCACTGATTCCAATTTGGCTTGATCTTTTACGAAACAGGGCGACCAGAATTGAACGGCATATTCCCAAGTGCGGCCTAACCAAGGACGTGTATAATTGTGTCATTACTTTCGGAGTTTTATGTTCAAAGTTACGTTTAATAAAGCCCAACATCATATTTGCCTTTTTACTGCAGCTAGGCAATGCGAACTGGTTTTCAGATCATTACTGATGATGACACCTAGATCCTTTTCCTGCTGTACTTCAGTTAACGATTTATTTTGCATTTGATAGTTATATTTGAGGTTATCGTTGCCTATATGCATTACTTTACATTTATCGGAATTGAATTTTAATAGCCATTTATCACTCCAATCTGATAGTTTGTCGAGATAACTTTGTATGAGTTCGCAGTTTTCTCTAGTATATGCTTTACCACCGCCTAATTTTGGTGTCATCTGCAAATTTTTATATTTTAGATACAAGTCCGCAGTCCAGATCGTTGATATATATCAGAAAAAGAGTAGGACCCAAGACCGAGCCCTGAGCACCCCACTAGTGACATCTAACCAATCAGATGCCTCACCATTTATTACTACCCGTTTGTTTACGATTTGAAAGCCAATCGCCAATCCATGAACATAATTGCTCTCCTATGCCATGTGGCCCTTAGCTTGGTCAACAGTCGCTTATGTGGAACTGTATCGAAGGCTTTCTGAAAATCAAGGTATATTACATCCGAGGGAATTTTAGCGTCCCAGTTTGAATAAATGACATTAAAAAAATCGAGTAGGTTTGTTAAGCAGGATCTCTTATTTCGAAATCCATGCTGGGAGTTTAGTATTGAGTTATTTTCATCGAGAAAAGACACTATTTTATCCCGCAATATTTTCTCAATAGTTTTAACAATCACGGACGTTAGACTAATTGGGCGATAATTACTTGCGAGGCTCTTACTCCCTTTCTTGAATATTGGTGTAACATTAGCTAATTTCCACATACTAGGAACATTTTTTTCACATAGCGATTTATTGAAAATAATCTTTAATGGGAGCGAAAGTTGACTGTGACATTCGCGAAGTAGTCGCGGCGAGATTTCGTCCACCCCCACGGATTTTGCTGGGTCAAGTTTCAGCAAATACTTTGATATTTCGTCTACTGTTATCTCTCCTATTACCAGTCTATCCCTTTCGAGTCCTGCATACATGTTTTTTACTGGTTCTGGTAATGGAGTTTTCGTCTTCTTTAATAAATCCGCATTAAAGTATTCATTGAGTACGAACGCCATACTCTTATTATCATTTACCAAGATATTATTATTATCTTTCAGTGGTCCAATACTTGTTTTTGGAACGTTTTTTCTTACTTCGAACGTATTGAAAGAACCTTTTCGGGTTTGATTTGGATTCCTTTGCAATTTTTTCTTCATACTCGCGCTTTTTAGACTTAATTAGTCCTTTGCAGCGACGTTTGACGTCATTGTATTCTCTAGAATCGCAGTCTGCATTTGATCTTTTGTAAACTTTATACGCTCGGCGCTTTCTGCCAATGATTTGTTGGATCTCATTATTCATCCAACTGGTCTGTTTATGTTATTCAAACGTTTCTTACCATGGGAACATGTTTTTCCACCACCGATTGGAGTTTATTAGTGAATACATTACACATGTTTTCGGCGTTATTACCATTTAGTAGGTCAATCCATTCAACTTCGCTTAGTACCCTGCTGATCTTCGTGAAATCTGCTTTTTATAATTTGGGACTAATAACCGATTTTCTGTGATGTCTACATTGCAATTTATGCCGCATCTGATTAGCCTGTGATCACTGTTTGCCAAATGTTCACCTATATCGCAGTAATCAATCAGATCAATGTCGGTAGTGAAAACTAAATCTAGGATACTATTATCCCTTGTAGGCTCACGGACCACCTGATTTAAATATACTTCGTTCACCATATCAAGCAATCGCATACCTTCTCTATCAGCAGAATTATTATTCCAGTTGATATGAGGTAGGTTAAAATCTCCACAAATAATTGTATCGTTATTATTGTTCACAACTGACTTTATCTCGTCATACAGGAGGCAATCTACTTCCGCATTAGATTTGGGAGGACGATATATTGTCCCAATAGTTAGCAATTTACCGTTTAGCTTAATCTTTGCGTAGACTGAGTCATAATGATCTTTATTTACTTTATCGATTTCGATTGCTTGCAAATTTTCTTTAATATAAAGAATGACACCTCCACCTGCTTTATGCGTGCGACAATTTAGGAATGTCTTATAGCCTGGAATGGCTATTTCAGCTAATAAATGTTTATCTTTTGTGTTGACACCAACTCTCAGTGATACTGACGATATCTGGCGTTTCGGCAACAACGTATGCTAATAATTCGTTACGCTTTAAAATAATGCTTCTGGCATTTGTGTAGAGTAATTTAAGTTCCTTGATAGTTTTGGTAACCTTGCGTGAGGGTTTACCGGCAGGGCGTCTACGGTCCACTTTTTCAGGGCGCTTGATTAAGTTACTTTGATTAGTATTTGCGGAAACGGGACGTGACCCAGCAGAGGAGGTGGTGGTGGAAGAAGAGAAGGAGGAGGTGGTGGAATAAGAAGAAGAGGAGGTGGTGGAGGAGGAAGAGGAGGTGGTGGAGGAGGAAGAGGAGGTGGTGGAAGAGGAGGAGGTGGTGGAAGAAGAGAAGGAGGAGGAGGTGGAAGAAGAGAAGGAGGAGGTGGTGGAAGAGGAGGAGGTGGTGGTGGAAGAAGAGAAGGAGGAGGTGGTGGAAGAGGAGGAGGAGGTGATGTGGAAGAGGAGGAGGTGGTGGTGGAGGAAGAGGAGGAGGTGGTGGTGGAGGAAGAGGAGGTGGTGGAAGAGGAGGAGGAGGTGGTGGAAGAGGAGGAGGAGGTGGTGGAAGAAGAGAAGGAGGAGGTGGTGGAAGAGGAGGAGGTGGTGGTGGAAGAAGAGAAGGAGGAGGTGGTGGAAGAGGAGGAGGAGGTAGGGAAGGGAAGGGATAAATTTGGGACCCTTGTAAACTGGTCGTTGCCAACCAAATACACACACACACACACACACACACACACACACACACACACACACACACACACACACACACACACACACACACTAAGAACATAAGAAAATAAGGAAGCTACAAGAGGCCGCGAGGCCTACACGTGGTAGTTCCTGAAACACACACCACACACACACACACACACACACACACACACACACACAACACACACACGCACGCACACACACACACACACCATTGAGTAATTTCATGTCCATTACTGTTCTTGCCGTTTGTTTGTGTACGTGCCGCAATTATCATATTGTTTGTTTGTTTGTGTTGGTACAGCTTCGTGTCAACTTAGGTATTTTGTCCTGTTTGTGTGGTGTATACAACTACTTTTTTTTCCTGTAAAGATTGACTTGTTTGAGCTTTTTTTTTTTTTTCTCTCTGTCTCTGTCTCTGTCTCTCTTTTCTCTCTCTCTCTCTCTCTCTTCTTTCTCTCTTTTCTCTCTCTTCTCTCTCTCTCTCTCTCTCTCTCTCTCTCTCTCTCTCTCTCTCTCTCTCTCTCTCTCTCTCTCTCGTAGAAGGCAACATTTATAGCTTCCATTTACCTTGACTCTATTGTCCTTCACCCTCGCTCTCTCCCTTACTAACCATGAGCGAGAGAGAGAGAGAGGAGAGAGAGAGAGAGAGAGAAGAGAGAGAGAGAGAGAAGGAAGAAAATATGAGAAAAAAGAACGTTGAAGTAATCATAAAAATATATCGACTGGGAGGAGACGAAAGAATAGAATTTGAATGGGGAAGAGATAAGAGACAATGATGGGGAGGAAAGAGAAGAAGAGGAAGATAAAAAATAACCGGAGGAGAATAAATGAGGAGAGGAAGAGAAAATGCAGGGAAAGAAGAAGAAGGGAAGAAGATGGAGCTAGAAATCTGAAAATGTTAGAGGAAAAAAAGAGGAGGGAGAGAGGAGTAGAAGAGTTAGAGGAAGGAAAAGAGAAGGGAGGATTAAGAGAGAAGTAGAAGAGTTAGAGGAATTAGAAGAGAAGGGAGAGAGGAGTGGAAGGGGTGGGCAGAATAGGGGAGAGAGAGAAGGGAGATTAGGGAGAAAAGGAGTCTCAAGGGAACTATAGGCAGGTAGCACTGGTCAACGGGTCTTCCTATTTTAGGCTTGAGGGAAGGGGACACGAGGAGGAGGAGGAGGAGGAGGATTACAAAGGATTACAAAGGAAACACAAACAGCAACAGACCGATAGGTCCTTACAAGGCTGTTTGCTTTAACTACACAACACTAACTAGATGATAAGAGAGAAAGGATAGGAAAGTAGAAGGCTCCTCCCCACCCACCCATCCCTCCAGCCGAAGCTGGCCGGAAATGAAGTGATACCATGCAGTATAGAAAAACTGCATGGAATTTGTGAGGAAAGTTGAAAGCTGTAATCTATGGCTAACTACTACTAGTTTGTGGGGGTAGGTTTAGTGCTTGATAGATTGGTCATGTTATGCGTGTTTTGTAATGGTGTGAACACAGTGTGGAGGTTCAAGGGTGGTGCGGCAGCCTTGCCTGGCGCTTTCTTGGGAGGCAGCAGTCAATCAGGCCCCAGCTCCGTTCAATCCACTGCGGATTGTGTACTTTCCATGTAGGACGCCGTAGGAGGAGGAGGAGGAGGAGAAAGAAGGAAGGGGAAGGGTGAACGAGCCACTTCAATCAAAACATAAATGCAGTGAATGGCTATTGTAACTATTTTATTATTATTATTATTATTATTATTATTATTATTATTATTATTATTATTATTATTATTATTATTATTATTATTATTATCTTTTGAAATATACAGAAAAAATCCTGGCAGCTGATGTTTTCTGTATCTGCGTTTGTTAAGTTCTTCACATATTCTATTTACAAGTTCAGCGACTGACATTAGATAGAATAAAGTGTATTAACCCCTTCAAGCCCAGATCTTTCCTTTGCTATAAAAAAATCGTATGTTGTCGAACTATAAAATCACGAAAAGTATCTGAATATACCAAATTACTTAGTCGATAAGGATACTAAGCAGGTCATATCTATAAAACATTGCTGATATTCAGTAAAAATCGTCTAATTGTACCAAAACTACAATGGTTATTTAGCTCTGGGTCTCAAGGGGTTAAGAAAGCTCTATAAGATTTAACCAATGTATATGAAAGTGAAGGCTACTGAGTCGTCAAGGCTTGCAACA
>JACEEZ010018282.1:82500-92500 GCA_016584305.1 Chionoecetes opilio
CCCTGTACCCCTTCTGTCCCTCCCCTACCTCTCCACCCTGTACCCCCTTCTGTCCCTCCTCAACCCCTCACCCTACACTCTGTCTGTCTATCTGTCTGTTTTTCCTTTGTAGTCAATACTGTTCCCTCCCCTAACCTCTCACCCTCCCTCTGTCTATCTGCCTGTCAGTCTGTTTTTCCTCTGTGGTCACTACCGTTCATTTCTCCTTTAACATCTCTACCTTCCACTCTATTTCTCCTCCTCTCTCTCCTGTAATGCCTGTACCCCCTTCTGTCCCTGCCCGACCCCTGCCCCTCCCTCTGTCTATCTGCCTGTCAGTCTGTTTTTCCTCTGTGGTCACTACCGTTCATTTCTCCTTTAAAATCTCTACCTTCCACTCTATTTCTCCTCCTCTCTCTCCTGTAATGCCTGTACCCCCTTCTGTCCCTGCCCAAACCCCTGCCCCTCCCTCTGTCTATCTGCCTTCAGTCTGTTTTTCCTCTGTGGTCACTACCGTTCATTCTCCTTTAACATCTCTCCCTTTTCCACTCTATTTCTCCTCCTCTCTCTCCTGTAATGCCTGTACACTTCTGCCCCTGCCCGCCCCCCTGCCCCTCCCTCTGTCTATCTGCCTGTCGTCTGTTTTTTCCTCTGTGGTCACTACCGTTCTTTTTCTCTTAAAACCCCTACCTTCCACTCTATTTCTCCTCCTCTCCACCCTGTAATGTTTGTACTGTACCACCTTCTGTCCCTCCCTACCTCTCAACCTCCCTCTGTCTATCATCTGTCAGTGTTTTTTCTCTGTTTTCTGTTTATTTCTTCTTTAACACCCGTACTTTTCACGTCATTTCTCTTCACACCCGATACCCCTTTCTGTCCCTCCCCAACCTCTCACCCTCCCTGTCAGTCTGTTTTTCCTCTATAGTCAATACCGTTCATTTCTCCTTTAACATCCCTACCTTCCACTCCAATTCTCCTCCTCTCCACCCCTCCCCCCTTTTAACCACCCCCCCATTCACCCCCAACCTCTCACCCTCCCTCTGTCTATCTGCCTGTCAGTCTGTTTTTCCTCTGTGGTCACTACCGTTCATTTCTCCTTTAACATCCCTACCTTCCACTCTATTTCTCCTCCTCTCCACCCTGTAAGGCCGGTACCACCTTCTGTCCCTCCCAGTCCCATACCTCTCACCCTCCTTCTGTCAATCTATCTGTCAGTCTGTTTTTCCTCTGTAGGCAATACCCAATACCGTTCATTTCTCCTTTAACCCCTTGAGGCCCAGATCTTTCCTTGGCTATAGAAAATTGTCTGTTGTTAGCCATAAAATGACGAAAAGTAACTGAATATACCAAATTTGTTAGTCGAGAAGAATACTAAACAGGTCATATCTATAAAATATTGCTTATATTCACTAAAAATCGTCTAATGGTACCCAAATTACAATGGAAATTACGTTCTGGGTCTCAAGGGGTTAACATTCCTACCTTCAACATCATTTCATTCCTTTACACCACCCTTACATTCCTCCTCCTCTCATGCCTATATCCTACTCTCCTCTCATGCCTATATCCTACTCTCCTCTCATGCCTATATCCTACTCTCCTCTCATGCCTATATCCTACTCTCCTCTCATGCCTATATCCTACTCTCCTCTCATGCCTATATCCTACTCTCCTCTCATGCCTATATCCTACTCTCCTCTCATGCCTAATCCTCCTCTCCTCTCATGCCTTATCCTACCTCCTCTCATGCCCATATCCTACTCTCCTCTAAAGCCTATATCCCATTCTCCTCTCATGCCCATACCTACTCTCCTCTCATGCCTATATCCTACTCTCCTCTCATGCCTATATCCTACTCTCCTCTCATGCCTATATCCTACTCTCCTCTCATGCCTATATCCTACTCTCCTCTCATGCCTATATCCTACTCTCCTCTCATGCCTATATCCTACTCTCCTCTCATGCCTATATCCTACTCTCCTCTCATGCCTATATCCTACTCTCCTCTCATGCCTATATCCTACTTCCTCTCATGCCCATATCCTATTCTCCTCTCAAAGCCCATATCCTACTCTCCTCTCATGCCTATATCCTACTCTCCTCTCATGCCTATATTTCCCATTCTCCTCTCATGCCCATATCCTACTTCTCCCCTCATGCCTATATCCTACTCTCCTCTCATGCCTATATCCTACTCTCCTCTCATGCCTATATCCTCCTCTCCTCTCATGCCTATATCCTACTCTCCTCTCATGCCTATATCCTACTCTCCTCTCATGCCTATATCCTATTCTCCTCTCATGCCCATATCCCACTCTCCCCTCATGCCTAATATCCTACTCTCCTCTCATGCCTATATCCTACTCTCCTCTTCATGCCTATATCCTACTCTCCTCTCATGCCTATATCCTACTCTCCTCTCATGCCTATATCCTATTCTCCTCTCATGCTATATCCTACTCTCCTCTCATGCCTATATCCTATCTCCTCTCATGCCTATATCCCCACTCTCCTCTCATGCCCCATACCTATCTCCTCTCATGCCTATATCCTACTCTCCCCTCATGCCTATATCCCCCTCTCCTCTCATGCCTATATCCTACTCTCCTCTCATGCCCATATCCTACTCTCCTCTCATGCCTATATCCTACTCTCCTCTCATGCCTATATCCTATTTCCCTCTCATGCCTATATCCTACTCTCCTCTCATGCCTATATCCTACTCTCCTCTCATGCCTATAAACCCAATCTCCTCTCATGCCTATATCCTCCTCTCCTCTCATGCCATATCTACTCTCCTCTCATGCCTATATCCTACTCTCCCCTCTGCCTATATCCTACTCTCCTCTCATGCCCTTTTTCCTACTCTCCTCCCCCATGCCTATATCCTACCTCTCCTCTCATGCCTATATCCTATTTCCTCTCATCCTATATCCTACTCTCCTCTCATGCCTATAAACCTACTCTCCTCTCATGCCTATATCCTACTCTCCTCTCATGCCTATATCCTACTCTCCTCTCATGCCTATATCCTTTCTTTTCCTCTCATGCCTATATCCTACTCTTTCCCCTCAGGCCCAATCCCACTCTCCTCTCATGCCTTATCCTACTCTCCTCTCATGCCATATCCTCCTCTCCTCTCATGCCTAATCCTACTCTCCTCTCATGCCTATATCCTCCTCTCCTCTCTGCCTATATCCTACTCTCCTCTCATGCCTTATATCCCACTCTCCTCTCATCCTATATCCTACTCTCCTCCATGCCTATATCCTACTCTCCTCTCATGCCTTATCCTACTCTCCTCTCATGCCTAATCCTACTCTCCTCTCATGCCCCCATATCCTACTCTCCTCTCCCGCTATATCTTTCTCTCCTCTCATGCCTATATCCTACTCTCCTCTCATGCCTATATCCTACTCTCCTCTCATGCCTATATCCTACTTCCCTCCATGCCTATATCCTACTCTCCTCTCATGCCCATATCCTACTCTCCTATTCCATGCCTATATACCCACTCTCCTCTCATGCCTATTATCCCCTACTTTTTCCCTCCTTGCCTATATCCTACTCCTCTCATGCCTATATCCTACCCCTCCTCTCATGCCTATATCCTACTCTCCTCTCATGCCTATATCCTACTCTCCTCTCATGCCTTATCCTACTCTCCTCTCATGGGCCTATATCCTACTCTCCTCTCATGCCTATATCCTACTCTCCTCTCATGCCTATTCCTACTCTCCTCTCATGCCTATTCCTATTCTCCTCATGCCTATATCCTATTCTCCTCTCATGCCTATATCTACTCTCCTCTCATGCCTATATCCTACTCTCCTCTCATGCCTATATCCTACTCTCCTCTCATGCCTATATCCTACTCTCCTCTCATGCCTATATCCTACTCTCCTCTCATGCCTATATCCTACTCTCCTCTCATGCCTATATCCTACTCTCCTCTCATGCCCATATCCTTACTCTCCTCTCATGCCTATATCCTACTCCCTCTAAAACCCTTTTTCCTACTCTCCTCTCATGCCTATATCCTACTCTCCTCTCATGCCTATATCCTACTCTCCTCCATGCCTATATCCTCTCTCCTCTCATGCCTATATCCTACTCTCCTCTCATGCCTATACCTACTCTCTCTCATGCCTAATCCTACTCTCTCTCTGGGCCTATATCCTCTCCTCTCATGCCTATATCCTACTCTCTCTCATTCTTATATCCTCCCTCCTCTCATGCCTATATCCACTCTCTCTCATGCCTATATCCTACTCTCCTCTCATGCTATATCCTCCTCTCCTCTCATGCCTATATCCTACTCTCCTCTCATGCCTAATCCTACTCTCCTCTCATGCCTATATCCTACTCTCCTCTCATGCTATATCCTACTCTCCTCTCATGCCTATATCCTACTCTCCTCTCATGCCTATATCCTACTCTCCTCTCATGCCTATATCCTACTCTCCTCTCATGCCTATATCCTACTCTCCTCTCATGCCTATATCCTATTCTCCTCTCATGCCTATATCCTACTCTCCTCTCATGCCTATATCCTACTCTCCTCTCATGCCTATATCCTACTTTCCTCTCATGCCTATATCCTACTCTCCTCTCATGCCTATATCCTACTCTCCTCTCATGCCTATATCCTACCTCCTCTCATGGGCCCATATCCCACTCTCCTCTCTGCCTATATCCTACTCTCCTCTCATGCCTATATCCTACTCTCCTCTCATGCCTATATCCTACTCTCCTCTCATGCCTATATCCTATTCTCCTCTCATGCCCATATCCTACTCTCCTCTTTATGCCTAAAATCCTACTCTCCTCTCATGCCTATATCCTACTCTCCCCTCATGCCTATATCCTACTCTCCTCTCATTTCCTATATCCTACTCTCCTCTCATGCCTATATCCTACTCTCCTCTCATGCCTATATCCTACTATCCTCTCATGCCTATATCCTACTCTCCTCTCATGCCTATATCCTACTATCCTCTCATGCCTATATCCTACTCTCCTCTCATGCCTATATCCTACTACCTCTCATCCTATATCCTACTCTCCTCTCATGCCTATATTCCTACTCTCCTCTCATGCCTATATCCCACTCTCCTCTCATGCCTATATCCTACCCCCTCTCATGCCTATATCCTACTCTCCTCTCATGCCTATATCCTACTATCCTCTCATGCCTATATCCTACTATCCTCTCATGCCTATATCCTACTCTCCTCTCATGCCTATATCCTACTCTCCTCTCATGCCTATATCCTACTATCCTCTCATGCCTATATCCTACTATCCTCTCATGCCTATATCCTATTCCTCTCATGCCTATATCCTATTCTCTCTCATGCCTATATCCTACTCTCCTTCATGCCTATATCCTACTCTCCTCTCATGCCTATATCCTACTCTCCTCTCATGCCTATATCCTATTCTCCTCCCTTTTTTTTTTTATCCCGCATTATTTCGCCCTACCTTCCTTTCCCTTTATAAGATCAGCATTACTACCTTCCTACTTTTACGGCATGCCTTTATTATTATTCTAGTCTTGTCTCTTACTTTGTCTTGTCATCGATTTTCGTGGCTCCAAGATGCTCCTTTTATGGTGTTTTTATGTAATGATTTATTTTTTATTTGTTGGCTAGACGATTGACCTGGTCCATCTGTCTTTAGTGGTGCGCAGTTCTCTCTCTCTCTCTCTCTCTCCCCCTCTTCTCTCTTCCCCCTCTCTCTCCTCTCTGCGAGCCCGCAGGGTGGCAAGGTTGGGAGAGACGTAGTCCCAAAGTGCAGCGTCCCCCGTGCATTGGTGCGGTTCGAGTCCCCTAATTCATGCTGACGTGGCGGCGCTTTGTATAGTCAATAACCTTTTAGTTGGTACTTTCAAAGTGTCTAGATAGGGTGAAAAATTTATCTTTCTCTCTCTCTTCTCTCTCTCTCTCTCTCTCTCTTCTTCTCTCTCTCTCTCTCTTCTCTCTCTCTCTCTCTCTTTTCTTCTCCCCCCTCTCCTCTCTCTCTCTTCTCTCTCTTTTCTCTCTCTCTTTTTCTCTCTCTCTCCCTCTCTCTCTCCCCTCTCTCTCCCTCCTCTCCCTCTCTTCTCTCTTCTATGGTTGTAAACCTTCATTTTTTCTTCAATGCATTTCTTTGTCAGACTTTGAAGTTACCGAATTTGACCTCGTTCTTCTGTTACTCCCGGGCCCCTCTCCTCTGTCTCCTGTTTTTTCCTCTTCTTCATTTTCCCCTTTCCCTGTGTCCCTTCTGGGCCCCCCCCCCCCTCCTCCGTCCTCCTCCCCTCCTCCTCCTCCTCCTCCCCCCCTCCCCTCCTCCCTCCTCCTCCTCCTCCTCCCCCCACCTTCCCAAACCCCGGACAGATCGGA
Organism: Chionoecetes opilio; assembly: GCA_016584305.1. Taxonomy (NCBI): domain Eukaryota; kingdom Metazoa; phylum Arthropoda; class Malacostraca; order Decapoda; family Majidae; genus Chionoecetes; species Chionoecetes opilio. Next base: position 88,863 of record JACEEZ010018282.1, read on the forward strand.
AATATGAGCCAACAAACTAAAGTCCTACAATGTGGGTGGACCCTGTGTGTTTTTGTGTGTTGGGTTGGGGGGGGTTTTTGTGTGTGTTTTGGGGGGGGGGTGTGTGTGTGTTGGGTGGGGGTGGTTGGGGTTCAGGGGGGGGGCCGCCAGGGTTTTTAAGGGGGAAAAAGGGAAAAAAAATTAGTAAAACAAAACTACACCACGTTACTGTTTCTACTGCTACTATAACAACAACAACTACTACTACTACTACTACTACTCATACTACTACTACTACTCTACTATCACTACAACAACAACAACACAACAAAAACAACAACAACAACAAAAACAAAAACTACTACTACTCTACTACTACTACACTATTTAAACTACTACTACTACAACAACAACAACAAAAAAACCAACAAAAACAAAACAAAAACAACAACAGCACTCAGCAGCAGCTGCTGTGCTGCTGCTGCGCTGCGGGGCTGCTGCTGCTGCTGCTGCGGGCTGCTGCTCTCATTACTACTACTACTACTACTACTCACACTACTACTACTACAAAAACAACAAAAACAACAACAACAAACAACCCCAAAAAACAACAACAACAACAAAAACTACTATCTACTACTACTACTACTACTCCCCTACTCTCGCACTCCCACTACTACTACTACTACTACTACAAACTACTACTATTTACTAACAACAAAAACAGCAACAAAAACTACTACTACTACTACTACTACTACTATACTCTACACTACTACTACTACTACTACTTTTTCCCCTATATATACTACTACTTCCACCCCACCCCCCCACCCCCAAACCACCACCCCACCACCACCAACCACCACCACCACCACCACCCCCACCACCACTACTCTACACTACTACTACTACTACTACTACTACTAATAATAATAATAATAATACTAATACTACTAATACTACTACTACTACTACTACTACTACCCCCTACCCATCACTACCAGTACCACAGAAGACCAGAAGCAAACGCGTGGCCTTGCTTGCACTAACAATACATCTGTAGAGGCAGGAAGGACTGTTCGGAAGGCTTGGCAGGACGGCATAGGAAAGCACCGTGAAATTGGCCCGGCAAGGAAGACAAAGGGCAGGAGCACAGGAGGAGGGTAGCTACGTCCCGCCCTTTGCCTGACGCGCCTTGGCCACTCCCTCATTACACGCCTCGCTTACCTTACTTTCTTTTGACTTACCTTACCTATTACCTTACTTTCTTTTTACTTACCTTACCTCTTACCTTACATCTCTTGCCTCAGGAATTGATTAGTTGCTTGATTGAAGGAGTTACCTTGCGTGTACATGAATTAGATAGTGCCAATCTCACTCTGACGCACCACACACACACACACACACACACAAAACACACACCCCACACACACACACACACACACACACACCACACACACACACACACACACACACCCCCCAACACACACACACACAACACACACACACACACACACAACACACACCACACACACAAAACACACACACACAAACCACACACCACACAACCCCACACCACACACACACACACACAACACACACAACCCCACAACCACACACACACACACACACACACACACACACCACACACACACCACAAACCCCACACACCACACACCCACAACACACAACACAACACACACACACACCACACACACACACACACACCACACACACACACCACACACACACACCCACACCCCAAAAAACACACACACACACACACACACACACACACAAACAAACACACCCCAAAACACACACACACAACACACACACACACACACACAAAAAACACACAACACACCCACCCCCACACCACACACAACACACACCCCAACACCCACACAAACACACACACACACACACACACACAACCCCACACACACCACCACACACACCCAAACACCAACACACACACCACACACACACACACCACACACACACACACCACAACACACACACCCACCACAAAACACACACACACACACACACACACACACACACCACACACACACACCACACCCCCACACACACACACACAACAACACACACACACACACACACACCCCACACACACACCCCCACACACACACACACACACAACCCCACACCAACACACACACCACACACACACACACACACACACACACAAAAACACCACACACACACACCCACACACACCCACACACACACACACACACACACACACACACACAACAAACACACCCCCACACACACCACCACACACCCACACCACACACCACACACACACACACACACACACACACACACACACACACACACACCACAACACACACACACCCCAACACACACACACACACACACACACAAAACACACACACACACAACACACACACACACACACACACACACACACACCACACACAACACCCACACCACAAAAACACACACACACAAAACCCCACACACAACACACACCACCAAAACACACACACACACACCACAACCACACACACACACACACACACACCACACACACACCACACACACACACACACACCACACACACACACACACACACACACCACACACAAAACACACACACACACCACCAACACACACACACACACACACACAACCACACACACACAACACACACCCCCACCCCACACACACACACCCAACACCCAAAACAACCCACCAAACACACACACACACACACACACACACAACACACACACCACACACCACACAAAACACACACACCACACAAAAAACCCCACCCCCCAAACAAAACCCCCAACCCCAAACCCCAAAACCCCCACCCCCACAAAAACCCAAAACCCCAAAAAAACCCCCCAAAAAAAACCAAAAAACCCAAAACCCCCCAAAAAAAAACCCAAAACCCAAACCCAAACCCAAAACCCCCAAAAACAAAACCCCAACCAAACCCCCAAAAAACCACAAAAACCCAACCCACAAACTTTCCCCCCCCCCCCCCAAAAACCCCCCCCCCAAAAAAGGGGGGGGGAAAAAAAAAACCCCCAAAAAGGGTTTGGGTTGGGGTTGGGAAATCCGGGGTTGGGGGGGAAGGAATCGGGGTGGGGGGAGGAAAGGTCGGGGGTGGGTTTTTTCGGGGGGTCGGGGGGAAAAGCGGGAGGTTGTTTGGGTGTCGGGAGGTTTCGGGGGAAAGTCGGGATTTTCGGGGAAAGGGTGGGGTTGTCGGGGTCGGGGGAAGCTTTTCAAATTGCGGGGGTTTGGGGGGGACTACGAAGTTTTGCCCGGGGTTTCAGGGCTCCAGGAGACGGTGCGGGGGAACTTCAAGGTTTCGGGGGCGGGGAAGGGCCCCGGGTTGCGGTTGTTGGGTGCGGGGGGCGGGGGGGGGGGGGGGTTTTGGGGGAAGGGGTTGGGGTTTTGGGGGAAGGAGTCGGGGGGGGGAAGGAGTGGGGGTTTGTTGGGGTGTCCAAAAAACTCCGGGTTAGCGGGTGCAGGGGGGGAACCCCCAGGATTGTTGGGGTGTGGGGAAGGAGGGGTTTTCGAAGTTATTGTCGGGATGTCGGGGTCAGTGCGTGCATTAGGTCGGCAATGACGCTCTAACTGCTCTTGACCGA
>JACEEZ010018282.1:107500-112500 GCA_016584305.1 Chionoecetes opilio
TATTACGGGAAGGGTAGATGGAAGGATGATGAGGCTGAAAAGGGTAAAAAAAAAGTAATGTGAAGGAACTGGGTAAAAGTGTATGAGGATAAGAATAGGAATATAGATGAAGGGGGTAAAAGAAGGTCTGAGAAGGAGTAGTAGTAGAAGAAGAGAGTAGAAGAAGAGAGTATAAGATAAGAAGACGAGAGGGAGTAGAGTATAGTAGAGGGTAAAGAAGGAAGAGGAATAACGTAGAGAGTAAAGAAGAAGAATAAAGTAGAGGAAGAAGAAGGAATAAAGATGAGGGTAAAGAAGAAGAGGAATAAGAAGGAAATAAGAAGAGGAATAAAGAAGAGGAATAAAGAAGAGGGTAAAGAAGGAAGAAGAATAAAGGGAGAGATACATAAAGAGGGGAAGTAGAGAGTAGTAGAGGGAGAAGAGAAGTAGAAGAGAGGGATTAGAGTATAGTAGAGGGGAAAGAAGGAGAGGAATGAGGGGAGAGACACAAAGAGGGGAAGTAGAGAGTAGTAGAGGGAGAAGAGAAGAAGGTCAGAGAAGAGGGAAGTAGTAGAGGGGAAAGAAGGAAGAGATACTTAAAGAGAGGAAGTAGAGGGGAAAGAAGGAATAATAATAAAGGGAGAGAGAGATACATAAAGAGGGGAAGTAGAGAGTAGTAGAGGGAGAAGAGAAGAGGGAAGTAGTAGAGGGAAGTAGTAGAGGGGAAAGAAGGAAGAGATACTTAAAGAGGGGAAGTAGAGGGGAAAGAAGGAAGAATAATAAAGGGAGAGAGAGATACATAAAGAGGGGAAGTAGAGAGTAGTAGAGGGATAAGAGAAGTAGAAGAGAGGTAGTAGTAGAGGGGAAAGAAGGAAGAGGAATGAGGGGAGAGACACAAAGAGGGGAAACCGGTCTTGTCATCTTGGGGGAAATAAATCACACATATCTGGTCTTCGTATCCAAAATTCTGTTTACTGTCACAACAAGGAAGGAAAAAAGGAGTTATATATGATTTATGAAGAAGAAATAACACAGTAGATCATATGTTGTGGTTTTATTGTAGATATATTCATGCTTTTCCTTCTTTCTTAATGCTTTTTTATTGTATCATTTATATATTTATTTAGGTATTCACGAATGTTTTTTTATATTGATTTTTAATTGATTTTTGGAAGGGTTGTCATTTTTTTTTTTGGGCGCCTAAAATTTATGTTTATATCAGGGGCACAAAATATCGGCTTTGAGGCAATTTCATAGGTACTAATTTTATTCTTACTCCATTATAAACACCACACACACAACACCCACACACACACCACACACACACACACACACACAACACACACACCACACACACACACACACACACACACACACAACACACACACACACACCACACCACACACACCACACACACACACACACACACCACACACACACCACACACACACACACACACACACACACACACACACACACACACACAACACACACAGACACCACAACACACACACCACACACCACACACCACAACACACCACACACACACACACACACACCACACACACACACCACACCACACACACAGTCACCACACACACCACACCACCACCACACACACACCACACACAACACACACACCACACACACACACCACACACACACACACACACACACACACCACACACACCACACACACACACACACACACACACACACACACACACACCACACACACACACACACACACACACACACACACCACACCACACACACACACACACACACACACACACACACCACACACACACACACACACACACACACACACACACACACACACACACCACCACACACACACACACACACACACACACACCACACACACACACACACACACACACACACACACTAATACACTAATCCTTACCATGGCAAATTATTGTTGAACACACTAATCCATATATAATCCATGTTAATCCATTACCATCACCACCACCACCACCACCACCACCACCACCACCACCACCACCACCACCACCACCACCACCACCACCACCACAAAAAACATCAACAGCAAAACAACAACAAAAACCTAAAATTGCGCCGATACTCAAAAAATAAGTATTGGCCATAACTAATGTGTTTTGTTAATCCGTGCAATGCCGTGGGATTATTATACGCCGCGTGGGTCTTGTAACAGGGGCCAGATCGATCAGTGAGGATAAAGCAAATAAGTAAAATACGCTTGTGAACTAAATTAATGGGAAAAGGAAAGAAAGTGAAATTTGTTAGTTTTTTCAATAAAGAGTTAGTCATTTTCGTGATATGCTAATGAAATAAAATCAGTCAGTAAAATCAGTAAGTAAAATCAGTTAGTAAAATCAGTAAGTAAAATCAGTAAGTAAAATCAGTAAGTAAAATCAGTCAGTAAAATCAGTCAGTAAAATCAGTCAGTAAAATCAGTAAGTAAAATCAGTCAGTAAAATCAGTTAGTAAAATCAGTAAGTAAAATCAGTAAGTAAAATCAGTAAGTAAAATCAGTCAGCAAAATCAGTCAGTAAAATCAGTACGTAAAATCAGTAAGTAAAATCAGTAAGCAAAATCAGTAAGCAAAATCAGTAAGCAAAATCAGTAAGTAAAATCAGTCAGTAAAATCAGTCAGTAAAATGAACTAAATTTAGTAAACTAAATGAAAGTGAGGAAAAAAAGGAAGGCAAAAGTGTTATTTGTTGCTCGATATTTTAATGTAAATTTATCAGTATGTCTCTTAACATGTGAATTGAATTATAAATGCAAGTAAAATAGATCAGTAAGATTAGCTAGTGAACTAAATTAAAGTGAAAGACAGAAAAGAGAAGGAAAAAAGGTGGTATTAATTTTGTTTAGTATTTTCCATAAAGAATCAGTAGGGATTATAACATGCTAATGAAATATAATAAGTGAATAAAATAACCTAGTGAGCTAAATTTAGGAGAAAATAAAAAATATAAAAAAGAGGGAAAGAAAATGTTGTATTTGCTATTATTTTTTTCCATCAAGAATAAGATAAGTAGTCTCTTAGTATGCTAATAAGTAATCTCTTAGTATGCTAATAAGTAGTCTCTTAGTATGCTAATAAGTAGTCTCTTAGTATGCTAATAAGTAGTCTCTTAGTATGCTAATAAGTAGTCTCTTAGTATGCTAATGGAGTAAAATATGTAATTGAAATAACGTAGTGAGCTAAATTTAAGAGAGAAAAAGAAAGAGAAAATATAGTGTAAATGTTGTTAATTATTTTCATAGGGTAATGCATTAGTAGGTTTAACATGCTAATCAAATACAATGAGTAAGTTAAAAAAGCTAGTGAACTAAATTAAAGTGAGAATAAAACAAAAGAAAAAAAACGTGATATTGTTGTTAGATATTTCGATAAAAAATTAGTAGGTCTCATAACATGCTGATTAAATAAAACAAGTACAGTAAAATAAGCTATAGTCTATTTTTTTTAACAAGGCAAAAATTCCATGTTATCTTAAGGTCTCATGCTTAAAATGATGCCTATGTTTACCTGACACTATGGTTAACTATGATAAAATACCATTGACATTAAGAAGAACCGTAGTATTCCCTCCTCTTGGCATTAAATATCAGTCAGTAAGGAGCAAGGGGGCAGGATTTTTTGCCTTATTAAAAAAAATAGACTCTAGTGAACTAATTAAAATGAGAAAGAAAATATAAAAAGGAAAGAAAAAGTGTTATTGTTGCTAGATATTTTCGTAAGGCTTAGTAGGTCTCTTAGTATGTTAATTAAGTAAAAAAAAAAGTAAGTAGAATAAGCTTAAAAAACCAATAGTGAACCAAATTAAAGTGAGAAAGAAAAAACATAAGGAAATAATTATTTTTATTTGTTAGTTTTTTGCATAAACATCAGTAGGTCTTATGGGATGCTGGTTAATTAAATGAGTAAACTTAATAAGCTAGTGAACTGAATTAAAGAGATCATAAAAAGAAGAGAAGAGGGAAGTAGTAGAGGGGAAAGAAGGAAGAGGAATAAAGGGAGAGATATACATAAAGAGGGGAAGTAGAAGGGAAAGAAGGAAGAGGAATAAAGGGTGAGATTCATAAAGAGGGGAAGTAGAGGGGAAAGAAAGAAGCAGAATAAAGGGAGGGAGAGATACATAAAGAGGGGAAGTAGAGAGTAGTAGAGGGAGAAGATAAGTAGATGAGGAGTAGGGTATAGTACTAGAGGGGAAAGAAGGAGGAAGATTAAAGGGTGAGAGATACATAAAGAGGGGAAGTAGAGGGGAAAGAAGGAAGAAGAATAAAGGGAGGGAGAGATTCATAAAGAGGGGAAGTAGAGAGTAGTAGAGGGAACATGATATAAGAATAAAAGTGTGATTGCTGCTAGATATTTTAGTAAAGAATCAGTAGGTCTCTTTGTATGCTAATTAAATACAACATTTTAAAGAGATCAAGAAATAAAAGAAGGAAAGTAAAAAGTATTATTGTTGCTAATTATATTAAAGAATTAGTAGGTTTCATGATACACTAATTAAATTAAATAAGTTAGTAAAACAACTAAACTTTAACTTTAGGGAACTAAATGAAAGAGAAAGAGAAATTATAGAAAAACGTAAAAAAAAGTATTAGTCTTACTCTTGCTAGCTATTAAAGAATTAGAACATAAGAACATAAGAAAGTAAGGAAGCTACAAGAGGCCGTGAGACCTACACGAGGTAGTTCCTGTTACCTAACTCTACCTATATCCACCTCTTCCCCATCCATGAATTTATCCAGACTCCTTTTAAAGACCCCAATAGACTCCGCATTGACCACCTGACGATTTAGTCCATTCCAATCATTCACCACCCTATTTGTGAACCAGTTTCTCCCTATTTCCTTTTTAAATCTACGCTTTTCCAGCTTGAATCCGTTACTTCTCGTTCTACCTTGCTTACTAACCTTAAGAACTTTTCCTACATCGCCTATATTGTATCCCTTTATCCACTTAAAAACTTCTATCAGATTATTATTAGGTT
>JACEEZ010018282.1:117500-120000 GCA_016584305.1 Chionoecetes opilio
CCTATAAAGAAGACAGTAAGAGAATAAATAAAAAAGGGAGGGGTGAGCCAATTTAAGTTCGGGAAGTTAGTTTGTTGTTGTTATCTCCGCCAACGAAGTTGGAGGGGTTATGTTTTCACCCCGATCTGCCCTGTCTGTTGTTTAGTGTACAGGATTTCTCGAAAAGTTACGAATAGATTTGGACCAAACTCGGTATACCACGTCTTTTGGTTAAGGAAGAACTGATTTAATTTTGTATGAAATTTATTGACAAAATTTTTGCCATGGCAACCAATTGATATATATTTGGCCGGAGCTATGCGCTCATACTGAGCTCATTTTATATATATAATTTTTATATATATATATAAAATTTTTATATATATATATAAATATAATATATATAATATATATATTATATATATTACTATGCTTTTTCCTTTTTTTTTTTTTTTTATTTTTTATATTCGGCGGAGGTATGCGCTTACTGAGTTCGCCTCTCTCTCCATTGTTATTCTTCTTTTTCTTCTTTTCTTCTTTTTTTCTATTTTTCTTTCTTTTATCACCACGTTTAAACACAAACAGCAACTAAATTTTCTACTACTATACTAATAACTTTCTATACTACTACTTACTAAATTTCTACTACTACTACTACTGTACTTACTACTAACTACAACACTACTACTACTTAATATAATACTACTACTACTACTACTACTATTACTACTACTATACTACTATACTACTACAAACTACTACTACTACTACAACAAAAACAACAAACACCTTTCTACTATATACTACTACTACTACTACTACTACTTTTACTACTACTACTACTACTATTTCTACTACTATACAAAAACCTACTACTTTTAAATACTACTACTAACTACTACAACAACACCTACTACTACTACTTATATTACTTATACTAACTACTACTATACTACTACTAACTATAACTATACTTTCTACTACAACAAAACTATTTTCTACTACTATTACAAACTACTATTTACAGATCATACTACCCATCGCGCCATTTTCTGAAAAATGTAAAGGATAATCAATACTTTTTGGAGATTAATATGACAAGCTAAATTTAGCTTCTGGAGTGAAGAAATAATATTACGTTGTCAAATTATATAATTTTTTCATATTTTCCTTTCTTTTTTGTTCTTTTTTCCTTTCATCCTTCCATCATCCCCTTCTTTCTCTTTTCTTTCTTCCTGCTTTCGTTCGTTTCCTTCGTTCTTTTTGTAATATTTCCTTCTATCTTTGTTGTTGTTTACTATATTTCTTTCTGTTTTCCTTCCATTATTTCCTTCTTTCTTTTTCTCATCTTTCCTTCCTTGTTATTTAAAAAAAATCTTTCTACCTACTTTGCTTTTTTTTTTTCCCTTGCCTCTACTTGTCATTCTTTCTTTCTTTCTTTCTTTTTTTTTTTTTTTTTTAAATCTGCACTGACATTATCAAAAATAGGAGGAGGAGGAGGAGTGAGAGGAAAAGGACCACAACCATTTTTTTCTTTCTTCTTTTCTCTTCTCTTCCTCTCTTACCTTTGCCCTTTTTCCTCTGTTTTGTTGGTGTTTTTTTTATCTACCTTCCTTCCTTGCTTTTTTTTTCCTAGTCTCTTGCCATTCTATCTTCTTTTCTCTTCTTCCTCTCTTATCTCTTCCATTTTTTCTCTATGTTTTTTTATCTCTCTACCTACCTTGCTTCTTTTCTCCCTTATCTCTCGTTATACTATCTTCTTTTCTTATCTTCCTTCTCTTACCTTTGCCCTCTTTCCTTTGTTTGTCGCTCATCTTTAATTTTTTTCACACTTTCCACCTTTCATCCTTCACATATTAACATTCCCATAACCTTCCTCAACCATCTCTTGTTTTTCTGATATCTGTTATCTTTTTCACTCCTATCACCTTTTATACCTCACATATTAACCTTACCATAACCTTCTTCCTCCACCTCGTCCACCTCTCCACCTCTCCACAAGGGACCACTCGGGACTCAACCAGGTACTCCTTACGTCACAGGTTCCCTTAATTGGGTTAATCAAGTCAGCACCTCGGGTCGAAGTCATTAGGTAGCTACTGCAGAAGTTATTTTGAGGTGGGCGGTAGAGGAGTAGGAAATGGGGAAGGCAGAAGGGGGAAAATGGAGGATTTTGGGGATAAAGGGGAGAGGGAAAGGGGGATGAGGAAAAAGGGGGAAGGGGGGAGGCACAGGGGTTGTATAAGGGGGGGGGAAAAGGGGGGAAAATGGGGGAAGGCAAAGAGGGAGGTAGAAGGGGGATTGAGGAGAAGGGAGGGGGAGAAAAGGGGGGAAAGTTGTGATAAAGGGGAAAGGGGGAAAAGAAGGATAGGAGGGAGGAAAGGAGAAAGGAAGGGGGAGGAGGAAGGATAGGAGGGAGAAAGTTGGGGATAAAGGGGGGGAAAGGGCAGAGGGGGGTTGGGATTGGGAGGGGGGATAAGGGGAGGGAGAAGGGAGGAGAGAAGAGGATGAAGGGGGAGTG
>JACEEZ010018282.1:125000-127500 GCA_016584305.1 Chionoecetes opilio
GTAAAAGAGAAGTGGAAGGAGTAAAAGAGAAGTGGAGGGAGTAAAAAAGAAGTGGAAGGAGTAAAAGAGAAGTGGAAGGAGTAAAAGAGAAGTGGAAGGAGTAAAAGAGAAGTGGAGGGAGTAAAAGAGAAGTGGAAGGAGTAAAAGAGAAGTGGAAGGAGTAAAAGAGAAGTGGAAGGAGTAAAAGAGAAGTGGAAGGAGTAAAAGAGAAGTGGAGGGAGTAAAAAAGAAGTGGAAGGAGTAAAAGATAAGTGGAAGGAGCAAACAAGAAGTGGAAGGAGTAAAAGAGAAGTGGAAGGAGTAAAAGAGAAGTGGAAGGGGTAAAAGAGAAGTGGAAGGATTAAAAGAGAAGTGGAAGGAGCAAACAAGAAGTGGAAGGTGCAAAAGAGAAGTGGAAGGTGCAAAAGAGAAGTGGAAGGAGTAAAAGAGAAGTGGAAGGAGCAAACAAGAAGTGGAAGGAGTAAAAGAGAAGTGGAAGGAGCAAACAAGAAGTGAAAGGAGTAAAAGAGAAGTGGAAGGAGTAAAAGAGAAGTGGAAGGAGCAAACAAGAAGTGGAAGGAGTAAAAGAGAAGTGGAAGGAGTAAAAGAGAAGTGGAAGGAGTAAAAGAGAAGTGGAAGGGGTAAAAGATCAGTGGAAGGAGCAAACAAGAAGTGGAAGGAGTAAAAGAGAAGTGGAAGGAGTAAAAGAGAAGTGGAAGGAGCAAACAAGAAGTGGAAGGAGTAAAAGAGAAGTGGAGGGAGTAAAAGAGAATGGAAGGAGTAAAAGAGAAGTGGAAGTAGCAAAAGAGAAGTGGAGGGAGTAAAAGAGAAGTGGAAGGAGTAAAAGAGAAGTGGAAGGAGTAAAAGAGAAATGGAAGGAGTAACAGAGAAGTGGAAGGAGTAAAAGAGAAGTGGAAGGAGTAAAAGAGAAGTGGAAGGAGTAAAAGAGAAGTGGAAGGAGTAAAAGAGAAGTGGAAGGAGAAAGAGACACCAAGAGAAGAGTTTTTTTGGGAATAGAAGGAATGCAAAGAAAATAATATATCAATAGGCCTATCTTTCCTTACTAGGCTTTTTTAATGTACTATACCAACCAACTTAACCCCTTCACGCCCAGATCTTTCCTTTGCTATATGAAATTGTGTGTTGTCGAGCCATATAATAACGAAAAGTAACTGAATATACCGAATTAGCTAGTGGAAAAAGGATACTAAACAGATCATATCTATAAAACCTTGCTTATATTAATTAAAATCGTCTAATGGTACCCAAATTACAATGGAAATTACGTTCTGGGCCTCAAGGGGTTAATAGGATGACGAATAGGACAGTAAAACAGAAGACTCCTCCCCACCCACCACTCCCTTTCAACCCAAGCTGACTAGGAAAGAAAAATAAACAGCTTGTGCTTGTAGTGTACCGTACTTGTGGTAGAAGTATACTTACAGTCCGGGGCCACGAGAGTCTCAAAGAAGGATGGTTATTCAAGTTACGAAAGTCTTTGTATTATTTTTCTGTACCTGTAACAACCTACTTTAGTTAACATGTGGATGAGGATACTGAGACAATAAGAAAAAAAATCCAGAAGCCGAAGAAAAAAAAAAGAAAAAGCCTACAAGCGCTACACTGTTAGAAAAGAAGGGTAGAAAAAGGGTGTTTGTAGTGATGAAATACTGCTACCCTTTTTCTACCCTTACAAATATACCCTCTCGGAGCGACGCAAATATACCCTTTCTCAAGTCTCTCGTCTAAAAAGGGTAGATAAAGGGTAGATGAAGGGTATAATCGGCAGCATCTACCCTCCAGCCTGGACATAGGGTTTAAAAAGGGTAGTGATGGTGCGATGTAACAATTCTACCCTTAATATACCCCCCATTTCTGAGAGTGTATAGTCTCCAACGTAAGAAAAAAACATAGATTTCCATTTTATACGGATACGGTTACGGATATTTGATTATTTTTAAGATTTGTATGCTCATATTTATTTTCTAACCTTCCCACTTTTCCTTTCTCTGCTATCTTTATCCTCCTTCCACCTGCGTCTTGCTCTCAATTGCAGTGCCTTTCATCTCCTCCTCCTCCTCCTCCACCGCTTCCTTGCTTTCCCTGATCTAAGTTTAATCTCTGCGGTCGTGTGTGTGAGTGATTTGGAGAGAGAGAGAGAGAGAGAGAGAGAGAGAGAGAGAGAGAGAGAGAGAGAGAGAGAGAGAGAGAGAGAGAGAGAGAGAGAGAGAGAAGAGAGAGAGAGAGGAAAAGTGAAAAGACCAGGACTGAAGCTGTGGGCAATACTAGTGATTAAAAGTTAAAGTTGAAGGATGTTATACACCGGAGAGAGAGAGAGAGAGAGAGAGAGAGAGAGAGAGAGAGAGAGAGAGAGAGAGAGAGAGAGAGAGAGAGAGAGAGAGAGAGAGAGAGAGAGAGAGAGAGAGAGTTTTAAATCAATTCCTTACCTCTTATAAACTCCAACTATATAAACATAACCAGTAAACACACATCCAGTAAAGAGAGAGAGAGAGAGAGAGAG
>JACEEZ010018282.1:137500-142500 GCA_016584305.1 Chionoecetes opilio
TTGAGGTCTTAACAGAACGCCCCCGAAACCCCCCAAAAACTAAAAACACCACAAAACCAACAAACAACCCCCCACAACACACCCAAAACCCTCCCCCCCTTTCCCGGCCCCCCCCCCCTCCTTTTTTCCGCAACGTTATAAAATTTTCCCCCCACACCCCGCCCCCCCTCCAAAAAGAAAGGGTAGGAGGGGGGGAATTTTCAATTAAATTAATGAAAAAACAGTCATTAAATTTTTTTGCCTTTTTTTTTTCGCCTTTTTTTTTTACCTATATTTTTTTTTTTTTTTTTTTTATTTTTTTTTCCTTTTCCCCTTCATTCCTTTTTAACAACCTATTTTTTTTGGAACCCTTTTTTATTTTATCTTCCTAAATTTATTATTTCTATATCACTTTTTTCCCCCACGTAATTTTTTTAATTTTTACCACTGCCCTTTTATATCCACTATATGGGGTTTTTTTTTTATTTTACCGCGCCACCCACTTCCAACCTTTTTAAAACTTTACCTCTTTTCCCACTACTATTCCCCACCTTTTCCACCTTTCCTTTTCCTTTTCCTAAAAAAGTGGAAGGGGTTTTGGGGCTCAACCTTAACCTCCCTAACCCCTCCCCGGTCTTCCATTCTTATCTCCCCCTTTCACCTCACTCCTCACCCACCTCACTCACCTCACCTCCCTCCCTCACCTCATTCACCTCCCCTCACTCCCCCCCCCTCAACCAAACCCCTAGCTAAACCCTGTCACCCCCACCTCACCTCACCTCACCTCACCCACCTCACCTCACCCCCCCCCCTCTCTCACCTCACCCTCACCTCACCTAAACCTCCCCCTCAACCCCCCCCCTTCACCTCACCTCACCTCCCCCTCACCTCACCTAAACCCTTTCCCCCCCTTTCACCCCCTACCTCACTAAACTCACCTCCCTCACCTCACCTCCCTCACCTCACCTCACCTCCCCCTCCCTCACCTAAACCTCACCTCACCTACCCTACTAAAACCCTTCACCTCACCCCCTCACCTAAACCCACCTCACTCACCATTCATCTCATCTCCCTCCCCTCACCTCACCCATCCCCTAAACCCTCCCCTCCCCCCCCATCACCTCACCTCACCTCACCCCCCTTCCCCTTACCCTACTACCCTTCACCTCACCTCACCTTTCACCTCACCTCACCCCCCACCTCACTCACCCCTCTCATCTCTCTCATCTCATCTCTCTCACTCACTCACCTCCCTCACCCCCAAACCTCATATTCACCTCACCTCACCTCACTCCCCTCACCTCACCCCTCACCTCCCCCTTTCCCCTCCCTCCCCTCCCTTCCCCCCCCCTCCCTCCCCTCACCTCCCTCACCTCCCCCACCTCACCCACCCTAGCTGAACCCTGTCACCTCATCTCACCTCACCTCATCTCATTCATCTCATCTCATCTCCCTCACCTCACCTCCCCACCTCACCTCACCTCACTCTTCCTCACCTCACCTCACCTCACCTAAACCCACCTCACCCTCACCTCCCTCACCTCACCTCCCTCCCCTCCCCTCCCCTCCCTCCCCCCCCTTCCCTCACCTCACCTCACCTCACCCCCCACCTCACCTCACCTCCGGTCACTCACCCCCCTCACTCATTCCCTCACTCACTCACCCACCTCCCCCTCACCCCCTCCCTCCCCCCTCCCCTCCCTCACCTACCTCACCTCCCCATTTTCACCTCACTCACCCCCCACCCCCCCAACCCTACCTCACCTCACCTCCCCTCACCTCACCTCCTCACCTCACCTCCCCCCACCTCACCCCTCACTCACTCACCTCACCTCACCTCCCCTCACCTCACCCCACCTCCCTCACCTCCCTCACCCCCCTCCCCACACCTCCCTCACCTCACCTCACCTCACCTCACCTCACCTCCCCCCCTCACCTCACCTCACCTACCTCCCCTCACCTCACCTCACCTCACCTCCCTCCCCTCACCTCACCTCACCTCACCTCACCTCACCTCACCTCACCTCACCTCACCTCACCCACCTCACCTCCCTCACCTCCCTCACCTCAACCTCCCCCCCCCACCTCACCTCCCTCCCCTCCCCTCACCTCACCCCCCTCACCTCACCTCACTCACCTCACCTCACCTCCCCTCACCCACCTCACCTCACCTCACCTCACCTCCCCTCACCTCACCTCACCTCCCTCCCCTCACCTCACCTCACCTCCCTCACCTCACTCACCTCACCTCACCTCACCTCCCTCACCTCACCCACCTCACACTCACCTCACCTCACCTCACTCACCTCACCTCACCTCACCTCCCCTCCCCTCACCTCACCTCACCTCACCTCACCTCACCTCACCTCACCTCACCTCACCTCACCTCACCTCCCTCCCTCACCTCACCTCACCTCACTCACCTCACCTCCCTCACCTCACCTCCCCCTCACCTCCCTCACCTCACTCACCTCACCTCACCTCACCTCACCTCAACTCACCCACTCACCTCACCTCACCTCACCCCTCACTCACTCCCTCACCTCACCTCACCTCCCTCACCTCCCCTCACCTCACCTCACCCCTCACCTCACCTCACCTCACCTCACCTCCCTCACCTCACCTCACCTCACTCACCTCACCTCACCTCACCTAAACCTCACCTCACCTCACCTCACTCACCTCACCTCACCTCCCTCACCTCACCTATCACCTTCACCTACCTCCCTCACCTCCCCTCACCTCAACTCACCTCACCTCCCTCACCTAAACCTCACCTCACCTCACCTCACCTCACCTAAACCTTCACTCACCTCACCTCACCTCACCTCACCCACCTCACCTCACCTCACCTCCCCTTTCCCTCACCCCCACCTCAACCTCCCTCACCTCACCTCACCTCACCTCACCTCCCTCACCTCACTCACCTCACCCCCCTCCCCTCCCCTCACCTCACCTCACCTCACCTCACCTCACTCACCTCACCTCACCTCCCCTCACCTCACCCTCACCTCACCTCACCTCACCTCACCCACCTCACCTCACCTCACCTAAACCTCACCTCACTCCCTCACCTCACCTCACCTCACCTCCTCACCTCACCTCCTCACCTCACCTCACCTCACCTCACCTCACCTCCCTCACCTCACTCACCTCACCTCACCTCACCCCTCACCTCACCTCACCTCCCCTTTCACCTCACCTCACCTCACCTCCTCACCTCACCTCACCTCACCTAAACCCACCTCACCTCACCTCACCTCACCTCACCTCCCTCACCTCACCTCACCTCACCTAAACCTCACCTCACCTCAACCTCACCTCACTCACCTCACCCCTCACCTCCCCTCACCTCCCTCACCTCACCTCACCTCACCTCCCCTTTCACCTTCACCTCACCTCACCTCACCTCACCTCATCACCTCCCCTCCCTCCCCTCACCTCACCTCACCTCACCTCACCTCACCTCACCTCCCCTCACCTCCCAACCCACCTCACCTCACCTCCCTCACCTCACCTCACCTCACCTCATCCTCACCTCACCTCACCCCCTCACCTCACCTCACCTCACCTCACCTCACCTCACCTCACCCACCTCACCTCACCTCACCTCACCCCCTCACCTCACCTCACCTCACCTCACCTCACCTCACCTCACCTCACCTTCACCCCCTCACCTCACCTCACCCTCCCTCACCTCACCTCACCTCCCCTCCCCTCCCCTCACCTCACCTCATCTCACCTCACCTCACCTAAACTCATCCACTCCACCTCACCTCACCTCCCTCACCTCACCTCACCTCACCTCACTCACCTCACCTCATCACCTCACTCACCTCACCTCACCTCACCTCACCTCCCTCACCTCCCTCCCTCACCTCACCTCCCCTCACCTCACCTCACCTCACCTCACCCCCCTACCTCACCTCACCTCACCTCACCTCACCTCACCTCACCTCACTCACCCCCTCACCTCACCTCACTCACCTCACCTCACCTCACTCACCTCACCTCACCTCCCCTTTCACCTCACCTCACCTCCCCTTCACCTCACCTCCCTCACCTCACCTCACCTCACCTCACCTACCTCACCTCACCTCACCTCCCCCACCTCACCTAAACCCTCCCTCCCCTCACCCCTAAACCTCACCTCCCCCTCACCTCACCTCACCTCACCTCACTCACCTACCTCACCTCACCTCACCTCACCTCCCTCCTCACCCACCTCACCTCACCTCACCTCACCTCACTCACCTCACCTCACCTCCCCCCTCACCTCACCTCACCTCCCCTCACCTCCTCCCCTCACCTCACCTCACCTCACCTCACCTCACCTCACCTCACCTCACCTCCCTCACTCCCCTCACCTCACCTCACCTCACCTCACCTCACCTCCCCCTCACCTCAACCTCACCTCACCTCACCTCACCTCACCTCACCTCACCTCCCTCACCCTCACCTCACCTCACCTCACCTCCCCTTTCACCTCACCTCACCTCCCCCTCACCTCACCTCACCTCACCTCACCTCACCTCACCTCACCTCACCTCACCTCACCCACCTAAACCTCACCTCACCTCACCTCACCTCACCTCCCCTCACCTCACCTCACCTCCCCTCACCTCACCTCACCTCACCTCACTCACCTCCCTCACCTCACCTCACCTCACCTCCCCTCACCTTCACCTCACCTCACCTCACCTCCTCACCTCACCTCACCTCACCTCATCCCTTCACCTCACCTCACCTCACCTCACCTCACCTCACCTCACCTCAACCTCACCTCCCACCTCACCCTCACCTCACCTCACCTCACCTCCTCACCTCACCTCAGTTTTAAAACCTCACCTCACCTAAACTCCCCTCACCTCACCTCACCTCACTCACCTCACCTCACCATCACCTCACCTCACCTCACCTCACCTCACCTCACCTCACCTCCTCACCTCACCTCACCTCACCTCACCTCACCTCACCTCACCTCACCTCACCTCCCCTCACCTCACTCACCTCACCTCACC
>JACEEZ010018282.1:147500-152500 GCA_016584305.1 Chionoecetes opilio
GATTGGCCGCCATTAACTGTGACGTCACCGGAAGGCTATTTATAGAAGGTGGGCTCATTATTCCTGCCTGTAAGAAGAAAGAAAGGGAAGGGAGGGAGAGGGATAAAGGAAGGGAGGGAGGGAGGCAAGGTGCAGGAGGGTGCAGGATAAGTGGCTGGGTATCCTTTCGTCCTCCTCCTCCTCCTCCTCCTCCTCCTCCTCCTCCTCCTCCTCCTCCTCCTCCTCCTCCTCCTCCTCCTCCTCCTCTTCCTGATTTTAAATCATCACCTACCTGGCACGACCCTTAGATAAATCGAGGTATTGACTTATCTCTCTCTCTCTCTCTCTCTCTCTCTCTCTCTCTCTCTCTCTCTCTCTCTCTCTCTCTCTCTCTCTCTCTCTCTCTCTCTCTCTCTCTCTCTCTCTCTCTCTCGAATACTACGTACATTTTTGGTGCCTTTACTATAAAAACAAGGATATTGATCAATTTAAGAGAATGCAATGACAAATACGAGAAAATATTCCTAGATTGCAAAACAAAATAATGATAATAATAATAATAATAAAATATTCTTCGCCCGAAGGTATAAACAGCAAAAGAAAAGAACAAAAGAAAATACATACATGGAGTGAAATTAACTTTAGTACCTAATAATAAGATACAAGCCTAGGTACTAATGAAATAAAATTACTAAAAGAACTCAACTTGTTTCATTTAACCAAACGAAAACTGAAAGGTGACGTGATGGGAATTGGAAAGATCTGTAGATTTGACAACATTTAACGAAGACGATGCATTTCACAGTCCACCGATCAAACGTCACCAGTAATAACATATTTAAGATGGTCGGCAAACGGTTCAAATTTAATTAAGTCCAAACTCTTCTCTTTAATCTCGCTGTCAACGTCTGGAATAGTTTGAAATTGACCATGAAAAAAAATATCGTAAACGCTCCTCTACTCTCATTCCTCTCGCCCGCTAGAATTTACGAGACACTGCTCTGCCATGGAACTGTCAGTGCTATCAGTTTATAGATTAGTTCTCTCTCTCTCTCTCTCTCTTTTTTTTTTTTTTCTCTCTCTCTCTCTCTCTCTCTCCTCTCTCTCTCTCTCTCTCTCTCTTTCTCTCTCTCTCTCTTCTCTCTCTCTCTCTCCTCCTCTCTCTCTCTCTCTCTCCTCTCTTCTCTCTTTCTCTCATCCTCTTCCAGTTTCCATCACCTCACTTCTCACTCTCTCTCTCTCTCTCTCTCTCTCTCTCCTCTCTCTCCTCTCTCTCTCTCTCATCTCTCTCTCTCTCCTCTCTCTCGTCTTCTCTCTCTCTCTCTTCTTCCCTTTCATAACTCTCCTTTTCCCTATTTTCCCCACATGTAGATTACGATAATGACGTAGTTCCATTTGTTCTCTCTTTAACAGCCTAATTTGGACCAGGAATGTCTGTTGCTATCGCGATATTCCTTTGTATTCCTCTTTATTCTTGCAACTCATCCTTCTCCGCCTCGGTTTCCGTTTTCTCCCTTATTTACTCGTAGTTCTTTCTAATCTCTGACCGTAATGTCTTTTGCTTTCTCTATTCCTCTGCTATATGTTTTCTCTTCTCTTCTCCTCCTCCTCCGCTACTATGTTTTCCTCCTTCTCTTCCTCTCTGTACTCATTTACCTTTCTTCCTTACCTGCTATTATGTTTCCTCCTCCTTCTCTTCCTCCTCCTGCTACTATGTTTCTTCCTCCTTCTCTTCCTCCTCCTGCTACTATGTTTCCTCCTCCTTCTCTTCCCCCTCCTGCTACTATGTTTCTTCCTCCTTCTCTTCCTCCTCCTGCTATTATGTTTCCTCCTCCTTCTCTTCCTCCTCCTCCTCCGGCTACTATGTTTCTTCCTCCTTCTCTTCCTCCTCCGGCTACTATGTTTCTTCCTCCTTCTCTTCCTCCTCCGGCTACTATGTTTCCTCCTCCTTCTCTTCCTCCTCCTGCTATTATGTTTCCTCCTCCTTCTCTTCCTCCTCCTGCTACTATGTTTCTTCCTCCTTCTCTTCCTCCTCCTGCTATTATGTTTCCTCCTCCTTCTCTTCCTCCTCCTGCTATTATGTTTCCTCCTCCTTCTCTTCCTCCTCCTGCTACTATGTTTCTTCCTCCTTCTCTTCCTCCTCCTGCTATTATGTTTCCTCCTCCTTCTCTTCCTCCTCCTGCTATTATGTTTTCCTCCTCCTTCTCTTCCTCCTCCTGCTATTATGTTTTCCTCCTCCTTCTCTTCCGCCTCCTGCTATTATGTTTCCTCCTCCTTCTCTTCCTCCTCCTGCTATTATGTTTCCTCCTCCTTCTCTTCCTCCTCCTGGTATTATGTTTCCTCCTCCTTCTCTTCCTCCTCCTGCTATTATGTTTTCCTCCTCCTTCTCTTCCTCCTCCTGGTATTATGTTTCCTCCTCCTTCTCTTCCTCCTCCTGCTATTATGTTTCCTCCTCCTTCTCTTCCTCCTCCTGGTATTATGTTTCCTCCTCCTTCTCTTCTCCTCCTGCTATTATGTTTCCTCCTCCTTCTCTTCCTCCTCCTGGTATTATGTTTCCTCCTCCTTCTCTTCCTCCTCCTGCTATTATGTTTCCTCCTCCTTCTCTTCCTCCTCCTGCTATTATGTTTCCTCCTCCTTCTCTTCCTCCTCCTGCTATTATGTTTCCTCCTCCTTCTCTTCCTCCTCCTGCTACTATGTTTCTTCCTCCTTCTCTTCCTCCTCCTGCTATTATGTTTCCTCCTCCTTCTCTTCCTCCTCCTGCTATTATGTTTCCTCCTCCTTCTCTTCCTCCTCCTGCTATTATGTTTCCTCCTCCTTCTCTTCCTCCTCCTGCTATTATGTTTCCTCCTCCTTCTCTTCCTCCTCCTGCTATTATGTTTCCCCTCCTTCTCTTCCTCCTCCTGCTATTATGTTTCCTCCTCCTTCTCTTCCTCCTCCTGGTATTATGTTTTCCTCCTCCTTCTCTTCCTCCTCCTGCTATTATGTTTCCTCCTCCTTCTCTTCCTCCTCCTGCTATTATGTTTCCTCCTCCTTCTCTTCCTCCTCCTGCTATTATGTTTTCCTCCTCCTTCTCTTCCTCCTCCTGCTACTATGTTTTCTTCCTCCTTCTCTTCCTCCTCCTGCTATTATGTTTCCTCCTCCTTCTCTTCCTCCTCCTGCTATTATGTTTCCTCCTCATTCTCTTCCTCCTCCTGCTATTATGTTTCCTCCTCCTTCTCTTCCTCCTCCTGCTACTATGTTTCTTCCTCCTTCTCTTCCTCCTCCTGCTACTATGTTTCCTCCTCCTTCTCTTCCTCCTCCTGCTATTATGTTTCCTCCTCCTTCTCTTCCCCCTCCTCCAAGCATATACTAGAGAAAACTGCGAACTCATACAAAGTGACCTCGACAAACTATCAGACTGGAGTGATAAATGGCTATTAAAATTCAATTCCGATAAATGTAAAGTAATGCATATAGGCAACGATAACCTCAAATATAACTATCAAATGCAAAATAAATCGTTAACTGAAGTACAGCAAGAAAAGGATTTAGGTGTCATCATCAGTAATGATCTTAAAACCAGTCCGCATTGCCTAGCTGCCAGTAAAAAGGCGAATATGATGTTGGGCTTTATTAAACGCAATTTTGAACACAAAACTCGGAAAGTAATGACACAATTATACACGTCCTTGGTTAGGCCACACTTGGAATATGCCGTCCAATTCTGGTCGCCCTGTTTCGTAAAAGACCAAGCAAAATTGGAATCAGTGCAAAGAAGAGCAACCAAACAAATTCCATTTCTGCGAAATTCATCTTATGAAGAGAGACTGCGGAAACTTAATATGTTTTCCTTAAAGGATCGTAGAATCCGTGGGGACTTGATAGAAACCTTTAAGATCCTAAAAGGATTTGATGTCATTAATCAAGAGAACCTATTTGAGCTTTCAACTCAAGTGACAACAAGAAATAATGGTTTAAAACTAAACGGTCAACGTTGCATCACTGATCTCCGTAAAAATTATTTCAATGTGAGAGTCGTTGATCGATGGAACAAGTTACCAGCAAATGTTGTCGAAGCCAGCACAATAACTACATTTAAAAACAGACTTGACGCGCACTGTAAAGTAAATGGGTATTGATAGTGCCCTGCGAATTCATATTTAGTCCCCCGGATCGATTAGTTGTAGTGGTAGTGGTAGTTGTAGTTAGTATATTTCATACCCTATTTTTCTGCACTACTTCCGTGTTCCTATCTTCTTTTAAGGACATGGTATCCTTTTCCAACTGTTTTCTTACAAGTAGTTGATAGTTAGTAGTATGTAGTTCAGCAGATACCCTCGTCATGGACCAATAGGTCTCCTGGTGTCTGTTATTCCTATGTAATCCTATGTAATCCTGCTACTATGTTTCCTCCTCCTTCTCTTCCTCCTCCTGCTACTATGTTTCTTCCTCCTTCTCTTCCTCCTCCTGCTATTATGTTTCCTCCTCCTTCTCTTCCCCCTCCTGCTATTATGTTTCCTCCTCCTTCTCTTCCTCCTCCTGGTATTATGTTTCCTCCTCCTTCTCTTCCCCCTCCTGCTACTATGTTTCCTCCTCCTTCTCTTCCTCCTCCTGCTACTATGTTTCCTCCTCCTTCTCTTCCCCCTCCTGCTATTATGTTTCCTCCTCCTTCTCTTCCCCCTCCTGCTACTATGTTTCCTCCTCCTTCTCTTCCTCCTCCTGCTACTATGTTTCCTCCTCCTTCTCTTCCTCCTCCTGCTATTATGTTTCCTCCTCCTTCTCTTCCTCCTCCTGCTACTATGTTTCCTCCTCCTTCTCTTCCCCCTCCTGCTACTATGTTTCCTCCTCCTTCTCTTCCTCCTCCTGCTACTATGTTTCCTCCTCCTTCTCTTCCTCCTCCTGCTACTATGTTTCTTCCTCCTTCTCTTCCTCCTCCTGCTACTATGTTTCCTCCTCCTTCTCTTCCTCCTCCTGCTATTATGTTTCCTCCTCCTTCTCTTCCCCCTCCTGCTATTATGTTTCCTCCTCCTTCTCTTCCTCCT
>JACEEZ010018282.1:162500-180000 GCA_016584305.1 Chionoecetes opilio
TTTCGAATTACAAGCACGGGAAACGAAAAAAGGGGAAATTCCCCCAAAAATTTTACCCAAATTTAAAAAATAAAATACCTGCCCTCACCATTTTACCCATTCAAAAATTTCAAAATTTCAAAAAATTCCCAAAATTTCTTTGGGCCCTGACACTCAGCTGCATCTTTTTTTTTTTTCTTTCAGTTTTTTTGTGAGGGTTTTGGCGGCAAACGGCCCATGCGGGGAAAAATCCTGACTTTTTCCCCTGCTACATCTGGGGGGACAATACACGTGTCGGGGGCCCGGGAAAAACATCACAGGTTTTTGTAAAGGCGCGCCTACGGGGCTTACTTAAAAAGGTCAACCCTGGGGGAAAAGATAAGCCCCTGGGCCCCGCCCCACGGTGGGGGAAGACGTGCGGGGAATCCTCCGGCGGGGGGAAAACGAAGGGCGCAAAAACTTAAACTGAATTTTGGGATTCCGAGGGTTTGGGGGGGGCCTTTTTAAACCAAATCCCATGGGATTGTTACTTCTCCCGCCTCAAAAACTAATGGCATAAACCGGAAATCGGCAAAGCCCCAGTACCCCCGACCTTCCATCTGCCCGCCTTTCCAGGGGGCCCTCACTGCGAAAAAAATTCCCCTGTCCCAAAGCGTTCCAGAGCTTCCCGAAAAGCGACGACGGGGCCCACCAGTACAGACGACGAGGATAACAAAGAAGATTTTGCACAAAAGATAGTCCCCCACCCCTTTTTCCCAAAATGTGAGCTTAATGATCGGTTGGGGATCTCAGTTTTCCCGAAGATTTCCTCCGAGCTTTTGGCCTCCAGACCCAAAGAAAAAAATTTAAATTGGGCCCAAGGGGAAACGCGCTTTCCCCCAACTTTCTTTCGTAAAAGGGGGCATGAGGCCTACAGGGGCCAAATTTTCGGGCCAGGGGGAAAGGACCTCGGGGTATTTGGCCCCGGAGAGTCCCCCGGTCTTCTTGTTTAAACCCCCGGCCCGCTCCTCAATACGATCCGAGAGATTGGCGAACCCCTTTTTTCCCTTACAGCTGTAAAGGCTTTTTTTGAAATGTGTCCCCCTCCACAAAGGGAACCAGTTTTTGCCTCAATTTCCCTTTTTTTCGAAATCCACAAAATCCAAAAAGAAATATGAAACAGTAAAAATTTCGTTTCTCGACAAAACCAAATTTTGAAAAGGGACCCAAAGGTCCTGGGGTTTGACTTGAAGGGGGAACTTTCTAATTGGGCAGCAAGGGGCCCGGGTTTTACGAAGTCCCCCTGCTTTTTATGCATGTGGGAGTCGAGACAGAGCCCGATATGTAAAAAAGAGTGGCCCCCGGCCCCGAGAGCAGTTTTGTACCCCGGGGGCGGGGAAAAAAATCATAAACGAACCTCTTGTTTTTACCGGGAAAAAGTTTGAAAACCCACCGCTACAAATTGAACTTGGGTTAATGAAACAGTTCAGCGCGGGTCGGGCAAGGATTGGGGGGGGCTTTAAAAACCTGTTTCCGAGCCCCCTTTCCCCGGACGACCCTTTAGAAACCCGAAGGCCGGCATTTTTTTGATGGCCCCCAAAAATACCGGGAGCTCATAAAGGACAACAATTCCCAAAAAATTCCCTGAACCCGCCCAGAGTGCGCCGGGGGTGGAAATCGTTTGGAAAGGGGGTGAACAAATTTCCCGGGGAACCCCGAAAGGGAGCAAAAACCCCCCAGGAATCGTCCCGCAGCATGATAGAGGCCTTCCAAAAAAATCCGGGGGTTTTTTATGGTTAAATTTAAAATTTCACTTCCTGTTTTTCCCCAAAGGAGAAGTTTCCTGAAAACCTTGGGGCGAATGAGCGACGAGCAGGGGAAAGGTTCCCTCCCGGACATGCGCCAAATGGAGGAGAGGTTTTCCAGGGGGGTGGGGGGGCGCAAATCCCTGATGGGGGGACTACTGCTGGGCCGCTGAAGAGAGACAACCCCGCAAACTTTCTCCCCACACGGGAAACGGAAAAAAACGCCGTTTTTGCCTTTAACTCTGAACTTTTGGTCACGTAACGCTATTTCTTTATAATATTTTTTGAAATTTTTTTAAACTTATCAAATTTGATGGGCTAAAAATAAAAACCCGGGAAAGAATTTTGGGTACGCTGACTTTTAATTTTTTTGAGGAAAAAAACGGAAAAAAATTTATCAGGGGTTTTTTCACTGTGGGTCCCCCAGGGAATTTTTTTTTTTTTTTCCCAAAAAATTTGATTTTTTTTTTAAATTTTTTGTAGCAAAAAAAAAACCCGACCCCGATTTAGCAAAAACCCAAATTTATTTTTTGGACTCAGAACCCCCAAAAAATTAATTTTTAATTCAGCTGGAAAAAACCCCCCGGACGATTTTTTAAAAATATGTTTTTGTTACCCCGTGTTATATATTAACCCCCACCTACCCAACCACCTTTTTTAAAATTTTAAACTATCTATCTGCCCACCCACCCCACCTACCTGTTACTTACCCTTTGTTACTTACTTACTTACTTCCTTTTCTTCCCTTTCTTAAAATTAAATTACTTACACTTGGGGTCCCTTGGGGGGCCTTCCCGTCAAACCCCCACCTTTTCAACCAAAACCCATTTTTCATTTTTTTTGGGAACCCCAAAAAAAAACCCATGTTTTTGTTTATAAACCGACAGTTTAAAAGGAAAAAAGAGGGGCAAACCCTTTCCTTTTGGCGTAAAAAGTCCCGGGGCTTGACAAATGGGTTTCCGGGGAAAGTCTAATAAAGGGTTAAGGGGGATTAAACGCTTGTAACCAGAGGCCGGGGTGGCAAACGGGGACGTTTGGTTTTTTAAATAGGGTTTTTTTTTTTTTTTTTATTTTTTATTTAAAAAATCACAAAGGACTTTGGGCCCAGGGAAAAAATAGTGAAGCAACAAAAAGGGCCCCCTCAGTTTTTCCAAATCCCCATAAAGAAGAACAAGGAATATAGGAAAAAGGGGGGGGGGCCAAAATTTTGGTTTGTTTTTTTTTTGTTAGTAAATCATTTTGTTTTGTTTGTGCTTTAAATTTGGCCCATAGTGGGGAAGGGGGTGTGACCCTTTTTTTTTGCGCTTTGACCTTTTGGGGACGTATTTTTTTTTCTTAAAAGGGTTGGGGTTTTTCACCCAACCTTTAGGTTTTCCTCAGTTCTGCGACATCTATGGAACGAGGAGGTATCTGTGGTAATGTTATGTAATCAATCAATAGTTTTTTTTCCCGGTTTGATATAAAGAAAAAAAGCTGAAATTCAAAAGGTTTAAATTAAAACCCAAAAAAAAAAACCCCAGTTTGGGGTTTTTTCTTCACTTTTAGGGAGAGTAAGGTTTTTAAAAATTTGTTCCCCGGGTTTTTGTTTTTTAAAAAAAACGAGAAAACTTAGTAAAGCATGGGATGAATACGTTTACAAAAAAACATTAATACGCAGATAGACATAGCAAGTTGGGCGAAAGGGTGTTTACCCACTGGGTAAATTTGCTCTTAGGGGAGGGGCGGGGCAGGTTGCACGGGGGGTAAGGGTTTCATTTATTGCCTCTAACTCGCATGTTTCCCCACGTAAAAAAACGTCTTAAAATACTAAATACTACTAAAACTACTACTATATAAACTACTTTCTAAAAACTTTCAACAATAATAATACTAAAAAAAATTTAAAGCGGGGTTTTGAGGCCAAAATGATGCAAAACCCACCCCCCGTGCAACCTGCCCCGCTCTCCCCTAAACAGGGCCCTGGCCCCGTGCCATTTTAGGCAAAAATTAATATCAGTTTTCCCCAAATTTTTCACGGGGAGTGAAGGGGGGCCAAAAATTGTGTCGTTCCCTGTTTTTTCCGTGCTGTCCAAACCCTTTTCCCCCCAATATTGCCCCTTCCTTTTGTTTTTTTTAAAATTTTTTTGGTCAATAAACAGAGGTGTATGTAAAAACCCGGGGGTTATTTTTTTTTTGCTTGGGTTTTTTCCCTGTATTGCCAAAGTGGGCTTTTAATTTTAAAACGCCTGAATTTTTTTATTAACCCAGTTTTTTTTTTTTTTTTCGTAACATTGGGAAAATTTAACAGTTTGTAAATAGTAGTAGTAGTAGTAGTAGTAGTAGTAGTAGTAGTGGTAGTAGTAGTAGTGGTAGTAGTTGTTGTATTATTATTAGCAGTAGTAGTAGTAGTAGTGGAAGTGGTGGTGGTGATAGTTGTAGTAGTAGGAGTAGTAGTAGTAGTAGACTGGTAGTTGTAGTAGTAGACTGGTAGTTGTAGTAGTAGACTGGTAGTTGTAGTAGTAGTAGTAGTAGTAGTGACGATAACATTTTATTCACCCCATAAAGCCTTAACGCCGACACTAAACACAACAAGAGTGCGGTGTAAAAGACTTGTGCCCTTCTTATTAAAAGGCTTAGTGTCTGGTGCCTCACTGACTGACTGACTGGTTTGGTTGATGGATGGCTGGATGACTGACTGACTGACTGACTGACCGACTGACTGAGTGGTTTGGTTGATGGGTGGCTGGATGACTGACTGACTGTAACTGGTTTGATTGATGGGTGCCTCACTGACTGACTGACTGACTGACTGACTGGGTGGATGACTGACTGACTGACTGACTGACTGGTTTGGTTGATGGATGGCTGGATGACTGACTGACTGACTGACTGAGTGGTTTGGTTGATGGGTGGCTGGATGACTGACTGACTGTAACTGGTTTGGTTGATGGGTGCCTCACTGACTGACTGACTGACTGGGTGGATGACTGACTGACTGACTGACTGACTGGTTAGGTTGATGGGTAGCTGGATGGTCCTCGGCTGTGCCCTACACTCTCTGGGCACGTGCTGAAAGGGAGGTTAATGCCTGCCTATGTTGTAGCCGTAAAGGCATGATTAGGTTATGTTATGTTAGGTATGTAGGTTGTGTGGTGGTCTTTGTGAAAGTAGAGGTAATGGATTATAGGTTGGCGTGTACTTAGGACTGGTGGACATAGCGTACGTACCTGTTAATTAATTGTAACACACACACACACACACACACACACAACACACACACACACACACACACACACACACACACACACACACACACACACACACATATACTGAGAGAGAGAGAGAGAGAGAGAGAGAGAGAGAGAGAGAGAGAGAGAGAGAGAGAGAGAGAGAGAGAGAGAGAGAGAGAGAGAGAGAGAGCAATATGTCAGGGTGAGATAGCGCGCACACAAATGGACTTGTTAATGAGAGTGGGAAAAAATATCGAAAACCTACCAATTATACCAAAATGTGCAGAAGAGAGAAACATCCAGGCTATCACAAAATAGTAAAATGATAAAATAATAAAAATCGCAATAAAGAGAAAAGAAAAGTAAAACAGAAAAGAATGGTAACTAAGAAAAAAGAAAACAAATCGATACAGGCAAAGGAAAAGTCAGCAGGGAAAAATATACAGTGAAAAAAAAGATCAGAAATAAGAAAATAAAAAATAAAATAAAAATAAAACAGGCCTTGAAAGCGCAACACGAGGCATAAAGAAAATAATATAGATAAAAAAAAACTTGAAAATGAAAGAAAAAATGAAATGGAACTGTCAAACTAAAGGAATAAAAGAAAAATAGATGTATAAAATTATCATTCAAGGGTCAAGGTCATAAGAAGAGGAGGGAGGAGGAGGGGGAGGGGAGATGAAGACTGATTGGGGCGTGAAGACAAATGTTATGGAGGAACGAAAAGAAAACTCTAAAGAAAGAATATAAAGGAAAGATAAATGGAAGAGGAGGAGGAGGAGGAGGAGGAGGGTAATAAAGAGAAGTGAAACAGAGAAGATATGTGGAGGAAACATTTGGAAGAGAAAGGATTGGAACAAAGTCAATAAAAGAGAGAGAGAGAGAGAGAGAGAGAGAGAGAGAGAGAGGAGAGAGAGAGACTCAAACATAATGAAACGAATGGAAAATGGTGGGAGAGGAAAACAATCTGACTGGGGGAGAAAGAGGAGGAGAAGGAAGAGGAGGAAGAAGAGGAGGAGGAAGAAGAGGAAGAGGAGGAGAAGGAAGAGGAGGAGAAGGAAGAAGAGGAGGCTAGTTTAAGAGGGATTTCAGGAAAGTCTTGCAATCCTTGAGGCTATCACTTGAGTGGGGTTACAAGGGTGCTTGAAGAAGAAGAAGAAGAAGAAGAAGAAGAAGAAGAAGAAGAAAAGTAGCAGCGAGGGAGAAATAACAAAAAAGATCACCGGCCCAAGAAACAAAGGAGGAGAATACAAGAAAATAGCAGAAATAAGAGGAAATATACGAGAAAACATGGAAGTCAGTACGAATACAACAGAGGAGGAGGCGAGGGCGTGGCGTGGCGGGTCAGCATCGGGAGGGCGGCGGCTCGTGCGGGCGTGGGCGGAGTCTGCGCCTGCCCGCCTCTGGTTCTCCCTCACGCCCACTTCCGCCCACCGGCCCCACCCCTCTGCCCGCCACTCACGGCCTAGCTGGGCGGGTGGAGTGGGCGGGGAGAAGCTAGGGGAGGGGGTGGAAGGAAGGAAGGGGGTGTTCAGGGGGGAGGGGTGGTGGAAGGAAGGGGGTGTTCAGGGGGGAGGGGTGGTGGAAGGAAGGGGGTGTTCAGGGGGGAGGGGGTGGAAGGAAGGGGGTGTTCAGGGGGAGGGGTGGTGGAAGGAAGGGGGTGTTCAGGGGGGAGGGGGTGGAAGGAAGGGGGTGTTCAGGGGGGAGGGGGTGGAAGGAAGGGGGTGTTCAGGGGGGAGGGGTGGTGGAAGGAAGGGGGTGTTCAGGGGCGGAGGTGTCATGCCAGATCGAAGTATGTGGTATAAGGGCGGTGGGCGAGGCAGTGGGTGGGCATGGCAGCTCCTGAAGAAGGTATGGCGTTGGGGTGACATGAGCCCCATGACATGAGTTATGATGACGTAGGAATACATAATAGGAATACAAATTATAGTGGCCCTCCCACTTTTTTTTATTCTTTTTTTTTTTTTTTACTTTATTGGGACTGGCAGCTAGTGGTTTTTTTCTATATTTTTTCTCATCCGGGGCATGTTATTAATTTAAATAAGTCGCGGGGCAATATCAAAACCCATTTACTTTGAAGCACGCATCAATTCTATTTTATAATGTGGTTATTGTGCTGGTTTCGACAACATTAACTGGTATCTTGTTCCATCGATTGACTACTCTGACATTTAAAGGATTCTTTCGAAGATCTGTGATGAAACGTTGTCCAGTTAGTTTTAAACCATTGTTTCATGTCACCTGATTAGAGAGCTCAAAAAAGTTCTTGTGGTTGATATCGAATCCCAAGTTTCTATCAAGTCCCTACGGATTCTAAGATTCATATTAAAGCATATAAACATATTAAGTTTTCGCAACCTCTCTTCATAAGACAAGATTCGCCGCGTTGGAATCAATTTGGTTGCTCTTCTTTGAACTGATTCTAATTTGGCTTCATCTTTTACGAAACAAGGCGACCACAATTGAACGGCATATTCTAAGTGCAGCCTAACCAAAGACGTGTATAATCGTGAATTACTTTCGGAATTTTATGTTCAAAATTGCGTATAATGAATCCCAACATCATATTTGCCTTTTTAACTAGCAGCTAAGTAATGCGTATTAGTCTTAAATAGATGTCAAGGGGAAGATCAGAACCTGAATCTGCTAACGAAGGCTTGGGTTAAGAGGGGTACATGCAGGTCCTTGCTGGCACCCTAATGAGATGATGAGAGAGATTATAATGAAGGAGATGATTATGATAGATGATATCTATTACGTCACTTTCTCCTCCATCACCACCATTACTACCACTACTACTACTACTACTACTTTCTACTACTACTACTACTACTACTACTACTACTACTGCTGCTGCTGCTGCTGCTGCTGCTGCTGCTGCCCGCTGCTGCTACTGCTTTCTGCTGCTACTGCTACCTGCTACCCACTACTATACTACTACTTATACTACTACTACTGCTGCTGCTGGGTGCTGCTGCTGCTGCTGCTGCTGCTGCTGCTGCTGCTGCTGCTTGCTGCTGGCTGCTGCTGTGCTGCT
This sequence comes from Chionoecetes opilio, assembly GCA_016584305.1. Lineage (NCBI taxonomy): Eukaryota > Metazoa > Arthropoda > Malacostraca > Decapoda > Majidae > Chionoecetes > Chionoecetes opilio. The sequence continues at coordinate 170,510 of JACEEZ010018282.1, forward strand.
GCTGCTGCTGCTGCTGCTGCTTGCTGCTGCTGCTGCTGCTGCTGGGGTGCTGCTGCTGCTGCTGCTGCTGGGTGCTTTCTATACTACTACTACTACTTACTACTACTACTACTACTACTACTACTACTACTACTACTACTACTACTGCTGCTGCTGCGCTGTGCTGCTGCTGCTGCTGCTGCTACTGCTGGGTGCTGCTGCTACTACTACTACTACTACTACTACTATACTACTACTACTACTACTACTACTATTTGCTACTACTACTACTACTGCTGCTGCTTTCTGCTGCTGCTGCTGCTTCTGCTTGCTCTGCTGCTGCTTTCTGTTCTACTACTACTACTTACTACTACTACTACTACTACTACTACTACTACGTCTACTTGCTGCTGCTGCTGGCTGCTGGTGCTGGCTGCTGCTGATGCTACTGCACTGTACTACAACTGCTGCTGCTGCTGCTGCTGCTGCTGGCTGTGCTGCTGCTGCTGCTGCTGCTGCTGCTGCTGCTACTGCTACTGCTGCTACTACTACTACTACTACTACTACTACTGCTGCTGCTGCTGCTGCTGCTGCTGCTGCTACTGCTACTGCTACTACTACCAACTGCTACTATATACCACCACTAACTACCACCATCACTACCATTACTACTACTACTACTAACTGCTACCATATACCACCACAAACGTATACCACTATCACTACTACTACTTCTATATTACTGTTGCTACTACTATTACTACTACTACTTTCACTACTACTATTACTATACTTACTACTAAAACTATACTACTATACTACTATATACTCCAAAACTACTACTATTTTACTTTCACTACTACTACTTTTTACTAAACTACAACTTTTTACTACTACTACTACTACTACTACTACTACTACTACTACTACTATTTTATAATGTTGTACAGGGAATTCATATTGTTTGAATATTCACAAGCGAGATTAACAGAGGATGGATGGTCAAAGATGATTGTTTGTGTGTGTGTGTATGTGTGTGTGGGGGTTTATGAAGGGGAGAGAGAGAGAGAGCGAGAGAGAGAGAGAGAGAGAGGGAAAAGAGAGAGAGAGAGAGAAGAGAGGGGAAGAAGGACAGAGAGGGGGGAAAGAGAGAGGGGGGATTGGGGGGAAAAAGGATTGAAGGGGACTGGAAATAAAATAAAATCGGGAACGGGGGTAGAGGAGGGTTTTGTAAATTGCTTTAGGAGAGAGGGAGAGAAAGAGAGAGAGAGAGGAGAGGAGAGAGAGAGAGAGAGATAGTTACCCTACCCCCCCCAGGGGCCTTCAGACCTTGTTTTGATCATCCTTAAAAGCTACCTCATTCAGCCCCCCCCCCCCCCCCTGCCGACCCCCCTGTCACACCCCTGCCAACCTCTCCCCCCTTGCTATCAGTTCCCCTTACCCCCCTTAACCCCTTTATTTATTTCTCTTTTTTCCCTCTCCCCCTCTCCCCTCTCTCTCCCCCTCTTTCCTCTCTTTCTGTTTTTCTTTTTTTTTTTTACCCCCCCAGATATTTTCCCTTTCTTCTTTTTTTCTTTCTCTTTCCTCCTTTTATTTTTGTTTTATCAATTTTTTTCTCTATTTTTCTTTTTTTTTCCCTTTTTCTCTTTTTTCTCCTTATTTTGTTTTTTTTTTTGGCCCCCTTTCTCCCCCCCCCAATTTTCTTTTTCTCCTCTTCCCCTTTCCCCCTTCTTTTCCCCCCCTTTCCCCCTTCTCCCTCTCCCCCCTTCCCCCCCCTTTCTTTTTCTCTTTTCCCCTTTTTCCTCTCTCTCTCTCTTCTCTCCCTCTCTCTCGAACCCCACCCTCTTTTGAAATCCAATTTTGGTTTAAATACCCTTTCTCTCTCCCCCTTTCCCCTCATTTCTCTAAATTTTCCCCGGGTTTATTTTATTTTTTCCTCTTCCTCCTTCTCCTTTATTTTCTTCTTCCTCTTCTTCCTTCTTTATTTTCTTCCTCCTCTTTCTTTCCACAGATTTCGTGTTCTTTTCGTACTCTCCATTTCTTGATGTAAAAAAAATTTGATTTGTATTTTTTGCCAAAGTCGTTTTTTTTTTTTTTGCCCTTCTTTTCTCCCCTCCTCTCTCTAAAATCTCTCTCCCCTCTTTTTCTTTCCCCCCCTTTTTTTTTATCTCTCTCTCTCCTTTTCTCTCTCTCTCCCCTTCTCCCCCCCTCCCCCTCTCTCTCCTCTCTCTCTCTCTCCCCTCCCCCCTCTTCTCTCTTCCATTTGTGTGATTATTTTTTGTTTCAAGTGTGAAGGAGGAGTAGTATGATCACCACACTTCACATTATACCCTCCTCCTCCTCCTCCTCCTCCTCCTCCTCCTCCTGTGGCCAGTCCAACACCGTTGTCTTGTATCTTTGCCATTTTCTCCCTGCGGCAATGTCTGTAAAGGTCAGATAAGGCCAAGGATACACCTCAGACTGACACACAAGAGAGAGGAGAGAGAGAAGAGAGAGAGAGACGAAGATCCCGAGAGACGAAGAGAGAGAGAGAGAGGTCTGAGAGATGGATGAGAGAGATGATGAGAGAGAGATAGAGAAGAGAGAGAAAACAGACAGACAGACAGACAGAGAGAGAGAGAGAGAGATGAGAGAGAGAGAGAGAGAGAGAGAGAGAGAATCTTTATACCGTCTTTATACGTTGTTATTTTAATCTTTTTGTTGCTTTTTTTTGTAGTGAGAAATAACGTTCTCCTACTACTCCTCTTTCCTTCTTCTTTCTCTAAAAATACAAAAAGAAAATACAGGATCGTGCTTGTATGCCGGAGGGAAATTATGAGTTTTATGTTTTAATTTTCCTCCCTGCTGTTTCCTTGTAAGACCAATTTTGAGGTTCAGGATAAGGTTTAACTCTCTCTCCTCTCTCTCTCTCTCTCTCTCTCTCTCTCTCGCTCTCTCTCACTCTCACTCTCACTCTCTCTCTCTCTCTCTCTCTCTCTCTCTCTCTCTCTCTCTCTCTCAGGAAAATCGGACAGGGTAACTAAAATAATAAGATTTTCTATTTCCTTTTTTAACCTCAGTCTCTCCAGCTTCTTTCCCTTTATTTTTTTTGTCTTTTTTTCTTTCATTTTCTTTCTCCCTCCGCCTTTGGAAACTGGTCATTAGGGCTTACTGGGAAAGAGAACAATGATGGAGAAATGATGGGCAACTTTTAGTCTTTCCACTTCTTACATAACGCACCCGAGAGAGAGAGAGAGAGAGAGAGAGAGAGAGAGAGAGAGAGAGAGAGAGAGAGAGAGAGAGAGAGAGAGCGAGAGCATGATTGGATTGCGAAGAAATTGGAGGAGCTTCTCTGATTTGCACAGTGGTTGAAAAAATATTGCGATAGGATTTAAAAGTATTGTAGAAAGAAAAATGAAAGAAGAAAAATCTCTCACAAAGAAAGATTTGGAATTGTTATTGTCAAAATGTAAAACAAATACATGAGTTAGAAAATATTTAATCCTAGAATGGAGGACAAAATTAAGGTAGTGTACTGTGTGAGTCACACCACACCTGCTAATCCTCCAGTAGTCTCGACTGACCTCCTTCTAATCTCGACCTCAGCCGACTGCCCATTGAGGGATAGGCGTCAGGTATTCAGTCAGGTCGTGAGTATCGTGGCTCCTTTAAAAGCCCGTCTCTTTGTAAGAGGACAAGACACTTGAGATCAGAGACTTGTACCACACACAACTGCTCTCTCCAATAAACCAACCCAAAACCTGGGTGTCTATTTATCAACCATGTAGCTGAACGAGGTCATACAGTTGGTGACCAACCCGGAGTGACCAGACACACACCGGGGGGGGGGGCTCCTGCCTCGAACCCCCCATCCACGCCCGCCGCCACGCCGCTGCAACGGCCGCCTGCCACGCCGCCACGCCACCACGCTCTAGGCCGGCCGCCGCCGCCACCACTACAACCAACCCGGGGCCTCACCAACGCCCGCGGCCTGCACATCCTGCCTCATGTCCCTACCCAACAGCCACATCCTGCCGCGCGCCTGGGCTAACCACACGCACCCGCTTCCCCCCCCCAAGCCCTGCCTCCTCCCTCCTGGCGCCTCGTGGCTACTCCGCGCTCATGCTGCCTCACGCTGCGATCCTGCTGCCTTCCGCTGCCTCCAGCAAGGCCCTGCAAACGCACGGGTTACCGCACCCGCCGCCTGCCGGCCACGAGCCGAGAGAGAGGACGCACACGGCACGCTGCTCACCTCGGCCCAGCCCTGAGCCACCCATGTGAGCGCACCAACGCACCTCCTATGGCTGTGTGTCCCACGCCCTGCCACCCAGCACCTGCCGCCGAACCTTGGGTGCCCTTCGCCGCCAGTCACCGTAACCAGCGCCCACTAGCACGCCACGCCCACGTCCAGCTGCTGACACGCTACGCATGAGAAGCAATCTACGGACACCATCAGCCAGTCGCCTGCCGCCAAGTGCTAATCCTCGTCCCCTGCTTCCGACGCTGATTCCTGCGGCCACCATCCTGCGTCCTGCAGCCTCCGTCTACTTGCAAGGCCTTTGCAACGTACGGGCTCAGCAGAGCAACACAAGCTATCTGGGAGCCGATTCCCGTAGAGACACTTCGTCTTTTCCCCGAACGACACCTAGTTTCACAAGCCTCCCTCAAGATCTTGTAAACAAGCGCCCCTCCGGCACCCTCCTATCTAAATCTTGCAAGCTACCGCTGCAACGTGAAGACTGGACAGTGCCTACATACATTACCTCGGCAACGTGGCACCTCTATTTTTTTTTATAAGTTTTATATGTATAATATATTTTTTGTTTTTTTTTTTTTTGAGGAAGGAGTAGTACTGTGGGTGAGTAACACCACACCTGGCTAATCCCTCCAGTAGTCTCGACCTGCCCTCCTTCTAATCTCGACCTCAGCCGACGCCCATGAGGGGAGATTAGGCGTATAAGGTAGTCAGGTCGTGAGTATCGTGGCTCCTTTAAAAGGACCGTCTCTTGTAGGAGACAAGAACCACTTGAGACCAGAGAATTGTACCAACACAACTGCTCTCTCCAATAAAACTAAACCACAACCCGGGTGTCTTTTTATCAACCATGTAGCTGAGATGGTCACTACCGTACTATTGTTTGTTGGTGTTGTTGTTGTTGTGTTGTGTTGAGGTTGTTGCTTGATGTGCGCTGTTGTTGCTGTTGTTGTTGTTGTTGTGGTTGCTGTTGTTGTTGCGTTGTTGCTGTTGGTTGTTGCTGTTGTGTTGTTGTTGCTGTGTTGTTGTATTATTTGTGGGTTGTTGCTGTGTTGTTATGTTGCTGTTGGTATGTATTATTTGTTGTTGATGTTGTGTGTGGGGTTATGTTGTTGTTGTTGTTGTGTGTTATTGGTTGTGTTTGTTGTTGTTGTTGTTGTTGTTATTTTTTTTGCTGTTGCTGTTGTTGTTGTTGCTGTTTGGCGTTGTGGTTGTTGTTGTGTTGTTGTTAGCTGTTGTTGTTGTGCTGTTGTTCTGTTGTTGTTGTTGATGTTGTTGTTGTTGTTGGTGTTATCGTGGTTGTTGCTGTTTGTTGTTGTTGTTGTTGCTGTTGTTGTTGTTGTGTTGTTGCTGTTGTTGTTGTTGTGGTTGTTGTTGCTGTTGCTGTTGTGTTGCTGTTGCTGTTGTTGTTGTTGTTGCTGTGTTGTTGCTGTTGTGTTGTTGTGTTGTTGCGTTGTTGTTGTTGCTGTTGTTTGTGATGTTGTGTGCGTTGTTGTTGTTGTTGCTGTTGTGCCCGTGTTGTGTTGTTGTTGATGGTTGTTGTTGTTGCTGTTGCTGTTGTTGTTGTTGTTGTTGCGTTGTTGTGCTGTTTGTTGTTGTGCTAGTTGTTGTTGTTGTTGTGTTGTTGTTGCTGTTGCGTTGTTGCTGTTGTTGTTGTTGGCTGTTGTTGTGTGCTGTTGTTGTTGCTGTTGTTGTTGTGCTGTTGTTGTTGTTGTTGCGTTGTTTTTGGTTGTTGGATGTTGTTGCTGTGCTGTTGTTGTGTGTTGCTGTTGTTGTTGTTTTTCTGCTGGTTGTTGTTGGGTTGTTGTTGTTGCTGTTGTTGTTGCTGTTGGCATGTTGCTGTTGTTGCTGTTGTTGGTGGTGCTGTTGATGATGTTGTTGCTGTTGTTGTTGTTGTTGTGAAAATTACATAAACTTACATTAACATTACAGTAAAAAAAAGTGAAAAAAAAAATGAAAAAAGGTTGACAGTAAAGTAAAACAAATAATTTAAAGTCGCTTGGAAGTAGAAGGAAAAAGAAAGAAAACAGAAATAAAAGTAGGAAGTAGTTGAAATTTCTCCTGTGATTGGTAATACATTTTTAATGTTTTTTAATTTTATTCAGTCTCATGGATATTCAGGGAAGCGTCGGTATCAACAGCGTGTAGTGAATATGAGAATTAAAGTTCTCTCTCTCTCTCTCTCTCTCCTCTCTCTCTCTCTCTCTCTCTCTCTCTCTATCTCTCCTCTCTTCTCTCTTCTCTCTCTCTCTCTCTCTCTCTCTCTCTCCTCTCTCTCTCTCTCTCTCTCTCTCTCTCTCTCTCGCTCTGTCTCTCTCCTCTGCTCTCTCTCGCTCTCTCTCTATCTCCTCTCTCTCTCTCTCTCCTTCTGAGCTCCTCCTCTCTCTCTCTCTCTCATCTTCACATGCCCTAAAAACAAAACTTCCTGATACAAAATTGATTATTCCTCGTTATCTCTTCAGTAAAATATCTTTGTTCACCTTGATATATAGACCTTTATATTTAACCTTCGCTATTTAACTTACTCCTCACTAGTAGATCAAGTCCTTCAATTTCTTTAGTTCACACAAACAGCTTCTTAAGGACCGACAAGCCTATTGATAATCTGTATTTACCTATGTATTTCTAAGATGTATTTTCTAAGGTGGTAATAATTTCTATTTTCTAAGGAATGGACTTGTTGACTCAGACCTAAAACGTGGATTATTATGAAGCTTTGGACGCAATTTAAGCTACATATTACTGTACTCATATTCTTTTTGCTCAATTAATAACGCACCATGAATTAGAGTACAGAGGGAGTTAGAGTAGTAGTAGTAGTTGTTATTGTTGTAGTTGTAGTAGTAGTAGTAGTAGTAGCAGTAGTAGTAATAATGGTAGTAGTAGTGTAAGTATAGTTATTGTAGTAGTTAGTAGTAGGTGTTGTTGTAGTAAAACGCTTTGTGTTTGAGTTAGACTGTTAGAGGAAGATATTTGCAAGAAAACTGGAAAAAGAGTATGAGAATAAGGGAAGATAATAGGAGAGAAAGGAAAAATATATGCAATTTTTGTAGGCCAAAATATCATGTGACTGTGGAACGCACTGTGATTGGAAGGAGGGGGAAGATGGGGGTGAGGGGAATCAGGTGAGGGCTCATCGTTATGGTCGTCAGGTGTGAGGGTCAAGGTGAGGGAGAGGAGGGGAGGGGAGGGGAATCGAGGTCAAGGGGTGGGGCCAGGTGTAGGGGGAGGGAGGGGAAGAAGGGAGGGTGTGTGGAGAGAAGAGGGGAGGTCGTGGAGGGATGGGGAAGAGTGTGTGGGGTGGGGGGGGGAAGAGGGGAGGTGGGGGAGGGATGGGAAGGGGAGGTGGGGAAGGGGCCAGGTGGTAGGGAGAGGGGAGGTGGGGGAGGGATGGGGAAGTATTGGTCTGACCTGTACTCTCTACTTTCCATCCATCCTTTGCATCCTTCATCACTTTTACATCCTTTGCACTTCCTTATCTTTCTTGCTTTCCTTAGTTTCCTTCCTTCCTTCCTTCCTTCTTTCACTTCGTTCTAAGTTCCTATTTCTCTATGTTCATATTCGTGTTTCTCGTATCCACCATTATACAGCTTTCTCTCATCCACCATTCCTTACATTTTCCTTCTCTCCCCTCTCCTCCCCCTCTCTCTCTCTCTCTCTTCTTTTTCTCCCCTCTCTCTCTCCTCTCTCTCCCCTCTCTCTCTCTCTCTTCTCTCTCCCCATCCCCCTCTCCTCTCTTTTCTCTTCTATCTCTCTTTTGCCCCCATAGCTTCTTGTTTCCTTCCCTCCCTTCTTCACCTCCCCCCCCTTTCTCATTTTCCCCCGCCTCCTATTTGGGATAGATCCCTGAAGCTTCTCCTCTCTCTCTCTCTCTCTCTTCTCCCCTCTCTCTTCTTCTCTGCTCTCTCTCCCCCTCTCTTCCTCTCTCTCTCTCTCTTTTCTCTCCCCATGAAGGTGACACTCTAAAGGGAGATTGTCAACTTATTGGATCATCTCTCTCTCTTCCTCATTTCCTATCCCTTCCTTCATCCCTCTCCATCCTTCCCTTCCCTTCCTTCATTCCCCCAACATCCTCCATCTATCCCTTGCCCTCACTCATCCCTCATCCATTCCCTCTCATCCACCCGCCTCTCACCCGCGACGGAGATCATCCGTGTCAATATTCATCCTGTTTTTTTTTTTTTTTTTTTATATTGACGAGAATAATATGATACTTGTTTTTGTTTCGTTTACGTTTGGTTTTATATATGTTTGAGTGTGTGTGTGTGTGTGTGTGTGTATGTGTGTATGTATGTGTGTGTGTGTACGTTATTTTTCACTGTTAGCTTTGTCTGTTTGAGTCTTTATCTCTTTGTGTCTGCCTGTCTTTTTGTGATAGTCAGTCAGTCAGTCAGTCAGTCTGTCAGTCAGTCAGTCAGTCTGTCAATTAGTCAGTCAATCTTTCTATCTGTCTGTTTAGGTCTCTTCTCTCTCTCTCTCTCTCTCTCTCTCCCTTGCTCTCTCTCTCTCTCTCTCTCTCTCCCTCTCTCTCTCTCTCCTCTCTCTCCTCTCTCCTCTCTCTCTGGATGACCTAGTTTATCCTCTCGCGACCTTGACTACGACGTGGCTGGGGCGGCGAAGGCGGCGTCACCCACTCAACTCCGCCCACTTTGCCCCACCCAACAACGCCTCACCCTAACCCGCCCAACCCGCCCAACCTACCCCACTCAGCATCACCTCACCCTTCAACCTGCCCCGCCCCAACACTCAACTTAACCCCCCAAGCCGCCCAACCTACCTCAATCCACCTCGTCTGTTGAATCCAACCCGCCCAATCCCGCCAGTCCTCACCTTCAGATTACGAAGGGAGTTAGAGTAGTAGTAGTAGTAGTTGTTGTTGTAGTTGTAGTAGTAGTAGTAGTAGCAGTAGTAGTAATAATGGTAGTAGTAGTGTAAGTATAGTTATTGTAGTAGTTAGTAATAGGTGTTGTTGTAGTAAAACGCTTTGTGTTTGAGTTAGACTGTTAGAGGAAGATGTTTGCAGGAAAACTGGAAAAAGAGTATGAGAATAAGGGAAGATAATAGGAGAGAAAGGAAAAAGAAGAGGATGAGGAATATTATGAAGGAGAAAATTAGACTGAGAAGGTGTGAAGAAAAGGGAGAAGAGAAATGACAAAAGGGGAATAGGAGGCGAAGGAGAATTTAGGAGAAAAGTTGAATAAGCAGAAACAAAACAGGTGTCGGAGAAAAGAATGGACATCACAAGGGTAGACTAGAGGATAGAATAGAGAACTGACAG
>JACEEZ010018283.1:7500-12500 GCA_016584305.1 Chionoecetes opilio
AAACGAAGACAAACAAAAAAAAGACCAAACGAAGAAACGAAACAGACCCAAAAAAAGAAGACCAAAACAGAAGACAAACAGAACCCAAAAACAGAACCCAAAAACAGAAGACAAACAGAACCCAAAAACAGAAGACAAACAGAACCCAAAAACAGAAGACAAACAGAACCCAAAAACAGAAGACAAACAGAACCCAAAAACAGAAGACAAACAGAACCCAAAAACAGAAGACAAACAGAACCCAAAAACAGAAGACACAACAGAACCCAAAAAACAGAAGAAAGACAAACAGAACCCTAAAAACAGAAGACAAACAGAACCCCAAAAACAGGAAGACAAACAGAACCAAACACAGAAGAACAAACAGAACCCAAAAACAGAAGGACAAATCTAGCAACCCCCCAAAAACCAGCAAGAAGACCAAACAGAAACCCCAAAAAAACAGAAGACCAAACTGACCAAAAAAATCGAATGACAAACAGAAAATCAAGAACAGAAGATCACAGAAACCCAAAAACAGAAGACAACAGAACCAAAAAACAGAAAGGACAAACAGAACCCAAAAAAACAGAAGACAAAAACAGAACCCCCCAAACCAGAAGACAAAACAGAAGACAAACAAAAAAACAGAACCCAAATAAACATAAGCACAAAAGAACCAAAAACAGAAGAAAACAGAAGACAAACAGAAACCCAAAAACAGAAGACAAACAGAAACCCAAAACAGAGACAAACACAAAAAACACAGAAAATAAACGACAAATTCATTAGCAATAGGTTATGACTTATAAGAGGCTTTTATTTATATAGTTACAATTATACGACACTAACAATTAATACCACTCCCTTCCCAAAAAAATAGATTTATCGAAACAAAAAACACAAAAAACGCAAAAAAAAACTAGATAAACACAAAAAAAACTTGACTTCCAACTTTTTTTTTTTTAGGAGTAACTTTTTTTTTTTTTTTTTTTTTTTAATTAAAGAGTCAAAGAGAGCATGGTTAATACTTACTTAGCACGGTCATGGTTGCCTTGTGCCACTCCGTCCTGAAGGAGGGGTGCTCCGCTATGACCTCGCACCGGTACTGTCCCGAGGCCGAGACCGAGAGCCGCGTCAGGGACAGGACTCACCCGTGGTCGTGTCTCCCGGAACAACTACCATGAAAGGGGGGGGTGGAGGGCGGCAGACATTCATAAGCTATTAAGCAAAAAGCTAAAAGAAAAACAAAAGTAGGCGACACAAGCGGGAACATAGAGAGAGAGAGATGCAGAGAGGAGAGAGACGAGAGGCACCTCGACCCGAGACGAGCCAGATGTTCGAGATGCTCGACTGATGATGAGATATTTGCCCCCGCGACCGATGAGAGGCTCTGAGGACTGAGAGACGAAGATGAGAGGAGAGGAAGAAGGAAGCGAAGAGAGAGAGAGAAGGAAGAAGGAGGGAAGAGAGACGAGAGGGATAGGCATGAAGGGAGGAAGAGGGAGACTGCAGAAGATGAGAGAGAGGAGGAAGTAAGAGAGGAAGAGAGGAGAGAGCGAGACGAGAATTATCTGAGTTGCAGGCTTTGCTTTCTGCAGCCCTTTCAATCGCCTGAAGCATTCTTCTTGACAGATGAGATGATATTATAGCCACGAGAACGAAGCCCGATCCGATCTTTTTGACATTGTGACTGTAGTCTGATGAGACCTGAGATAGCTTGTCGAGAGCGATGAGACCGTAGAGAGAGACGTTGAGAGAGAGAGACGAGAGTGACGGAGAGACTGAGGAGAGAGGAGAGAGAGAGGGGGGGAAGAAGGGAGGAAGAGCATGAGTAGAAGGAGGGCAGAAGGGAAGGAAGAGAGAGGATGGAGAGAGGGGAAATGAAAGGGGAAGATGGAGAGAGAGAGGGCGGAAGAAGGGACGGAACGAGAGAGAGAAGAAGAAGAAGGAAGGAAGAGAGAAGAGAGAGGATGAGGAGGAGCCAGAGAGAGAGAGTAGGAGAAGAAGAGAGAGAGTCGCTAGAGAGAGAGAGATGATCGATTCACGAGACGAGAGAGAGAGAGAGGAAAGATAGGGAGGAAAGAAAAGAGAGAGATGTAGGAGGAGAAGGGAGGATAACAGCGAGAGACGCTGAGGAGAGAAGAGGGGAGGAAAGGAGGAATGAGAGGAGAGAGGAGGAAGAAGGGGAGGAAGCGAGGAGTAACAGAGAGAGAGGAAGAAGGAGGAAGAGAGAGAGAGACAGGAAGAAGGAGAGAAGAGATGGAGAAACACATAAGAAGAGAGGAACGATGAGAGAGACAGAGGGGAAAGACAGGAAGGATAGAGATTTTGGAGAGAGAGAAGGCAAGTAAGGAAGAAGAAGAGAATGACAGGAAGAGAGAGATGAGGAGAGACGGGGGAAGAAGGGGAGGAAGAGAGACGTAGAGAAGGAAGAAGGAAGGAAGAGAGAGCTGGAGAGCGAAAGAAGGAAAGGAAGAGAGAGATAAGAGAGGAGGAAGAGAGACGAGAGAGAAGGATAAGAAGTCGAGGAACAATGAGAGAGAGAGAGTGAGGGGGGAGGCAAGAAGGAGGAGAACAGAGAGAGAGAAGCAAGAAGCGCATAGAAGAGAGAGAGAGAAGGAAGAAGATCAGAGGATGAGAGCTGAGAGAGCGGATGGAGAAGGGAGGAAGACGAAAGAGAGAGACGACAGAGGAAGAGAAGAGTAGGATGAGAGAATACGGAGACCTGAGCTTTTGCCGAGAAGAGGACGAGACGAACCGAGGGAGAGACGAGAAGAAGCGGAGGACGAAGAGAGTGAGAGAAGGAAGAGGAAGGAATAATCGACGGTCTGGAGAGAGGAGATGGGAGCAAGAATTGGAGGAAGAGAGAAGAGAGGAAGAGAGAGGCAAAGAGAAGACGAGAGAGGAGGAAGGAAGAAGAAGGAAGTACGAGAGAGACTGTTTAGTGTGGTGTAGGGGAGAGAAAGTTATGTACAGGAAACATGTATATGGAACATGTAAAGAAGAAAAAAACGTTGCGCTGAATGAGGGAACGAACAAACAGTAATAAGAGATAATGAAAAATAAATAGTCAAAAGAAAGAAAAAAAGTACCATGGGATCTGAAAAGTTTATAGGAGTGAAGTGAAAAGTCAAAGAATAAGTAAAAGGGAAAAAAAAAGTAGTACTATAAGATTTAAAAAGTCTATAGGAGTGAAAATGAAAGAAAAAAAAAATGAAAATGAAAAAAAAAAAAAAAATGAATGAAAATAAAATAAAAAATAAAAAATGAAAGAAAATAAAATAAAAAATAAAAAATGAAATAAAATAAAATAAAAAATAAAAAATGAAAGAAAATAAAATAAAAAATAAAAAATGAAAGAAAATATAATAAAAAATTAAAAATTAAAGAAAAGAAAAGAAGAAAGAAAAAATAACATGAGAAGGAAGACAATAAGTAAGACTGAAATGAAAGAAAAAAGTAAAAGAAAGAATAAAGGAATTGAAAAAAAGTTACAAATATAAAGAAATAAAATGCAGTCAGTCTAGTAACATGGTTTTAGAAGTTAGGATAAGTGAAATAAAAATGATATATGCAAAAAATTACCCTAGTATATGGATAATTCATAAATACGCGATTAGAAAAGGTTAGAAAATAATAAAGACATTGAAAAGGGTTGGAGAGTTGTGTTGAAAAAGTATAAGGAAAGAGTAAAAAAAGAGGGGAATTAATAAGGGAAATGAAAGGGTGATTTTAATGGACTGGGAGGAAGGGAAGAGAGAGAGCAAGGAAGAGAGAGCTGTAAAGAGGACGAGAGAGCGAGAGCCGACATGCCCCTCGATGATACCCGATCTTGAGGAACTCCTTTGCCGACCTCCTGAGAACCCTATCTGAATACTATAACCCCAAAACTCACCTTCCCACCACGATAGCCGCTTACTCTTGGTATCAGCACCCACAAAGAACGTCTCTGATGAGACCCGACGAATTTACTCTTGCGCCTTACTACAGTTGTAACCTTCGGACACGAACACATTCTGTCCCCCACCCCGATCGTACAGACGGAGGGAGTCACTCATAGTCACCCTATCCGAAAATGCTTGCTGGGTCCCCCCCCCAGAACCCTTGTCAATGTTTTCTCCACTTCCCTGGATTCTACCCCTATTTACTACGTTTCCCTGCACGTAGCTGCTTAGTTAACTGGTCTCCGCCATACTTGATGCCACTATCTCCCTCCATACTACCCCACTGACTGCTCCCTCTTCCCTCTCTATTCTTCTCTCCTTTAATCTGACGATCTCCTCCGTCGCCGACTCTCACACTTCATATCCATTATCGCTACTCTCTCTCTCTCATTCTCACTCGCGTCATAGACAGTCTCTATCGTCTTCTCTGCTCATCTCTCTCTCTCCCTCTCCTCCTATCTCTCCTCCCCTCTTCTCCCTCCTCTTCTTTTCTCATCCTCGTCTCTCCTCTCTCTCTTTCCCCTCTCTCTTCTATATCTTCTCTCTCCTCTCTCTCTCCCCTCCTCTCTCTCTCTCCTCTCTCTTCCTCTCTCATCCCGCTCTCTCTCTCTCTCTCTTCTCCTCTCTCTCTCTCTCTTCTCTCTCTTCTCTCTCTCTCTCTCTCTCTCTCTCCTCTCTCTCTCTCCTCTCTCTCTCTCTCTCTCTCTCGCTCTCTCTATATATCTATCTATCTATCTATCTATCTATTATCTATCTATCTATCGAGAGAGAGAGAGAGAGACGAGAGACGAGGAGAGAAGAGACGAGAGTGAGCAGAGAGAGAGAGAGAGAGCGAGAGAGAGGGGAGAGAGAGAGAGAGGAGAGAAATCATGTTCAACTCATCCACACTAAATATACGAATCCTTTTTTCCTCAATTTTTCTCATATTATTTTCGTTTGATCATTACACATTTTTCCAGAAAATAGATGGGTGATCGAAGGAAAAACGATGTGAAGAGAGTAAACATAAGATATACGTCAAGAGAGAGAGAGAGGAGAAGAGAGAGATGAGAGATGAGAGAGAGAAGAGAGAGA
>JACEEZ010018283.1:17500-25000 GCA_016584305.1 Chionoecetes opilio
CCCTTGAGGCGCGTGCCACCCAGGACCCTCGGTGCCCGAGGCTAAGGGCGCGGAGGCTCCCGTGTGTGTCTTGGGTGAGTGAAAATGAAGGAAACGTTTCCAATAGGAGCGACGCCCACGAGGAAACAGTCAGGTGTTGGCAGCTGACGGATGTGTTTTATTGTGTACTGCTGAGGGATGCCCCACCAACCCCAACCCCCCCCGCTGCCTCCAAACCCTCACGCCTCCCCGCCCACCACAGTGAAGGGGCAACAACAACGCCACGCAGCTCGTCCTCGCGGCGCGTTATCAAGGAGACGAAGGTTTGTCGTTGACAGAAATTTATTTTTCCACCAAACGCTCACTGGTTGTGGCACGCCCAGTGTGTGTTTGGCGCTGCCTCGGGTCTGCGGGGCGAGGCATCATACCCACCAAGGATGACGGATCAACAGATAGATGATTTTTCACTAAATAGCCGATAGATAGCCGGGCTGTTCCGTGCCCGAGGGGGGGACGCGGCCTCAGGCGAGAAAATGCTAGTGTTGTTCACGAAGCTTGTGAGTGACATGGCAATAGATCCCCTAGAGGACCTAGACGATGGCCTTACATAGGCGCGTCCACACACTTAGGGCGGGAGATGTGCACTTGAATTGTCGTTCATTCTCTTTGTCTCAATTACCTTTGGGCGTAAAACTCGGCCAGGCCATCTGGGTGCTCGTATTCCTCTTCATGGGCGGCTGCACGGTGTTGCGGGGGTGCCAGACATGACGCTGACATGATTCTGAGAGACTCTCGGACTCGATGCTTGAGTGGTGAGGCGGCCAACCTTACCCATCATTTACCGCGTGTGGAATGAGGTAGACGTGACGATGGGCTCCGGAAATGTTGTGTCCCGTCGCGACGTTCTCCCTCTGGCTACCTTTGTGGCGATGACGGCTCCAGAATAACCTTATTTGTGAGCTGTTTGTAGTGTGGCTGGATATACATAGGCCGTCCTTGTTTACAGTGATGGCTGACCTGATAATCGGGGGCGCCGGACTGATGGTATTGGACTATTACTGTCTAACCAGCTGCTGAACCAAGGAATATATGGATGTAATGTGAAGTGTTTTTCTTGTCAACACATAACTCGATCCGTCACTATTATAGCTGATGAATTACGATATGTTTTGCGTCACATGGATGCAAAATTGAGGATTGGTTGATTTGTCCTATTAATCAATTGGCTAATTAAGCAGCTCTTCAAGTTCGTAGAAAAATAGAGAAACAAATAAGTTATCGCTCGCCGCCACTAATTACAAGTGGTAATCCTCGGAGAGCTCGGCTGGTGGTGGCACCTCGGCCGCTCGGCGGAACTTACATAGAAATTACTATATTTTCCCGACGGACGTTGATTTTTGATGAATTTACTCTGTCTAGCGAAGCATCTGGTTATGAATTGTTAGTTGCTATATTGCTATGATGGATGTTGAAACATTACTGAAGTGATAAGCAGCTTTACGAAAAATATTCTACGTAGTGAAACCAAATGGCCTTTCAACAATGGTCACTCTTGTGGTCATGGTGAGTGGCCGCGGCAACACGCCAGCAACAGGCTATTCATCGCCACTACAAAATGTTACAACCACTGACAGTGCAGCCTCAGCCTTAGATGAGAATCCCGGAAGTCCATTTATGGCCTCCAGGCTTGACGGGTTCACGGGAAGCTGCCTGTTAGGTGTTCAGGCGTCAAAGCGGTACAAGGGGCGGGTATGATTATCTGGATAAGACAGGTGTTGGCGGAAAGCTGTGTAGCTATGGTGACGGGATATGAATTAGAGTTTGTATTTTGATAACATCTAATGGAGTGTTAATTAATCTATCGGATTTAGAGGAACCGTACACTCACTCGACAGACTGTCACTATATATCTAGAAATACTGAGTCATGGCAACTCTCTGTTCCTTTTTCTCCGTCAAGGTCCTCGCAATGGCGTCGTTCCGTTGTTTTGATAAACTTTGCACCTCTCGTCATATTTCACCAGTATAAGGACATTTTCCCTCTTCTGTCCTAGGTCATTTTTTTTCTACTGAAAATCTAAATTGAACATCAGAAGAAAACTGCTCCAACTCCTAAAAATTTCTTTATATACTTGTTTTTATCTTCTTGCTTTTAAATAGTTACTGAAGCTGCTTTGCAGAAATATCCTCCATCGGCTAATGAATATAACTTTCTCTGATTGTCCGCTTGGATGCCCTCAAGGTCGATGTATTGACGATCACTTAACATTCTTAACTAAACTTCACTCATCCTCTCGTACCGGCTCTTGTTGAAAACTTTCTCTCAGTCACTTCAAAACCTTGCGCTGGAGTTTTCCTTTCCCACTTACTGTATTGTCTCTGGGCAAGGTTCTATTCAGCTTTTGCAGCGATACACATCTTACTTTTTTTTTCGTTTTTTGTATCCCCCAAACACTTATAAACACAGCACTGTCGAACGTTGCTATCAATTAATTTATCTCCATTTGTCATCGCCTGCTGCTTTTATCTATCCTGTGATCTATTATCTTAATTTTTGTGGTTACTACTCAATTTCTTATGCTTTTTCCATGATTTACTCCCTCCTGCGGTCTTTCTAAACAAAGCTATACTTAATTAAGGTAATTCATTGTATTAATCTTTCTATTACAAAAGTTACTCAGTTTTTTTTTACTTTATTCCCTTCACTGACTTTAATTTCCATCGTCTTATTTTCTATTTTCATATAACTTGCAACGTTTTAGAAAAGCAGGTAAATAAAAAGGTATATTAACTTTGTACTCTGTATAACTTTCCTTATTTTTCACGACGACACAATAGCTTCTTACGTAAAATAGTTTCAACAGCCACAGGGGAGTTTCCTTTTGATACAGTTATTAGATATGTTTACGGATTTATTTTTACAGCCTTCAGTAACATAAGCTAATTATTAACATCAATGTCGAATAATGAAAAAATATATATACATTAATAGCATCAATGTTGAAGATTTTATAAAACTTGATGAACCACAACCTGATTCCCGGCAAGTCATAATTAACACGTACCATAGCTTGATGTTGAACAAATATTTTCTTCGTGAATGTATAAAAAGAGTATTAAATTAGCTTATATATATCCCTACACATCCCTAACTACTATTACTACTACTTCTAACTACTACTACTCTACTACTACTTCTACTACTACTACTTATTCCACTACTACTACTGCTACTACTACAACTACTACTACGAAAAATGAGGTGCAGCAAAGACCATTTCCTCCATAATAGAAACTGGAAGCCACACAACACGCTACGACAGACCGAAGGAGGAGGAGGAGGGAGGAGGGAAGAGGAGGAAAGGAGGAAAGGAAGGAGAGGAAGGAGAGGAGAGGGAGGAGGGAGGAGGAAGGAGGAGGAGAGGAGGAGGAGGAGGAGGAGGAAGGAGGAGGGAGGAGGAGGAGGAGGAGGAGGAGGAGGAGGAGGAGGAGGAGAGAGGAGGAACGAGAGGGGATTGTAGGATTTTCAGGGGAGTGAGCAGAGGCACACCAGGAGAAGGTCCTAGAGAGAGGACCGCTAACCCCCAACATAGCCCCTCCAACCCCCTTCTATATATACAGGGTAGAACAAGAAGTAACGGATTCAAGCTGGAAAAACGTAGTTTAAAAAAAGAGGGAAAAAACTGGTTCACAAATAGGGTGATAAATGATTGGAATGGACTCAGTAGACAGGTAGTTAGTGCTTAGTCATTAGGGAGCTTTAAAAAGAGGCTAGATCATTTCATGGATGGGGATGAAATGTGGAAAGTGTTAAGTAACATGAACTACCTCGTGTAGGTCTCGCGGCCTCATGTAGCTTCCTTATTACCTCCGCCAACGAAGTTGGAGGGGTTATGTTTTCACCCCGATCTGTCTGGTCTGTCTGTCTGTCTGTCTGTCTGTCTGTCTGTCTGTCTGTCGGTCTGTCTGTTTGTTAGTGTACAGGATTTCTCGAAAAGTTACGAATATATTTGAACCAAACTCGGTATACCAAGTTTCTTTGGTATAAGAAAAAAATTATTTAATTTTGGATGAAATATATTGACAACTGTTGCCATGGCAACCAATTGATGAAATATTCGGCAGGAGGTATGCGCTCATACTGAGTGCATATATGTATATTATATTATATATATATATATATATATATATATATATATATATATATATATATATATATATATTATAATATATATATATATATAATATATATATATATATATATATATATATATATATATATATATATATATATATATATATATATATATATATAATAATATTATTATATATATAAAAAAAATTTTTATTTTTTTTTTTTTTTTTTTTTTTTTTATTTCGGGCGGAGTATGCGCTCTCCTAGTGCCCCCCCCCATTTTTTTATGTTTATGTTCTTAACGGCCCCCCTTCAGTCGTATCAGCGGACAGGGTGGGTACGAGAGGGAAGTTGCGTGCGTTGTTGTGTGGTACCTGATGAATATGTGACACTTCCCTTCTCACATTACTCATGGTCATTATGTTTATTCACACACAGACACCCTCTCTCTCTCTCTCTCTCTCTCTCTCTCTTCTCTCTCTCTCTTCTCTCGTCCTCTCTCTCGTCTCTCTCTCTCCTCTCTCTCTCTCCTCTCTCTTCTCTCTCTCTCTCTCCATTCTCTCTCTTCTCTCTCTCTCTCTCGTCTCTCTCTCTCCTCTCTCTCTCTCTCTCTCTCATCTTCTCTCTCTCCTCTCTCTCCTCTCTCTCTCTCTCTCTCTTCTTCTCTCTCTCTCTCTCTCTCTCTCTTCTCTCTCTCTCTCTCTCTCTTCTTCTCTCTCTCTTCTTCTCTTCTTCTCTCCTCTTTCTCTCTCTCTTCTCTCTCTCTCTCTCTCTTTCTCTCTCTCTTTCTCTTCTCTCTTCTCTCTCTCTCTCTCGCTCTCTCTCTCTCTCTCTCTCTCTCTCTCGTCTTCTCTCTCTCTCTTCTCTCTCCCCTCCTTCTCTCTTTTTCTCCTCTCTCTCTCGGTCTCTCCTCTCTCTCTCTCTCATCTCTCGTCTCTCTCTCTCTCTCTCCTTCTCTCCTCTCTCTCTCTCTCTCTCTCGCTCTCTCTCTCTCTCTCTCTCTTCTCTCTCTCTCTCTCTCTCTCTTCTCTCTCTCTCTCTCTCTCTCTCTCTCTCTCCTCTCTCTCTCTCTCTCTCTCCTCTCTTTTTTCTTTTCTTTTTTTATCTAAATATACATATACATGAAGCCCAAAGGTGCACTGTCGTGTGCTACCTATCTTAAGGACAATATACACATAAATATAAAGACCTAAAAACTAAAAACTAACATTATATACATATATGCATCACTAAAGTGTTTGTTGAGGCCCTGTTGCTGTCACTAGTGTCACAGTATCACTAGCCTCAGCGGGGTGGGCCTCGACAGTCTCCACCGATTGGCCGCCAACTTTACACTTTGCGTGTTCATCTCCTGGATGTGTGGGGCAGCGGCCGTGAAAATGTTCCACATCCTGGAGACGCGGCCCACAAAGGTGCGTTGGTGCTGGCTGGCACGGGAACGCGGCACCTCCACTGCATCACCACTGGTAAAGGCGGCGTCACACTAGCACTTTTTCCGTCCAGTTAGACGATCTCAATTGGTTTTTTCTCGCTCTGACTAGTTAGTCCGTCTGAATCAGTCAGTCTGAGTCAGTCGATCAGGGTCGTCTTGATATGGAAAGTTGAAGTCAACTTTCTTAGTCAAATCAAAATCCATAATGATTACTTTAAAGATATTCGATATAAATCAGTAATTTTTTGCAAATTATAATTCAATACATTTGAAATTATTAAAAATATTCACGTGACTATTGTACATGTAGATACATTTAAAAGCCGGTTCTATATAACAGCCGACAGTCTCTCGCATGACTCGATTGTTGTTGTTGTTCTTCTTCTTGTGACCTTTTCTGTTTATAATCGCTTTGTAGGTCGTCTGTCAAGCTCGTTGTGTTTCTTTTTAAAGACACACTCAAAATTTGTTTCTCACTTTTCAAGACTTCAACTTAAGATTATAGACGAAATGCTGTGGACACGTAGGTAGCTCAGAAGAATTTCTCGTTGAATGCATACGCGTGGCCACCCTCTAGCTTGTCTCTGGGACCACAGAGACTTGTACACCAAGAAGGCCTTGATATTCTAGGTCTTATCTAGGTCGATATTAGGTCTACTACTGATAAATAATACACATAATTAAGCGTATACCAGCAATAGCTTGCCCTGGCGTCGGAGCCTTGTTTGTTTACATGCAACAGCTGACTGGTAGTGCAGGCGAACGATTGTGCGTGTGTGACGGCTTGCAGTCAGAAAATTGTTAGTTATGAGAAAGTTGCAGAAAAAACTAGACGGAAAAAGTGCTAGTGTGATGCCGACTTAAGCACCGTTCTCGTGCTTCGCGTGGCGATTCTAGGAGGCTGTCGTAACCCAGCCAGGTGTGGCACTCCCTGCACCTGTGCCTTGTGGAATACCACCAGCGCCGCGACGTCCCTGCGGTGTTCCAGTGAGTCGAGAGGACTCACCGGCTCGATCTGGGCTGGTGGGTCTGGGGGATCTAGGGGGTCTGCAGCATCCACCAGTCGCAGGGCTCGACGCTGGATGCTGTCCAGCCTCCTAGTGTGCGAGGCTGCACACGACATCCAGGAGAGGGCGGCGTACTCTAAGTAAGGCCGTATCTGGGCCTTGTAGAGCAAGAGCTTCCCTCCCCTGTCGAGGAAGCTGACTACCCTTCGCAGGGCAGAGACCCTGTGAGAGGCCTGTTTTGCAATGTGTTTGATGTGACCGTCAAACCTTAGCTCTCGGTCCACCTCTACTCCCAGTACCTTGACGGCTTCCTAGAGTGGGAGGGGAACGCCACCAAACCACAGCCTCCCTTCCACTGCTGGCCCGGCAGCGGGGAACCGAGAAACCACCATTGCCTTTGTCTTCTCCGGAGCAAAGTTCACCTGCCAACGTGTACCCCACTCCTGTATAACACTCAGCTGCTGATTGACCTCATCAGCAGCACGCCCATTGTCATGTCGCGGGTAGGAGCAGGAGAGAGTACAGTCATCAGCGTAAGCCGAGACTGCTGGCAGCTGCTGGAGAAGATCGTCCACGTAGATGTTCCACAGACTGGCCCCAGCACAGAGACCTGTGGGACTGATGCTTCCACTGGCAGGGACTCAGAGGCCTGCCCGTTAACGACGACCTGGAGGGTTCTTCCCTGCAGGTAGGCGCCCAGGAGCAGCAGGAGGTCACCCTGGATGCCTTTTGCTCGAAGTTTTTCGAGAAAGCCTCCGTGCCACACCCTGTCAAAGGCACCCGCTATGTCAAGGGCCACCACGACAGTGTCTTGGCCGTCATCCAGGGCGTCCTGCCAGTTTCGGGTAAGGAAACTCTCTCTCTCTCTCTCTCTCTCTCTCTCTCTCTCGCTCTCGCTCTCGCTCTCGCTCTCCTCTGCTCTCTCCTCTCTCTCTCTCTCTCTCTCTC
>JACEEZ010018283.1:27500-76531 GCA_016584305.1 Chionoecetes opilio
ATGGAAAAGACTCGCGAAATGATGCGTTGTCATTTTTATTCTTATTTTTCTAACCATTACGTAATCTGAGGAAAGTTAACACTAGCACTTTGACATCGTTTCCAAGTGCTGACATTACGTAACAAGAGTTTGGTGGCCGTAATTACCGCTGTATGACACTTAGACGAGCGAACCACCGAGAGCGAGCCAGTGAAGGGAGGAGGCTTGAGGCTGGCTGGACCCCCGACTCTCGAACGTCCGAAGCTTCACATAACTTAGGCTCGACCATCCATCAACCTCCCAACCCGCCTCAGTTAACAACGAGACGTGACGCGCAGCGGTGGTGATCGGTGCGAGGACTCAGGAAACTAGACTCGTTGGAAGTGCGATTTAGTGAGAATACTGACGAAGAAGCCGCTGAAGGGAGGCGTCAGACGTCCTTCACTCATTACAAGTCACCACACACACGGCTCACACAAGCCGCTGGGTCTGGCCGGGCATAAGTGAGGGTCTGTGGCCTCATAACCTCCTGCACCTGTTTCACATCTCGGCATCTCCTTTACCTTCACGGCCTTCTTCATCACCTTCTACACCACTTTCTCCATCACCGCCGCAATGGATCTCCTCACACAAGTCATCTTCAGCACAGGTACGTACATTCTCCAGTGATTTTCGTGTATCTAGTAGTAGTAGTAGTATTCTTATTTTTGGGCGGCGAGGGTTGATCTTTGCGTCCTCTTGTGATTTTCGTGTATCTAGTAGTAGTAGTATTTTTTTTTTGAAGGGGAGCGCGGGTTAAAGGTTGATCATCACGCCCTCTGTCCCCCCGCGCGCCGTGACACCCGTGATCCGCGTTAGGTGTGTGATATTAAATGTTTCATAGACATGGATGAGAGGGGCGTTATCACTCATTTTTAGGTTCAATAGTCTTTCACCTTCAGGCTGTGGCTCTTCCCACTTCACGAGTCTTGATTGTCACTCACACTAACCTCACACTCACCTCACACTCACCTCACACTCACCTACACTCACACTCACCTCACACTCACCTCACACTCACCTCACACTCACCTCACTCACCTCACTCACACTCACCTCACACTCACCTCACACTCACACTCACCTCACACTCACCTCACACTCACCTCACACTCACACTCACCTCACACTCACTCACACTCACCTCACACTCACCTCACACTCACCTCACACTCACACTCACCTCACACTCATCCTCACACTCACACTCACCCCACACTCACCTCACACTCACCTCACACTCACCTCACATTCAACTCACATTAACAACCACAGTGTCACGAAAAGTTAGCCTCACACTTTATGCCGTCTCCTTAATACAGTTACACAAAGTGGGGAGTTACCGTCTAAAGGATATATGGATGAAGAGCATAAGGATGATGACCACTTAAAAGATATTACCTGTGTATATAGCGATAAGTGCCATTCTTGCGGCTAAGAGATTAAAGAAGTGTCGCTTTGATGCCCTTCTTTTTTCCATTTTTCATCCCTCACCCACCTCGCGAAAGTGTAACGTGAGGCTTGAATTTCGCGTGTATTGAGGCTGAGTGTTGGAGTGTAGGCACCACCACCACCACCACCACCCCGCTGTGAGCCTCCCACACCCCGGGCCGCCGTGGCTCCCTCCCCAGCCACCTTACCTCTCCCTTGTGGCTCCTTTGGCGTGCATCCAGTCCCTTTCGTGCTTTCTGTTATGTCTTTATCCTGGAGAACACGTTACTTGTCGACAGAGAGAGGAGAGATAGAGTATATATAACACGTTTAGGTAAACCTGCAGTTTAATACAATACATGGGCATTGGTTATGTAACCTAACCAAATTAAAGGGTCTCCACTCCCCAAGACCCACTCCCCCCTACAAGTTCACTAACGTAGCCTGGACATTGGTTACGTAACCTAACTAGGGGTCACAGCCCTCCCAGACCCCCTTATGTAATTATTAATTTCCGACGGCTGATGTAGGGATTAGGAATACTGCAAATGGTCAGATCTACAAGTTGAGGACGATTATAACTACGTGCCTTGTATTTTATTAAACTGCAGTACAACCCACGCTTAGAGATTTAGAATAAACTCGAAAAACATGCAATATATATGACAAAATGGTTCTGTGAAAGTTGTTTTGTCGCTTTCACGTGCCAATCTAAAGAAAAAAACGGACATTTGACATTTTTTTCCAACTTTTTTATTTAGTTTTATCCTCAACAAATAATTCTCTCTCTCTCTCTCTCTCTCTCTCTCTCTCTCTCTCTCTCTCTCTCTCTCTCTCTCTCTCTCTCTCTCTCTCTCTCTCTCTCTCTCTCTCTCTCTCTCTCTCTCTCTCTCTCTCTCTCTCTCTCTCTCTCTCTCTCTCTCTCTCTCCTCTCCTCTCTCTCTCGCTCTCTCTCCTCTCTCTCTCTCTTCTCTCTCTCCCACACACATCACACCACACACACACGAACCACCACAGCACACACACCCCACACACACACACACACACACACACACACACACACACACACACACACACACACACACACACACACACACACACATGCTCTAAACTGATGATCTAGGCTAGCAGAATCCGCAATAAAAATATCTTAAGACGTTAAAACAAGGTTTAGTCCCCCGGCTGCCGGACTAATAAGAAGAGTGAGTAAGATAATGAGTTAAAGATAGTGTGAGATTATAGTGCATTCAATTTACCTCCTTCTTCCTGATCTCTTTCTCATCCTCTTCCTTGTTTTATTCGTTCCTATTTTCTCCTCCTCTTCCTTCTTCCTTCTTCTTTTATGCCTTTCTTGTGTTTCAGTTTCCTTCTCCATCTATATTTTTGGCCTTTTTCCTCTCGTCTTAAGTTGGTCCTTTTTGTGTGTTCATTTTATCATTTTGTTCTTCATCTTTTCTGTGTCTTCTCCATTTCTTCTTCTTCTTCCTCCTCCTCCTCACCAGTCATCGGGGTCACACAATTAAGATGCACAAGGGAATGTAATCAATGAAGCAACTATCGTAGAAAGGTAAATAAACTTAGCCTCTATTAAGTGAATTTCCTCATAGAGTAAAGATAACAAGCCCTTATAAAATCCTAGATAAATCTGATAAGCTTATATAATGGTTTCGAGAGAGAAAGTGCGAGAGTGAGAGAGTAAAGAAGATAATGTTTTGATATAATAATGGAGTAAAAATGGGTTAATAGTAAGGCTCTGATGCGCGATCTAAAATATAAATCAATACAATTTTTCTAACCATTTTTCATTCCTCATCACAAGAGCCTTTTTTTTTTGTGAAGACCAAAGATGAACGATTTTTTTTCGACAGAGGTTTATAGCAGAATATTTTACAATGTCATCTTAAGCTTATTTGCGTAATTTTCTCACGTAAAGAAAAAATGGAAAAGAAGGACAAGCAAATGAACGAAGATGAATGAGGACAATTTATGTCTAATTTGAAGTGTTTTATCTCAGCATTTCGCAGAAGAAAATGGAAACGTTGTCATTTTCTCTGGTTGTGGACCTTTTTCATTTATGTTTCTTTTTATTATAGTCATTAGCAGCGTCACGAGAAATCTTGTAGTTGTGATAAATCTTAACATTTTCTCTAATCTCTTTTATTTCTTCATTCTCATAATTTCCTTATCTAGCGTTGAACTATTATGTATTTACCATCTACGTAAAAGGAAGTTGTACAAATGATGAATAAAAAAGTAGGAAATAAAAGCTCATTCTGTGGCTGAAGAAAGGGTGATGCAAAAATAATAAAGAAAAAGAATATCATAAAAGTTTGTATGTGTTGAAAAAGTTTGTAAAAATACAAATAATAATATTGTTCCTCATAAACTCTTTTGTCTCTAAATTAAGTGTTCTTTTCATTTCTTCATATCACCATGCTTTTCTTCTCTCATTCTCTTCCCTTCATATCATCTTTCATTTCGTTCCTTCTTCCCTCTCTATTTTCTTCATCATCGTTTCCTGCACTTCTATCCGATCTGTATCTCCTTTTCTTCACTCCTGTCTCTCAACGCCCTCCATCCTTTAAGCTCTCTCAATCAGTCACTCTCAATTTTTTCATATCACTTACTCCTCGCACCACATTCTTCCCTCCTTCCCCTCCTCCATCTCTTTCTCCTTCAGCTCTTCCAACCCCCCCCCCCTTCCTGTTGTCACTCTTTCCATTCTTTCCTCCATTCATTATTTTCTTTTGCATCTTCTTATACCGTCCTCCTTCTCCCTCTCTCTCTAGCTCTCCATTTTCTTCCATCCCACCTGTCGCCTTTCTCATTAGCAAAGCATGGTGGATATTCGACTCTGCTCATCTGCTACACCTTGCTAACCCTCGTCGAATCCAGGCTTTCGTGACGAACTGTCGATGGTAAGGTACTCTCCTTCTTTCCGAGTATTAGTTTTTCCTCGCCCACTCCCACTCTCTTATAATCTCTTTCTATAATCTTTTTTTAATCTTCTAATGTTTGTCTTACTCTTTCTACTGTGTTTATTTCCTGCTTTCTCTCTTTTGTCATTTTCACTTTTAATACAAATTCTTCCTTTCCCCCATATCAGTAAAAGTGTTAGTGATGGTGGTAGTGGCGATGATAGTAGTGGTGATGGTAGTAGTGGTGATGGTAGGTGATGTAAATGGAGAGTGGTGATGGTAAAAGTAATTGTAGTATAGTAGTAGTTAGTAGTAGTAGTAGTAGTAGTAGTATGTAGTAGTAGTAGTAGTAGTAGTGGTAGTAATGGTAGTAATGGTAGTAGTAGTAGTAGTGATATCCTTTTAATTGTTGTTGTTGTTGTTATTGTATTCTTCCATGACTGTTTCACTTGTTTGGATGACAAAATCAAAACTAAAAAGAAATTTGATATGGTGATTTGATTTTTTTTTCACTATGGTTAAATTAGTGACCCGTTGACACACACACACACGCGCGCGCACACACACGCCACACACACACACACACACACACACACACACACACACACACACACACACACACACACACACACACACATACATACACACATACACACACACACACACACACAGACACTTACACACACACACACACATACATACACACATACACACACACACACACATATATACACACACTAATACACACAACACACAACACAACACACACAACACACACACACACATACACACACACAACACACACACACACACACACACACACACACACACACACACACACACACACACACACACATACACACACACACACACACATACACACACACACACACACACAACTGCACACACACACACACACACATACACACACACACACACACACACACACACACACACACACACACACATACACACAAAGAAAGTGTTGAGTCTTTATTTCCGGGTCAACACCTCGCTTTGTAACTCATGTGAAAAAGTAAAAGTTTTGGCGTGTCATTACATAAAAGTTAGGTCAGGACGATGCTCTAGTGACCCTCATGCCGTGTTGGGGAGGAGGTCGAGGGGGAGGGGGGAAAGGGTAAGGGGGGATGGGGGGAGGAGGTGGTGGGGTGAGGGGTGAAGGGGGAAGGACAAGTTCTAAAGACATCGCGTGTTTGAGATATCAGCAGGTTTTTTTTCCATAACAGTCTGCTATTTACGATTATTAGTGCAGGAGTGACAGGGTGGTAAGATTCCTCCTCCTCCTCCTCCTCCTCCTTCCAATTGTCCTTCCTGTCCTCCTACTCTTCTTTCCTCATTTCCCACAAAAGATGAACAAAATAACGAGGAATGTCACATGACTACAAACAAACATGAAAAACATAATTCCATGAAGAACAGAACACAAAAATGAGTACAGATCAAGAATGCATAAGGAATTTGAGGACTTCCAAATTCAATAGGTCAAAAATTTATGCTCGTTCTGTTTTTGTTTTTCCTCGACAAACCCTTCGTCTTTTGTTCTCCTCCTACTCCAACTACTACTACTACTACTACTACTACTATACTATTATTACTACCACTACTACTACTACTACTACGAGGTTAATTTATATACGATGGAAAAAAATACCAAGCATTTCTTTCTGTTATTACTGCCTAATATTTTAGCATTTCGTGTGTAGTATGTTAATAGTTATCATAGTTAATGGCACCCGTTGTTTTGCTTCTAAGAAGAAAAAAAACCCATCATTTATGCATTCAACATTCGTAGTATAGCAAAAAAAATGTACTTCTCTGGCAATGTGATCAGGAGGCATTTTTCCATTCCCTATTTTTATTATTCTACTACAACATAATATCTACTCTTCACCAGATACACCCATAGATCCTTCACCTGTATCTGTACCTGTAATTGTAACAGTGGCAACTATAACTTTCTTCAAAGAGTGCATCAATACGATTAGAATACTGTAATAATTTTAATCCAATTATAATGTAGTACTTACCACGAAAGTATGCTCAGCATTTATGTATTTTGAAAGAATGCATATAAGAAGAAAAAGAAAAACATTATGTGTCTTTGTGCAAGTGTGGTCATTTTCTGGTAATGACACCCATTTATAACCTACTAGCCGCAAAGCCGCCCTCCGGGCGGACTTTTTGGCTAGCTCCTGCGGAGGGCTATTGGTGGGCCTTCGGCCCACCACCTGTGTTTGGTGGGCCTTTGGCCCACCAAACACTGACTCTCCAGATAGGCCGTTCTAACTTTCCTGAAATCATGGATGTAGAAATGTATGTATTAACGCCAACCCATTCACACCACCCCCAACCCATTCACTCACCTATTACCCATCACCCCCCACCCATTCACTCACCCATTACCCATCACCCCCCACCCATTCACTCACCCATTACCCATCACCACACACCCATTAACTCACCCATTACCCATCACCCCCCACCCATTCACTCACCCCATTGCCCATCACCACACACCCATTCACTCACCCATTACCCATCACCCCCCATCTATTCCCTCACCCATCACTCCCCACCCATTCACTCACCCATCACCCCACACCCATTACCCATCACAATATAATAATAACCCATTCACTCATCCATTACCCATCACCCTACATCAAGGTTTCCTCAATTCTTGCAACTCACTTTTTTTCACAATTCTCGCTAATAGGCTACTAAAAAAAAAGAAAAAAAGTGATCGGATCTTCCCATAATTGGGCTTAAAACCCTCCCCTGGTCAACCTGGTTCCAAAAATGTGCCATATGATGGGATTCCGCCACGGGGGCCGGAACCTATACCACACACACACACACACACACACACACACACACACACACACACACACACACACACACACACACACACACACACACACACACACACACACACACAGACACACACACTTTCGCTTATATTATTATAGATATTGTCTTTAAGGAGTCCATTCATATTCCTTAGTTTCTCATAAATGAAGAAATTTAGTCAATATATATATTGTGTATATGTTCATGACAATAAAGAATTTTGAATTGAAATAAAATTGAAAATAAAAGTAATATTTTGGACAAGATCTAGGTTAGTTAAATATATTTATTCCTCCTTTGAGACCCTTTTACTATGATGTTTTGCCACCAGTTCTGCCTCCCTTTCTCCTCCCCTTCCTCTCTCCCTCCTTCTCTCCAACACTTCCTTCCTCTCTCCTACTCTTCCATCCTCCCTTATTCCTCCCTCCCTCCCATCATCTTATAAAACCCAAAATATGGATACAACACATTGCCTAGTACTGTACGTGTGTGTCTAGAAAAAAACACTTCTTCCCCCACACGTCTATATTTTGAAACTCTACCCTCTTATATACGTATATTATTTCCTACAGCAACGTATTTTATTTCATCTACGTATATATTATTTCCACAGTAAGGCTTTTCACTTTATCACACAATTTCCACACAGCACATAATTATCTTTCTTCTTCACTTCACACACCTTGTCACTCCTTCAATTAATAACCTATCACCACAACTTGTCTTTCTGTCCTATTATATATCACATCCTCAGAACACGTCCCCCCACCTGGAGTGACAAGGGCTGCGGCGATGATTTTTTTTTTTTTTTTATTTATTTACATCTATTACATAAATATATATACATATACATATACATATGCACATACATACACATACACATACATACACATACAGCCAGTAATAAATGAGCGGGCATCAGCCCGCCGCTGTAGCCGCAGCCACAGTCAGGTCACAGGTGGGCGGGGCGTGAGGTCACTCCCGCTCCTTAGTGTTCATCGGGGGGGTGGGGCGGCACGCGCCACCTCCAGCAGCAGGGGCAGATTTTTCTGAAACTGCCGTACGAGGGCGGCCGCGCTTTCCGGGCCGACGCACTGTCTGAGCCGCTCTGTAGCGGGACAGGAAAGCAGGTAGTGGGTCAGGGGATGGGGGGTCATATGAGGACAGTGCCAAAGCCTTCTCTATGTAAAAGCCTGAGTCTGGGAGCGCGGGATGGACGTGACGTCACGAGCTGAGTCTGCTCCGCGAGTCAGTAGGAGCCGAGCTTTCAGCATGTGAGGATGTACGGGCGGTATAAGATATACTGTTATCTTTGGAAATGTTTGTTCTATAATATTATCAAATAAAAAACCGTAAAACACACTAAAGAAATGCCATTATGAGACTCTCAAGAAATATGCATGAACTTAAACTCTTCGCCATTTAATATTTTACTCGCAAACATTTTACATGGTGAATACCAATAGAAGCGGAATTTAATTAGCTTTCCATTGTTATATTTTGTTTTCTGATAAATGAATTAGAACCATACATACATTAGCGTTAACTAAATAAATAACATCATCAAACGGGAAAAATTACCCGATTTCATGACCTTTTTTGTTAGTTAACGCTAATTTATGTATGGTTCTAATGCATTTATCAAAAAACGAAATATAGCAATGGAAAGCTAATTAAATTCCGCTTCTATTGATATTCTCCATGTAAAATGTTTTTGAGCAAAATATTAAATGGCGAAGAGTTAAAGTTCATACATATTTCTTGTGAGTCTCATAATGGCCTTTCTTTAGTCTGTTTTACGGTTTTTTATTTGATAATATTATAGAACAAACATTTCCGAAGATAACAATATATCTTTTATACTGATAAACATATATTAGGTACGAAATTACCCGATTTCATGATGTTATGTATTTAGTTAACGCTAATTTATGCATGCTGCTAATTCATTTATCAGAAAACAAAATATAGCAATGGAAAGCGAATTAAATTCCGCTTCTATTGATATTCTCCATGTAAAATGTTTTCGAGAAAAATATTAAATGGCGAAGAGTTTAAGTTCATGCATATTTCTTGAGAGTCTCATAATGGCATTTCTTTTATGTGTTTTACGGGTTTTTATTTGATAATATTATAGAACAAACATTTCCGAAGATAACAATATATCTTTTATACTGATAAACATATAATTAGGTGGGTAAACTTGTCATCTCGGTGGCCTCGTACAGACGCCGTCCGTGACGTCATCAATCTCAGGCGCAGGCCTTTATAGATTGAGAGATTGAGACGGCCTTGACAGTGCTCACACGGCCGCTCCTCAAACCCGTCCCTCAGCTCATCCAGGGTTACGTAGCCAAGCCGAAGTCGGTGTAGAACGACCTCCTCGGCTCGGGACAGCTGCTGGGCGGGGCGTAACGGCTCGTTGTTTTTCGTGGCTTGTTTGTGCCAGGCTGCCTGCCTCGATGTCTGCACCAGCCGATGATGTCCTTCCGATAGTGAGAAGCCGTCCAGATCCTTAATTAGGCTTTTAGTACCTTGTTACCCGCAGCCCGCCTATCCTGGAGGGCGAGGGAGGAGGTAGGGAGGAAGGGAAGAGGGATTACATGAATAAAGGGTGGGAAGAATGGCTGGATGGGAGACAGGGGGAGAGAGAGAGAGAGAGAGAGAGAGAGAGAGAGAGAGAGAGAGAGAGAGAGAGAGAGAGAGAGAGAGAGAGAGAGAGAGAGAGAGAGAGAGAGAGAGAGAGAGAGAGAGAGAGAGAGAGAGAGAGATGGATAGGGAGGGATGTAGGGAAAAAAATAGGGAGTGAAGGAGAGACACAGTGGAAGGTAGGTAGACAGGGAGGGAGGGAGGCAGCGAGTGAGGGAGAGAGATAGAGGGAGGGAAATAGAAGGGGTTGGTTGCTAGCGTGTCTGGTAATTTGAATAGAATGTTATCATCATCCTAATCTTCCTCAGTACTTGAAAAACTTGAAGTACCGTAAGCATCCATCTCCTGAAACTCATCCCCTTTATATTTCTGCCCGTAATCATGCCAAATCTTTACTTCAACTTACCAAAAACTCTTTCATTCATAGAAAATGTCAAAATCTTTCTGAATCAAATTCCTCTCGTGACTTCTGGCCTCTAGCTAATAACATCTCTAACAATTTTTCTTCTTCATCTTTCCCTCCTATGCTTCACCCAGATGGCTCCACAGCTGTCTCATCTACTTCTAAAACTGAACTCTTCGCTCAAACCTTTGCTAAAAATTCCACTCTGGTTGATGAAGGGCTTGTTCCTCCTTGTCCTCCACCCTCTGACTATGTTATGCCTGTCATTAAGATCCTTCGGAATGATGTTTTTTTTGCCCTTTCTGGCCTAGATCCTCGGAAGGCTTACGGTCCTGACGGAGTCCCTCCTATGGTTCTCAAAAACTGTGCTTCTGTGCTTGCACCTTGCCTGGTCAAACTTTTTCGTCTTTGTCTATCTACTTCCACCTTTCCTTCTTGCTGGAAGTTTGCTTACATCCAACCTGTTCCTAAGAAGGGTGACCGTTCTAATCCTTCATACTACCGTCCTATAGCTTTGAATTCCTGCCTTTCTAAAGTTTTTGAATCTATACGTAATAAGAAGATTCTTAAGCATCTATCTCCTCACAATCTTCTATCTGATCGTCAGTACGGTTTCCGTAAAGGGCGATCTACTGGCGATCTTCTAGTTTTCCTAACTGAATCTTGGTCATCCTCCTTTAGGGGTTTCGGTGATACTTTTGCTGTTGCCCTTGACATATCAAAAGCTTTTGATAGAGTCTGGCACAAATCTTTAATTTCCAAACTGCCCTTCTTCGGTTTCTATCCTTCTCTCTGTACCTTCATCTTAAGTTTCCTTTCAAACCTTTCAATTACAGCCACTGTAGACGGACATTGTTCTTCTCCTAAATCTATCATTAGTGGTGTTCCCCAGGGTTCTGTCCTATCACCCACTCGCTTTCTATTATTCATTAATGATTTTCTAAGTCTAACTCAAAGCCCTATCCACTTCTACGCTGATGATTCTACCCTGCATTTTTCAACGTCGTTTATTAGACGTCCAACTCAACAGGAACTAAGTGATTCACGGAGAGATGCCACCGAGCGCCTAACTTCTGATCTTTCTATAATTTCCGATTGGGGTAAAGCAAACCTTGTTTTGTTCAATTCATCAAAAACCCATTTTCTTCACCTATCTACTCGCCAAAACCTACCAGATAACTATCCCCTCTTCTTCAATGACACTCAACTGTCTCCTTCTTCTACAATGAACATTCTAGGACTATCCTTCACTAAAAATCTGAACTGGAAATCTCACATCTCATCTCTTGCTAAAATAGCTTCTAAGAAGTTAGGTGTCCTGTGGCGTCTGCGTCTTTTTTTTTTTCCCTCCCAATTGCTTGTTCTCTACAGGGGCCTTATCCGCCCATGTATGGAGTATGTCTCACATGTTTGGGGAGGATCCACTCATACAGCTCTCCTAAATAGGGTTGAGTCAAAAGCTTTTCGTCTCATCAACTCATCTCCTCTGACTGACTGTCTTCAATCTTTAAGTCACCGCCGCAATGTTGCTTCTCTTGCTCTCTTCTACCGTTATTTTCATGCTCACTGCTCTTCCGAACTTGCTAACTGCATGCCTACCCCCCTCCCGCGGCCTCGCTGCACAAGACTTTCTACTCATTCTCATCCCTATTTTGTCCATCTTCCTAATGCAAGAGTTAATCAGTATCTTTACTCTTTCATCCCTTTCACTGGTAAACTCTGGAACTTTCTTCTTGTTTCTATTTTTCCCACTTTCCTATGAGTTAAATCTTTTCAAAAGTGGAGTAACAAGACACCTCCCGAACTAAATTGGCTCACCCCTCTTTTTTATTTTATTCTCTTACTGTCTTCTTTATAGGGACTGGCAATTAGCGGGCTTTGTGTTACCCATTTTTGTTGTGCCCTTGGCCGGTTCTTTGTGAGTTTAAAAAAAAAAAAAAAAAACAACAACGAATAATTGCCGACCATTCATTGTGTTTTTCTTTTCCTTCACGTCCTTGTAATTTGTTTTGCATGTTCTCTTTTATTACTTCATTAATTCTTTCTCGTCCTCTTCCTCGTCCCTCTCATGGTTTCGTTACGTTCATTAATTTTCATCAAAACATATTTCTCTTGTGTAGTGTTGGACTCTTAAATTATTGCGTTTCCTCATGATATTTTTTCTCTTTACCTGCTTTTGCGAATTTGTGTGTGTGTGTGTGTGTGTGTGTGGGTGTGTGGGTGTGTGTGGGTGTGTGTGTGTTTACCATGAAGAAAGATAAATTTACTTGCAAAATAATTACACAGAAGACTGCTTTAAGTACTCGCTCTTTTGAATTTCTTTTTTTATATGCATATGATTTCTTTTTTTCACATACACACGTGGTATGGAATTGAATAAACATGCTTAAAAGGCCGAATGTCCCACACACAAAAAATTAGAGCAAAAATGATGTCTTTTAGCGCTTTTTCCTAAATTCAACCTAAACGAGTTATAATTCTCACACCATTTTTCCTTTTTCCTACATATACAATTATGCCTTTTTGCTAGGTATTCTCCTTATCATCTTATCAACCCAGCTTCATCACCTTATGCATATTCCTATCATCCTTACATGACCTCTCTATATCCTTTCATCCAATTTTCATTTTCTTTATCTCTTATTTGCATCACTTACGCGGCTTTTCTTAACCCAACTTTTCCGCGGTTCCTTCCTCTTTCCGTATTCCATTTTCTCATCCTGCCTCTTCCTGAGCCTCTATACTATTTTCCCTCGCATGTATATTCCTTCCTTCGTCTGTCATTCCTCTTTCCGGCTCTCCCCGTCCGTTCCAGCACACCACACGACACACACACGCCGCAAATGGACGCTGTAAAATATTCTATCACAACCCTCTTGCACGTAAGAGAATCACCAGAATCCTAATATCATCACACCACAACACACACACACACACACACACACACACACACACACACACACACACCACACACACACACACACACACACACACACACACACACACCCACCCACCCACCACCACACACGTAATATTTTACATGTCAATAACTTCTGCAATAACTTCCTTCCTCCTGCTAACCACTATACTTCAGGCGAGGGAATGTGAAGTAGTTTTGTCCTTAACAACTGAGGTGGTACCGTAACTCACCTTGAAGCACCTGTGGGTGGGTATGCCAGAGCAAGTAGAGCGGGGGAAGTGGCTTTATGTTGATGACAGTGTAATTGGCGGGTCGTTGAAAATGGCGTGGTTATGAGTTACCTGGCGTTGGAAATGTTGGACCAGCTGACGTGTGGTTCTAACGGCGTGGTTCTATGCTGCGTGGAGGAGTAGAGTCATGTAATTAGCTAGTATAGTGAAGATAGTGGGAAATACAGTAGGAAACGGATATGGTGGAGACAGTGAATGGGAGAGAGGAATAGTGAGTGAGAAGGGACAGTGCATAGGAGAAAGTGCTTGGAGACGTGTGAATATAAATGTAGGAAGGAACGAAGGAAGGAAAGGAATAAGGAATGCACTTAGGGAAGGATGGAGGAAGGAAGGGAAGGAGGAAGGTAAGAGATGGGGGGAAGGGATGGAAAGTGATAATGAACGTTGAGGAAAGGTTATGAGGAGGACGAGAGAGAGAGAGAGAGAGAGAGAGAGAGAGAGAGAGAGAGAGAGAGAGAGAGAGAGAGAGAGAGAGAGAGAGAGAGAGAGAGAGAGAGAGAGAGAGAGAGAGAGAGAGAGAGAGAGAGAGAGAGAGAGAGAGAGAGAGAGAGAGAGAGAGAGAGAGAGAGAGAGAGAGAGAGAGTAACGAAATTTGTTTAGCATTTATATCAACAATAACTGAAATCAGGAAAGAATCGATACAGAAAACTAATAGTCAAGCATTAATATACAAGCCAGAAATATTCATTATAAATTTTTCAATTAATTTGTCAGTTAATTAATTTGGTCAGAAAATAATGAACACTTTCCTTCCCATCGAGTCTCTAATAATATTCATTCTATATTTGAAAACTTTAGAAAATATTACGCATCGGAACGCAAAACTATTATACGCTGCATTTATACATTTTTTTGTGCTTATAAAGGCATTATGCTTTCCAATTTTTGCTGGAATTGAAATAATCCCGAGAAGGAGAGAGAGTTTTGATTTCCTCTCAGCAGTTTTCTTTCCTCAATTGGAGTCTTTCCGTGTCTAAAGCTCATTATGTCTTTGTGAAGCAGACTCTTAAGCTGCCTCCTCCTTCTCCTCCTCCTCCTCCTCCTCCTGTTTTCTTTGTTATGATAATCGTAAGGAAGCGCTTAAATTTTGTCTTCTCCTTTAGTTTTTTGTGCCTGTATATTAATTTTCACTTTACTTTTCCTTTCCCAATTCTAATATCCTGATCATACTTTATAAAATTTCTATCTCAATCTGTTCCTTGTATGAATTTTACTTGCTTTTTAGTTTCCTTAAAGAAAACAAAACAATGTTAAACATCTGTTATTCTTATATATTTATATACAATATACGTACTTCTATAAAAAAAAATCACCTGTATTTAATTTTAACAAGTTTCTTTGTGACATCGATATTAGACTTGTCTAAAGTTTTTTTTTTTGCTTGAGTGTCATGAGTTTTATTTTTCTACTTTCTTTTTTGCCTTCAAGAAATGCTGACACAATTTTCATGCATGTCTTTTTTACGAAACTTTAAAAAATCTAAATTAATTTCCTTATCTTCATCAATAACTTTGGGTACTAGATCTTCAAACATTCTTTGTGCAGCGCGGAAATCAATCTTATCATCTTGTTTTAATAGTCAGTCGCTTGCTGTGTCACATCTTTAAATACACGTACGTCACGATTGGATTTATAAAATTGTATACAAGCAAACCAACCATTAAACCCCCAAACGCTATCACCAAAAGCTATCTAACCTCTCTTGCACGTCCCCTCTCTTTCCCTGCAACTTATCATTCTACACTCTCTTCACTTTCTTATTCTATTACCTCTCCCCAACTGCCTTCATTCATTCTGCTCTATTTGCCTTCAAACTCCTGCACCTTGCTTAGCTCCGTCACTTCATACACTTTCATCCCACACTTCCCTTCCTCCCCCGCCTCGTCCTGTCCAGCGGCAGTGTGACAGGTGTGATGAAAGTGTGACAGGCGTCGTTTGCCTCAAGTCAGGAAATAAAATAGTATGACTCGTGTCTTCTGGTGGGAAATCATACTTCCTGCTTCAGTGCCTGTTGCAGGAGGGAAAACATAAAGAAGGGAGTGGGAAGAGGAGAGAACAGAAGTGCTGGATGATAAAAAAGAAGAATAAGAGAGAATAAGGAAGAGGGCAGTAAAGAGGAATAAAAAAAATAGTTAAATAAAATAGGAGTCACCAAGATTGGATGAGTTTTAGTAGACAAAAGATAATAAGGAGGAGGAAATGGAGTAAGTGGAGGAAGTGTAGAAATAATAAGGTAAGGAAAGGAGGGAAAGAATAGGAAACGGCTAAAATATCCATGAAATAAGTCTAATAAAGGAAGAATATTAGGAGATATAATTAATCGTAGATATGTGTACACGGATATGAAAGGAAAAATCGGAGGAGACACTTACGCTCTGGGTAAAATAAGAAATATAATAAATAATAACATAAGAAGCCGAGGAAGGGAAACATAAATAAATGAAAAAAATGCCATAAAGGAAAACATTTATGAAGCCAATTCGAGCCAAGAAAACACCGTACGACAATAATAGCAAAAGAGAGAGAAAAAAAAGAGAGAGAAATAGAGAGAGAGAGATAATCTAAATACTTACTCAGTTTAACACAATAACACAAGAAAGCAACACTAATCTACCCGAGTGCACACATGGAGTTAACATTTTTTAACGCTTACACAATCACATTCCTCTCCCATCTCTCCTCTCCTCCTTCTCCTCTCTCTCATTCTCTCCTCTCCTCTCCTCTCCTCTCTCTCTCTCCTCTCCTCTCTCTCCTCTCTCTCTCTCTCTCTCTCTCTCTCTCTCTCTCTCTCTCTCCTCTCTCTCTCTCTCTCTCTCTCTCTCTCTCTCTCTCTCAGGCAGGTGTAATCTACGTAATTCACTCCATCGCGATAATAATAACAGATTTCCATTATCACAACACATTGCAGAAAAAAAATTGGTACAGAATTAAAATAACAGTCGCTATTATCTACGTCTCTCTCTCTCTCTCTCTCTCTCTCTCTCTCTCTCTCTCTCTCTCTCTCTCTCTCTCTCCTCTCTCTCTCTCCCTCTCTCCTCTCTCTCCTCTCCTCTCTCTCTCTCTCTCTCTCTCCTCTCTCTCTCTCTCTCTCTCTCTCTCTCTCTCTCTCTCTCTCTCTCCTCTCTCTCTCTCTCTCTCTCTCTCTCTTTACGACGGATTGTACTGGAAATTCTAGATGCAGCATAAAAAGGTCAACAGTCATTTTCCTTTCACAGGTAAAATCAACTCACCTGGATTTCTGAGTGTATTTTTGACTTTTTAAAGTGAAGCAGTGATACATAATTTTCGACGTTACCTGGAAGTACTTAACTTAATTGAGGTGATTAGCATGTACTAATGATAGAGGTAAATTATTATTTATGTACGTACTTTTTTTGCTAAGTCGAAACAATTATAAGACCCATTCCAGGCAAACAGAAGTCTATCATATTTTACTTAACTATGTTTAGGTCTCCCCTTCTCTCTCTCTCTCACTCTCGTCTCTCTCTCTCTTCTCTTCTGCTCTCGCTCTCGCTTTCGCTCTCGCTTCTCTCGCTCTCGCTCTCGCTCGTCCGCTTCCTCTCGCTCTCGCTCTCTCTCGCTCTCCTCTCGCTCTCGCTCTCGCTCTCGCTCTCGCTCTCGCTCTCGCTCTCGCTCTCTCCGCTCTCCTCTCGCTCTCGCTCTCGCTCTCCTCGCTCTCGCTCTCGCTCTTCGCTCCTCGCTCTCGCTCTCGCTCTCCTCGCTCTCGCTCTCCTCCCTCCTCTCCTTCGCTCTCGCTCTCGCTCTCGCTCTCGCTCTCTCGCTCTCGCTCCTCGCTCTCGCTCTCGCTCTCTCTGTCTCTCTCGCTCTCGCGCTCTCGCTCTCGCTCTCGCTCTCGCTCTCGCTCGCTCCCTCCTCTCCCTCTCCTCTCCCTCTCCCTCTCTCTCCTCCCTCTCCCTCTCCTCTCCCTCTCCTCTCCTCTCCCTCTCGCTCTCGCTCTCGCTCTCGCTCTCGCTCTGGCTCTGGCTCTGGCTCTGGCTCTGGCTCTCGCTCTCGCTCTCGCTCTCGCTCTCTCTCTCTCTCTCTCGTTTACAGCCAGTCGATTCCCACTAAACTTGTTACACGCCGTTAAGCTCAGTAGATTGCGTGAACTAGAAACTCGTTCTTATGTTCGGTACTCACGGCACACGAACGCTTCAAAACCCTTACCAGTCAAGTCATTAATGCCTACATGACCTACGTTCACGCATGACCTACCACGTGTTTGACCCAATATCCGCCTAACCTTCTATAGTATCCACCTTGCAGCCTCGAAGCATTAGTCTCACTGGACATCCGCATTGCCTTGTATCCAACGTCCAATTTATGTCCTAAACTTTGCCTATTTCATGACAATTTCGATGTGAAATGGAAAGTCTTCAGTGGCCTTTTCGTCTTACCTTGTCGTTTAGAGTGCTGTCGTTGGTTTTATTTACGTTTGAACTTTATTTACTTGTTCTCTGGGTTTCCTTTAGCTTTTTTTTTTTATTATCGCTTATTATTTTCTTGGGTGACAGTTCACTATATGAGTGACATATTTTTGACTTCCCATGAAGTATTTAGTTTAGTATGCCATCTACTTTTTTTTCTTTTTTTTCGATATAAGAATGCTGCTTTTAACTTTTCACTCAATACGATGAAAAATGCTGCGGAGACTCATTTTTTTAAGGGAATTATATTGCTGAGGTTAAGGTATCATATTAACGTGCTTCCCTTTAATCACGTAGCCACATATACTGATAGAGCTAAACATTCCTTCTTTATTTCTTTGTGTATCCTTCGTCAGGCTGCTCCTCTCAACCCACCTCACCCTACTGCTGCTTTCGTCCATTTTGGCGTGGTGACAATTTGTGTCATCAATAATTTCAGTGGTGGTAGTACGTGTGATTTTTTTATATACATCACAAAGGACTGGCCCAGGGCAAAAAATAAAAGCAAAAGCAAAAAACCCATTTAGTTGCCAGGCCCTATATAGAAGACAGTAAGATAATTAACCTTATATAATTTAGACCTTTATCGAATAAGTAAAATAATTGCCTATATTGGATCCAAGTATCTCATCTTTCCCATCTTACCGAAGTGCCGCGCCCTGCAGGCGTTGGCGACCATGCAATGCCGCGTCTCCCTCTCCCTTGTTATTCTCAGCATGGCTTCCACCTGAATATCTTCCACCAGTCTGACTCACTATTCCAGCCATTTACTTTCCCCTTTTACCTCCCTCTCGCTTTGCTTCCTGAAATAATTCTCATTAAACTCACTTTGAACACTTCTCTCTTCATCACAAGTCCCTTAAACCTCATCGGCCTATTTTTTATGTTGCAAGTTTATGTTCTTCTGTATTTCTGGCGTTATGTTGCGTCCTGTTTGGTACGGGTCCGTGCAGAGCGCCGCGGAGGCGTTGTGTGTGACGTCCAGGGGCACACAGGTCAGGGTACGGTTGGTTCCTGCATGTGATCTGTTCTGAGAACGCGGCTGTGCTTCATCTTGCCTCAATGGTAATAGAGGGCAGTGAGGCCACCTTGTACTCGCGTCTCAGTCTGATATGTATTTGGGGACAGATAGATACAGGCATAGATTGGGTAAAGGCTGCGCGTATATAGATACAGATGCTTCTAGATAGATAGATACATCGATAGTATGTATATACGATTTATTTTGTTTTTACCTGAAACAATTGCCTTCCTAGAATTCCTCCTTTCCACCTGACTGGTTTGAGGCAGATGTAAATAACAACAACGCAGACATGATGCAAATAAAGTTACTTAATTCTAACATGAGCAATGTCATTCTGATGTTTCAATAGCAACATATTCTATGATATTGCATTTAGTGAATCATATTAGGAAAATTCTTAGAAACTTTGACAGAAAAAAAGTGGTGAAACAGACAAACAAAAACACACCAGCGGGTAAAGTGGGGAGGCGGTAGCGGAGTGGTTAGCGTCTCCGACTGGCGTTCTCGGTGACCCGAGTTCGATCTCCGAAGAAACCCAAAACCTTTCTGCACCGTCGAGTGGCCTAAGAACACCCACATGCCCTGCCCATCAACTCTACCTTCGATTGCGAGTGCATCAGAGGACAAAGGGGGGCAGCATGAGTCTCTAATCGCAGGCGTCACTATAAGAATCCTGCCTGCGCCACCACGGGCGAGGACCAACCATCACAGACCTCAAGTGAACCTCCAGAGCCTACCATCCGAGCTCTGGGTCACCACTGCCTACAGGCGCTATAGGCACACATGTTAAAAAGAAAAAGAAAAAAAGAAGTAATGTAACTCGTTACTTTTTTGTTTTCTTTACGATTCATAATGTTAATCCGGAACATTTTCGGCAAAGTATAGAGCAACAGGTAAGTATATGTAGATTACAGAAGCTGCATTATATTCACAACTGCATTAATGGAGCTCTTACGTTAAAAGCATTAATGAGAGAGAGAGAGAGAGAGAGAGAGAGAGAGAGAGAGAGAGAGAGAGAGAGAGAGAGAGAGAGAGAGAGAGAGAGAGAGAGAGAGAGAGAGAGAGAGAGAGAGAGAGAAGAGAAAGAAGATATTTTGATCCTATCTAGACACTGCAAGTACCAACTACAAGGTTATTGATTATACAAAGTGCCACCACGCCAGGATGAACTTGGTGGACTCGAACCGCTGACCGAATGCAGGGTCTCTACACGCAAGCTCACGACTCTAACAACCGAGCCACCCTAACGGCTAGAGAGAGAAGAGAGAGAGAGAGAGAGAGAGAGAGAGAGAGAGAGAGAGAGAGAGAGGGGAGAGAGAGAGAGAGAGAGAGAGAGAGAGAGAGAGAGAGAGAGAGAGAGAGAGAGAGAGAGAGAATTTTTTTTTTTTTAAAGAATCAGACAGAGACAGAGACAAAGCGGACAATCCTAAAAAAAACTAGCTAGGAATCATCACCTCAAGCACATTCCTTTTGCTTCACCACAACTTACGAATAACACTGAAATCCACACGGCACACTCTTCCTGAATCAGAAACAAACAAAAGATAATAAAAAGGTGAAAGTAAGGGCGAAAAAATACGACCGTCCCTCAAGTCTCCTGGGCGCGGGTCTGTCGTGGCGAGGGAATGACCAACACCCTTTGCCCTCACAACGCAGGTAATTGAATAGAAACTTCCATCATGCACGTAACACACGACTATTCCTTCCCCACCTCCTACACTCTAACTACCAATGGACACGAGAAAACACGCATCTTATACGTCTCCTCTACATACCCTGAAAAGCGTCGAGCAGAACAGAAGCTCTTCCAAGGCCATAAATATTCCCCCGAAGGTCACCAGCCTGAGAAACACTGAAACCATAAGTTTCTCCGACTCCTGAGCCCGAGAGATTTGCCTGCGAGCGGTCATGGCGAAGGGGCGTAAGGTGAGGGGAGTCCAGGAGGGGATAAAGGTGTCAAAAGGGGGAAAATCGGAATGTTTGAGAGAAAATGGCTAAAAGAGAGAAAAAAAGATGAATGGGAGTGGACGTGGGAGGATAAAGGTGTCAAAAGGGGAAAATTGGAATGTTTGAGGGAGAAAATAGTTAAAAGAGAGAAAAATAGTGAATAGGAGTGGACGTGGGAGGGAAAGGAATCAAGGAGTCATGGTGGCGGGAAGGGAAAGAGGAAAGGATTGACCCAAATGAAAGAAATGAAAGTTAACGAGCGGGAAGGCGTGGGATGAGGAAGGAAAGAGTGGAGTGAATGGGAAAGGAACGAGAGGTACGGAAGGATGAAGGGGTTGAGAAAGGGTTGAAGGAAGCAATCTTAAAATCGTGTCTTTGCTGCATTTCGTCTCTTCGCCTGATAAAATGTCATTCCATGCATCCCTAACCATCTAAAAATCGTTGTATTCTCTCATGCAAATACATCTTTTTTCCCCTTATTTACCTCCACTTCCCTCCCTGTCCCGTCCCTCTCCTTTCCTTCTGCTTCAACTCCTGCTTCTTTTTTTCAACTTTCGATTTTTTTTTTTTATTGCACAC
This sequence comes from Chionoecetes opilio, assembly GCA_016584305.1. Lineage (NCBI taxonomy): Eukaryota > Metazoa > Arthropoda > Malacostraca > Decapoda > Majidae > Chionoecetes > Chionoecetes opilio. Next base: position 48,978 of record JACEEZ010018283.1, read on the forward strand.
CCTTCTCTCCCATGAACCTTCGCTTTTACGTTTCTGAATGACACTCTTCCTTCCGCATCATTGTTTCAAAAGTTTTAAATAATTCAGGGTCTTTTCTGCCTCGTTCTCGGCGTTCGTGTCTCGGTGTCTCATTATCATTTCCCTTCCGTGACGCATGACGTTTTGTAACACATTTTAGTTTCCAGTTTGACGTGTCACTGCGGGTTCTTCTTCCTCCTCCTCGCCTTTATATGTACGTGTAACGACGAGTTGTCACCGTCTTGTCAGGTCTTTTCTTTTTCTTTTTTTCCTCTATTAATTGCATTCCACTTCTTCTTCATCTTTCTATCTTGTCCTTCTCCTTTTTATTCCCGTTATTATGTCTATTCTATATCTCCTTATTTTTATATATAGTCCATGTTTACCTTACGATTGTGTGCACGCTTCATATTTTGGACGTATGATTCAGTTTTTCCCGACGCATATTTTCAAAGAGTTCCACGTCCGTCCGTTCACCTTTTCCTTCTTTTCTGGGTAAAAATATTTCCATCCAGGACTCGTACAAATATCTTCCGTCCTCCATCTGTTTGTCACCTCGGCCTCCTCTCGCATTTCCCTTCCTCCCTCCTTCCTTCCACTTTCATGCCTCACTCCAGTTTCCTCTTCCCTTTCCTTTCCTACCCAACCTTTCCCCTCCTCCTCCTCTTCCCTTCCTACCCCACCATCCCCCACCTCCTCCTCTTCCATTCCTATCCCACCTTCCCTTTGCTCCTCCTCCTCCTCCTCCTCCTCCTCCTCCTCCTCCTCCCCAGATACCTAGATTTCGAAATAAATCGTACGAAAATCGGCTCAAAGAACTTAACTTATTCCACACTAACAAAACGAAGGATAAGTGAGGGGACCTCATCGAAGTATTTAAAATCTTCAACGGATTTACGAAGTAGTCCCAGAAAATCTTTTCACGCTAGACGGGTCAAGCTCAATAGAACAAGGGTTTTAAAAAATAAGCGGGAAAAACGGTTTTTAACGAACGAAGCAAAGATTTTCAAAAAACCGTGTTGTAAAGTTGGAAGGGGCTCCCGTCAGACGTAGTAAACTCAAATAAAATAGAATTTTTTAAAAAATCCCCTCGAAAAATTTTCATATAAAATCCCGGTTGCACTGTTTATCCGGAATAATAAATTTATCTCGGGGGCCTTAAAATTTATCTCATTGCGTAAAATGATTGAGAGTCGGTCTACACATCCCCTCCCACCTTCAGACACCCCCGAATAAACGGTCACTACTACAAACTTTTGACCTGTGACGGGCTGGGTTCAGTAAGGGCCCTGTCAGTTAGTGCCACCATCGGGTTTTTTCCCAGGGGTCACCTGCGGGGGGTTTTGAAAGTCACGGCGTCCTATTGGAAAAGTGCCACCGCAGGGATTGAAACGGAGTGGGGCCTGATTGAGCTGCCCCCAAGAAAGGCCGGGCAAGGTCCGGGCACCACCCTGAACTTCCAACTGAGCCTACACCAACACTCATTAGACCCTCATAACACACACGATGCCCCGAGTTAACGGTTACCACTACTATCTCGCCCTGTGACGGGCTGTGGTTCGTTAGGCCCCTGAAGTTAGTGACCACCATCGGGTTTTAAGGTACCGGGGTCACTGCTGCAGGAGGCTTTGAAGTGACGGGTCCTACATGGAAAGTACCAATCCGCAGTGGTTTAAACGGAGCGGGGGCCCTGATTGACTGCTGCCCCCCAAAAAAGCGCCGGGCAAGGTGCCGCACCCCCCTTGAACCTCCACACTGTTTTTTACCCCATTAAAAACACAATAAATGACCATTTTCAAACACAAAACCACCCCCAAAAAATAGTAGTATCCCATAGATTACACTTTCAACTTTCCTACAAATTCCATGCAGTTTTTCTATATTGCATGGTTCACTTCTTTAACGGCCCGCTTGGTGGAGGGGTGGGTGGGGGAGGAGGGGCCTTCTAAATCCTATCCTTTTTTCCCTTTTTTCTAGTTAGTTAGTATAGTTTAAAGAAAAAGTCTTGTAAGGGGCCTATCGGTCGTTGCTGTTTGTTTTTCCTTTATATTCCCTTTTTATTCCCCCTTGCCACATCCTTCCCAAACCCCAAGACCCGCTGCCTCTCCCTTTCCGACACTCTGCTGAAATCGAACTCTGTCCGACTCCCCGATGCTTTCCCGCAATCCCTGGACGGGGAAGGATAGTAGGGGTTTTTTTTTTTCCGCCAGAGGGTTAAAAGGAGGAGGGGGAGGAGGGGGAGGGGGAGGAGGGGGGAGGAGGAGGGGGAGGAGGGGGAGGGGGAGGAGGGGGAGGAGGAGGAGGAGGAGGAGGAGGAGGAGGAGGAGGAGGAGGAGGAGGAGGGGGGAGGAGGAGGAGGAGGGGAGGAGAGGGGAGGAGGGGGGAGGAGAGGAGGAGGGGGGAGGAGGAGGAGGAGGAGGAGGAGGAGGAGGAGTGTGATTTTTGGCACATTAGAAATACCCAATATACGTCAATATCGGTATTTTTCGCGTTAACATTAAACACAAAAAGTGGTAGGACATCAGATTATGGGATTCTTACTTAATATCTACTTCAATCCCTTTAACACATGAAATATTTAATAAGAAGAAAGCATATAAATATAGCATGCGTGACCCATCAAAATCGTAGAAAATAGGATATTATTGTGCAGTGCAGTGACATTATCAATAGTGTGACATGGATATCGTCACTGAAATGTTAATCTTACATCACCTTTGTTGTTGTTTTATAAGTATTTCAAGTGTTTTCTGAGTATTTGTTAGTGAATCTTTTAAATATTTTCCAGAGTACTACTGTAAGTATTTGTAAGTATATTCAAGCATTCATGGATAGCATACTCGAATACTTAACACTTGAACTTACTGCATTCCAAACCAGCATCGTTGAGTGGCGTTTTGGCTCCGAGTGTATGTAGGTTATTAATATTATTTTTGAAGAACAGTCTTGCTTTACGTCGTGTGTGTGTGTGTGTGTGGTTAGACCTGTTCAGAAAACAATTTTTTCCTATTTTTATACCCCCCTGCAATAGACCTGTTCAGAAAACAATTTTTTTCTATTTTTATACCCCCCTGCAAGGTTTCTCATGCTTTTTGACCTGGAAAAGCCGAAAATCACAACCATTTTGAGCTAAAATGTCAGGAACCCTTGCCTCATTGGACCTCAAGATATTAAGCCCGCGACAGTAGAAAAGCGCCTAATTTTGCCTTCCGCCAGACTTTTTTTCACCTGAGACTTTTGTTACAATTGGATAGAACAACAAATTGGGTATCAAATTGAAGCATTTTTAATATTATTTCTGAAAAAACAATCCAAGTAAACATTCAAGAAAAAAAACACATCATATCCAGAGAAAAAAAGCAAAATTTTCTGAAAATTTCATATAAATTTCATAAATATTACAATCTTGACATCAAAAAATGTGTGACAAAGACTCTAAAAACTATTTTCAAGTGGCAGAAAACTCTATTGTCTATGTCAGAAGGACACTTCACAGTCATTTTTTCAGAGTTTGCTTCTTGAAGCTATCAAATCGCTCACGGTTGTATTCCACAGTTTGAAGAAGGTACTGTTTTTGCTGAGAATCTGTGGTAATGATGTTTGCGAAATCAGTCATCATCTTGACTCCCCGCTCAGCATTGTCATTCACTACTTTTACATTGCTGACATATTCCAGGGCCTTGCTGTAGTCATCACTCCTTGGCCATGTCGCCACAGGTTGCAGAAGCCAGTCATACTCAATGCCAAGGGTGTCAAGCAGAAGATGACTCTCTGGACCAACTAGATCAGCCAGAGTCGTCTTGGCTGTAACCTGAGGGAACATAGGTTTCCCTCGTCTGAAGCTATCTGGCTTCTCAGTGGCGTGCAGCTTGGCAGCAATGTCCTGCTTCTCTTTGTCACTGAGTCTGCTACCGAAGAGAGCGAACGGCACAACCTCCTGTGTCAGGTACCACTTGTGGTTTTCAAGTTTTTGTAGCACTGCCTGAGCAATCTCTGGATCTGTTCTCTTGAACTTCATCATGTCAATGGCAAGATGCTGAGAGATGTCCTGGGAAGTGATCCTGGGACCACGTCAGAGACTCTGGCTGTGCTTGTCTCAGGACCACCTGCATATCCTGAAGGCAAGCTACTGGGAGTACCAGTGACAGACAGCTCAACAGGAACGGCTCAGGCAGAGGCATCCATGGATTTGCTGGAGGCATGGGGGCTTACTGGAGTGATCACTGCCCTTGTGTTTGACACAACGGCCAGCAACAGTGGAGTACATCGGGGAGCTGCCAAGCTTCTGGAGCAACAGCTTGACAGGAAGGTGTTCTACCTGGCCTGCAGACACCACATTCTAGAAGTGCTGGTTGGTGCTGTATGGGAGAATCTGTTTGGCAAGGTCAAGAGCCCAGAGAATCCTTGGTTCAAGCACTTCAAGGACGTTTGGACAGATCTTACCACAGACAACCCTACTACCCAGTCCATCAGACAAAAATGGTTGAATAAAAAGAAGAAAGAGTGCAAGGAAATACTACAGGAAATCCTGAGGTCGGAGAAGCCTCCTAGAGTGACTACCGTGGGGAGGCTGAGCTTACCTGATCGTCCTTGGGACACGCCCCCCCCGGGGGAAATCCCTGGAGTCGTCCTTGGAGCCTTCTCGGCCAGGTGGGGGGCCAAAAACCTGTATTCTATAAATGTTCAGTTTGTGAGCAGCTGGATACGATGAAGAAACTGTTGTGAAGCTGGAACGCCTCAACCTTTTCCCTAGGACTGTTTCTATACACCCATGTGGATGTCTTTCCACTTGCTGCGATGCTCCTGCAAAGATCTCGTTCATGGGACATGATGAAGTTCAAGAAAAACAGATCCAGAGTTGCCGGGCATTGCACAAAAATTTAAAAACCCACAAGTGGTACCTGACAAGGAGGTTTTTCCGTTCGCTCTCTTCGGTAGCGACTCAGTGACAAAGGAAGCAGGACTTGTTTGCCAAGCTGCACGCCACTGAAAGCCAGTGCTTCAGACGGGGGGAAACCTATGTTCCCTCGGTTTACAGAAGACGACTTGGCTGATCTATTTGGGTCCAAGATCATCTTCTGCTTGAAAACCCTTGGCTTTTGAAAATGACGGCCTGCAACCTGTGGCGCAGGGCCCAAGGTTTGATGACTACGCAGGCCCCCTGGAAAATGTCAGAAAATGTAAAATAGTGAAGACTTTCCCTGAGCGGGGATCGGAAAAAAGCATGGAAACCTTGCGGGGGGTATAAAATAAAAAAAAAATTTTTTTTCAAAACAGGTCCCCCCCAAGGTTTCCCTGCTTTTTTGCCTAAAAAAGCCAAAAATTAAACCTTTTGAGCTAAAAGTCGGGAAAACCTTGCCTCATTGGACCTCAAAATTAACCCGCCAAGTAAAAAAAGCCCCAAATTTTGTTTTCCGCCAACTTTTTTTCACCTGAACTTTTTTTAAAATTTGGGGGATGAACAAAAAATTTGGGTATCAAATTGAAGCATTTTTAAATTTTTTTCTGAAAAAAAAAACCCAAAGTAAACTTTAAAGAAAAAAAAGACACATCATATTCCAGAAAAAAAGCAAAATTTTCTAAAAAAAAATTTCATATAAATTTCATAATTTACAATCTTGACAAAAAAAAAGTGTGACAAAGACTCTAAAAACTATTTTAAAGGGGGCAGAAAACTATTGTCTTGTCAGAAGGACACTTCCAGTCATTTTTTTCGGGTTTTTCTTCTTGAAGTATCAAAGCTCAGGGTTGTTTCCACGTTTGAAAAAGGTATTTTTTTTTTGCTGAAAATCTTGGTAATAATGTTTGCAAAATCAGTCATTATCTTGACTCCCCCCCGCTCAGGAATGTCTTCACTACTTTTACCTTGCTGCATATTCCAGGGCCTTGCTGTGTCATCATTTCCTTGGCCATTCGCCAAGGTTGCGAAGCCGTCATACTAAATGAAAGGGGTTCAAGAAAAAGATGACTCTCGGGACCAACTAGATCGCCAGAGTCGTCTTGGCTGTAACCTGAGGGAACAAAAGGTTTTCCCTCGTCTGAAGCCTACTGGCTTCCAGTGGCGTGCAGCTTGGCAGCAAGTCCTTTTCTTTTTTGTCACGGGTCTGCTCCCGAAGAAGCGAAGCACAACCTCCTGTGTAGGTACCACTTGTGGTTTTAAATTTTTTGTACACTGCCTGAGCAACCCTCTGGATCTGTTCTCTTAACTTCATCATGTCCTTCAGAACTGCAGATCATTTGCGGAGCATCTGCAGCAAGTGGGATGACACCCAGGGGTGTTAGAACAGTCCCCTAGGAAAGGTTAGGCTTTTTCCCAGCTTCACAACGTTTCTTCATCGTACTCCAGCTGCTCACCAAACATGAACTCTTATAGAATACAGGTTTCTGGCCATCCACCTGGCCGATAATGGCTCCAGGACGACTCCAGTGGGTCCGCGGGGAGGCGGGTTTTTCCAAGGACGATCAGTGTAAGCTCAGCCTCTCACGGGGATCACTCTAGGGGGTTCTTTCCGACCCAGGATTTCCGTATTTTTCCTTGCACTCTTTCTTTTTTTTTTATTTAACCCTTTTTGTCTGATGGACTGGGTAGTAGGGTTTTTCTTGGTAAGATCTTCCCCAAACGTCCTTGGTGCTTGAACCAAAGGGTTCCCCTGGGCTCTTGACCTTGCCAAACAATTTTTCCCATACAGCACCCAAACCCGCACTTCTAAAGGGGTGTCTGCAGGCCGGTAGAACACCTTCCTTCAAACTGTTGCCCAAAGCTTGGCCTCCCCGATTACTCCACTGTTTTGGCCGTTTGTCAAAAAACAAAGGGCATGATCACTCCAGTAACCCCCAGGGCCTCCACAAATCCCTGGTGCCCCTGCCTGAGCCGTTTCCGTTGAGCTGTCTGTCACTGGTACTCCCAGTAGCTTTTTTTTTTTCCTTCAGGATATGCAGGTGGTCCTGAGACAAGACAGCCAAGTCTTGACGTGGGGCCAGGTCACTTCCCAGGACATCTCCAGCATCTTGCCATTGACATGTGAATTTAAGAAACAGATCCAGAGATTGCTCAGGGAGGCTACAAAAACTTGAAAACCACAATTGGGGACCTGACACAGGAGGGTTTTTGGCCCTTGCTCTCTTCGGTAGCAGCTCAGTGACAAAGAGAAGCAGGCATTGTGCCAAGCTCAGCCACTGAGAAACCAAAAATAGCTTCAGACGAGGGGGAAACCCATGTTTCCCCAGGCGCCCAAAACGACTCTGGCTGATCTAGTTGGGCCCGAGGTCATCTTCTGCTTGACACCCTTGGATTGAGTTGGGCGGTTCTGCAACCTGTGGCGACATGGCCAAGGAGTGATGACTACAGCAAGGCCCCCGGAATATTCAGCAATTAAAAGTAGTGAAGACAAGCTGAGCGGGGGGTCAAGATGATGCTGATTTGCAAACATCAACCACGATTCTCACAAAAAAAGTACCTTCTTCAAAATGTGGGAAAACAAACCCTGAAACGATTTGATGCTCAAGAAGCAAATCTGAAAAAATGGGTGTGAAGTGTCCCCTTTTTTTGACATAACAATAGAGTTTTTTTTTTGCCCACTTGAAAAAATTTTTTTTAAACTTTGTCACCTTTTTTTGATGTCAAATTGTAAATTTATGAAATTTTTTAGAAAAATTTCCGAAAATTTTGCTTTTTTTCTGGATATGTGTCTTTTTTTTCTTGAATTTTTCTTGGATTGTTTTTTTTAGAATAATATTAAAAAAGCTTCAATTTTTATACCCAATTTGTTGTTCTATCCCAAATTTTAACAAAGTCTCAGGGGAAAAAAATCTGGCGGAAAGGGAAAAATTAGGCGGTTTTTTTTTTTCTGTCGCGGGCTTAAATATCTTGAGGTCCAATGAGGGCCCGGGTTTTCCCCATTTACCAAAATGGGTTTTGATTTTCGGCTTTTCCCGGCAAAAAAACATGGGAAACCTTTCAGGGGGGTATAAAAATGGAAAAAATTTTTTTCTGAACAGGTCTAGTGTGTGGTGTGTGTGTGTGTGTTGTGTGTGGTGGTGTCTGTGTGACTGTTGCTGTGTGACGTTACTGTGTGTCTGTTGTCTGTCTGTCTGTTGTCTGTGTGCTAATGGGGTTCAAAAACCACTTTGCTTCAATGTTTGTTCCGTAAAACTGACTTAACGGAGAGAAGTGGTACTGTCCCCCTTTTATGCCCCCTCTCCTCTCTTCTCTCTCCTCTCCTCTCTCTCTCTCTCTTCTCTTCTCTCTCTTCTCTCTTCTCCCTCTCTCTCTCTCTCCTCTCTCTCTCTCTCTCTCCTCCCTTTTCCTCTCTCCCCTCTCTCCCCTTTTGATTTTTTGATAATTACCATAACTTTCCCTTAGAAGTTATCAAATAACATGACTTTGACCTTTTTTTAATGTTGGGAAATGGTAAAAACACAGTAGGGGAAAATTTTTTACTCAGCAACGCAAGATAAAATTGTATTATTTTTTTGTGAAAACCCTTAACTCACTAGAATATTCATCTTCCAAATTTTCTAGCTTCCTTCAATATTAATCCCTCCCACTCTTGGGGACGATTTATTGATCATGTATAGAATAAAAATGTAAAGTTGATATTTTTGGTTTATGTAAAACTTTTAAAGAACTATTTGCAAATTTTAATCCAGCCAATCAATTTTTTACTTTAAAACAGAAATAAAACTGGGGGTGGAATGCTTTTTTCCCTGCATAGTATTTCTTAAAGGGAAAAACTAAAAAAAAATTTTCACTACAGTTACCAACGAATCATTTTTCTTAGGATTTAAAGGCTCACACAACTTTATCTTAGGGATTTTTTTCGTCTCCAAATACTAACCCAGGAGTTTACTTTCCCTTGTTTAAATTTTACAAACAATCTAATGGGGGTTTTACCAGCTTTTTAATGGGGAGAAGAATTAATTTTTTGAAACGAGGTGATAAAAACATGCAGACCTGGTGAATTTTTTTTATTCAATTTTTTTTTCCAACTTCAGAGCCAAAAGAGATTAGACCCTCAGCCTCCTTAATTGCCAATATGGCCCTAATAATTAGAAATTATCATCGGGGCATATTATATACCTCTAAAAGCGACCTTTTCCCGATTTTCAGTTTTTTCCTAACCCAAACCCGACAAAAGCGACCCCCTCAGAATTTTTACTAAACGAATATTCATGATTATCCATTTCAAAATTTTAAAACTGATTTATGAACTACAAGGGGAGGTTTATATTGTGATATCAATGAAATTTTAATGTTTTTTCCAACAAATTTCAAAGTTTATATAAAAAAACCTTTCCAATAAAAACTTTTTATGTCAAGGAAAAGTATAGGGTAAAACCATATAATCACAAGCTATAAGAGCCTAAATTAAGGAAAAAAATTTGTCTTCAAAGATTATACTCAAAAGGGCCCACTGACATAAAAACTGTTTTAAAAAAAAATACAGAAATAAGCTTACCGCCATTCAGGGCAGCAAAAAAAAATTACACAAAACTACATTACAGGAACATAAAGGTAACCCAAAGAAATCCGGAATCTAATAAATGATTTTTTGGGAAAAACGCAACAAAATAAAAATACCAAATACCATTACATATCAGGGAAATAGCATTACAAGAACTGAAGACAAAACAAAGTTTTTAAAACGACTATTTTGTAATGTTGCAATAGTTTTTATCGAAATCTTTCAGATACATAAAGTACTTATACAGATTTTATGCCTGATCCAGCCCCTTTTTCCTTTGACTTGCCACCAACATAAATTGAAGAAATTAAAGCCACATAAAGAGCCGAAACAAACACCCCCAGGCCATGGAATTGACATAACAATAATAAACTAATAAGAGATATCTCCTTTTCTTGTTCATATCATAAATAAACTTTTAAGTGGGAGAGTTTAAAAGCATTTAAATTGCTAAGGTTTTTCCCAAATTTATAAAAAAGGTGCATTTCTTTTCCCCCCAAAATTTAGCCCATACATTTGCCAGCATTTAGTAAAATTTTCGAAAAAATTTGTAAAAATAGATTATTTTAAATTTCCTCCCCTGAGAATTCAATACTACTAAGCACCGTTTTGGGTTTCGACCAAAATATTCCCGTGAAATTTCATACAAAACCTATGTCAAAGCATCACACGCCATGGATTTTAAAACAATTTCATTTTTCGGTCTTTTGTGATTTCTCTAAAACCTTTGACACATCCCACATGATTTCACTTGTAAAACTAAATATGTATGGAATCCGGGGGCCCGCACATCAATGGTTTTAAAAGGGTTTTTTAGGAAAGAAAACAATTATTCATTTAATAATAAAACAATCTACGAGAAACTAGTTATGGAGTGCCACAGGGATTTTTTTAGGACCTATACATTTCTGATATTTTTTCAATGACATAACACGTTCCAGTGGAAAAATTGAAATTTTCCGTATTTAGATGACACCTTAATATATTTCTTAACGACACAAACCTTTTAATTATCAGTCACAATAAAACCGAGTTAAATTTCTTTTTCAAATGGGTACAAAATAATAAATTTAATTTAAATATGACAGACTTACTTTTGGGATCCCCCCCATTAAAACTAAAAAAATCTGTGCAATAAAAAAATTTTCAATTTTTATTAACCCAGGTAAATTTAAACAAAATTTTTTGGCATTATTATTGATAATAAATTTTTTTGGAAAACTCAAAAAACGAGGAAATAAAAAAAAAAATATCTAAAATCATAGGAATATTTTTTTTTAAATCAGAGGGCAAATTTTGGGAAAAACCCGTTTAAAGAAAATGTAATCTGCAATGTTTTCCCAAAAAAATTTCTGATTGCTCCCTCTGGGGAGGGTTTTTTTTTTGTTTTTTCCAAAAAAATTAAAAAATTTGGCCCAAAAACCCCCAAAAAAAAACCTTAAAAATTTTTTTTTTTTTTGCAAGGGCAGCCCTAATAAACAAATAATGTCCTCGGTTACACCCAAGCCCCCCTCAAAAAGACCCAATTCCCCCAAAATCCCAAGCCCCAATTTTTCAGGGTCAGGGGTCTAGCTAAACTACGAATGTCCATAAACAAAAGGGGTTAAATAAAGATAAAAAAGAAAAGGGATACTTGTTCCTTTTATAAAACCTCCAGCCCAAAAGTGTGTTTAGGTGTATAATTTTTTTGCATAGTTTTAACATAAATTTATTTAAAATTTTTTTTAAATATAATTTATTATAAAATATAATAAAATTATAATTTTATATTATTATAAATATTTATATTAATTATAATTTTATTATATATTTTATTTTTTTTTTTTTTTTTTTTAAGTTATTAAATTTATTATTTAAATATTTATATTATTGTATTATTTTTATAAATTTTAAAAATTTTTATATTTTTTTTTATATTAATTTTTATTTATTTTATTTAATTTTTTTTTTTATTTTTTTAATGGATTCGTCCCGGTATAGTAGGTTTTGTTTTTGTTTTTTTTTTTTTTTAGGCGGCCTGTTTTGCTACCATTAGTTATCTTACCATAATTTGCATTTGGGTTCATATAGGAGCTCACGACGCTCAATGAACCCGGCCTGTAAAAAAAATTCTAATGTATTATGTTTCTTGTACTATATATTTAAGGCCAATAAAACAATCAATCAATTAATCTCTCTCTCTCTCTCTCTCCCCTCTCTTCTCTCTCTCTCTCTCTCTCTCTCTCTCTCTCTCTCTCTCTCTCTCTCTCTCTCTCTCTCTCTCTCTCTCTCTCTCTCTCCCCTCTCTCTCTCTCTCTCTCTCTCTCTCTCTCTCTCTCTTCTCCTGATTGGCATCGAAATCCAGACTCTCGGGAATATTATCGCAGCGGAAATCGCTCATCCAAATGATAAAAAAATAAAAGGAAAACATCAAACACTATTGCTGAATAGAGTTAGTCACATTGATGGTGCTTTTAGTGCTGTACAAATTATTCATTTAGTTTTATTAATATGCAAGAAGTTTTTATGAAACTGCAAACGTAATGATATTATGACTGGTTCATACGAATTCTTTTTTTTTCTTCTATAAAACATCAATGCAGTCGCCCTTTGTTTTTTATGCGAAAGTTCAGTTTGAGTAAGTTCATATCATTATATTTATATAATTAAAAAACGACAATACAATGCAACGGGACATTGTATTATGGGAATGCCATTTACTATGTTCTATGAGTCTTTTTACATAATTTTATCTCTGTCTATCAATCTGTCTATGTTTGCTTATATATGTCAGTTGTGTATTTGTCTCTCTCTGTCTATTTGTACACTAGATTTTATATATTTTAGTTTGAATGTCTGTGTCTGTCTCTGCATCTGCCTGTCTCTTTGGCCGTTTGGTTTTATTTGTCTGTCTGTCTGTCTGAACGTCTGTCCATTTTTTTTCCTCTTTCTCTCTCTCTCTCTCTCTCTCTCTCTCTCTCTCTCTCTCTCTCTCTCTCTCTCTCTCTCTCTCTCTCTCTCTCTCTCTCTCTCTCTCTCTCTCTCTCTCTCTCTCTCTCTCTCTCTTTCTCTTTCCCCTCACAGCACCCATTCAGGGATCTTCTTATCTCCCACACATGCAAATAAGGAGTTAAGTCGTGCTCTGTAAAAATTATATAACTCAAGCGCTGTTATAATTTTCAACCTCAAAGAAAAACATCGTGGCTAAGGAAGAGGAAGAGGAAGAGGAGGAGGAAGAGGAGGAGGAGGCTGATGTGATGTTCTTCTTGTTCCATTCAATCTCTCAAGCCCCGCCACACACACACACACACACACACACACACACACACACACACACACACACACACACACACACACACACACACACACACACACACACACACACACACACACACCAAACACACACACCACCACACACACACACACACACACTAACACACACACACACACACACACACACACACACACACACACACACACACACACACACACACACACACACACACACACACACACACACACACACACACTATACACACTTTTTTTTTGTCTCCCTCTCTCTCTCTCTTTCTTTTTTCTTTCTTTTCATGCAAGAAGAGGTCAGCTTGTGGAAGAGGTACAGGCAAGCAATAGGTTTCTCGAGTAAGTTTTTGGGTCTGTTTGAGGTCTCCACTTGCAGTTCTCCCTCCACTCCTTCCACTATCTCTACTCCTTCTTCCACCCTCTCCACTCCCTCCACTCCCTCCACTCCTCCCACTCCTCCACCTCTTCTAGTCTCTTGCAACAGCAGTCTTGGCTCCGGCTTACGAGGTGGCTTCAGCACTTTCTTGCGTCCCTGGCATCGTTGTGGAGAGAGCTATTGTTTGCCAAGAGCTCGTGATATAAAACTGTATTATTACGGTTGCTCATTCCACGCTCATGGTGGTGGTGTGGCGGTGGTGGTGGTGGTGGTGGGGGTGGCGGTGGTGGTGGTCGTTGTGGAAGTGGTGGCGGTTTAGGTAGTGAGAAAAGTTAGCTTCTTCTCGTCAGTCAGAAGGAGAATGACTTAGTAATTTAAGATTTTTCACACTACATATCCATTTGGCTACTATCCACTACTGCTACTACACTACAACAACAACTACTATTACTACTACTACTACTTCTACTCTTCTACTACTACTACTACTACTACTGCTGCTGCTGCTGCTGCTGCTGCTACTACTACTACTACTACTACTACTACTACTACTACTATTACTACTACTACTACTACTACTATTATAATTTTTGTTATCAATATCGCCAAACTTGTCTTTAAACACTTTCAAAACATGTGTGGTAAGAAGATGAACAGTTGGTTGAGTGTCATTAAAGCTCATAAAGTAATGCTGGACAAGCAGATACAAGGACGCGATTGCCATTATACTACAGATTACACATGAAATATTAACCCTTTGAGGCCCATAACGTAATTTCTATTGTAATTTGGCTACCATTCGACGATTTTAATGAGTATGACCAATACTTTATAGATATGACCTGTGTAGTATCCTTGCCCACTAACTATTTAGGTATATTCAGTTACTTTTCGTATTTTATGGCTAACGACAGACGATTTTATGTAGTAAAGGAAAGATATGCATGGCGTGAAGAGGTTAACCATCATTTCCACCACTAACACGGCCTTCTGGGAGCCTTTAATTGATGGTCTCGGGACACCAAACAAACGCCATCAAAAAGACACTGTCATCTTTTTTTTTTATAACAATTCGACGCCTAATTTGTCCCTAATGACCATTTTCTTACATCTGTCAGTACCATTAACTTTTTTTCTTCTTAATTCGTGACTATTTTTACCTCTATTACCAATATGACATGTTATCATCTATCTGTAAATATTTATATTTATATACTAGCCGCAAAACAGCCCCCCGGGCGGACGTTTTGGCTAGCTCCTGCGGAAGGCTATTGGTGGGCCTTCGGCCCACCAAAATCACAAACTCTCATGATAGCCCCCCTTCGACTCTTCTCTGAAATCATGGATGTGGAAATTGTAGTACGTATTAACGCCCCAACCCATTCACTCACCCATTACCCATAACCCCCCACCCATTCAACTCACCCCTATACCCCATACCACACACATTCACTCACCCATTACCCATCAACCACAACCATTCACCACCCTTCTCCATCACCCCCCCAACCTATTCCTCACTCTATCACCCATCACCCCAACCCATCACCCCCCACCCATTCACTCACCCTCACCCCAGCACCCATTAACCCATCACCCACCATCAACCTCATGTCAAAGTTTGCTCTCAATTCTCGCAAGCCACTTTTTTTTTCACAATTCCGCTATAGGCTGCTAAAAAAAAAGAAAAAAAAAGTGATGCGGATATCCCCACAATGGCTCCTTAAAACCTTCCCCTTGGTCAACCTGGTTCCCAAAAAACTGTTGCCATATGATGGGGGATTGCGCCACGGGGGGCGGAAACCTATAGCACACTACACCACCCACACACACCACACAAAAACACACACCACAACACATACACACACACAACACCCACACACACACACACACACACACACTACACACACACACACACGAACACAGCACGACACACCCACACACCACACACGCACCACATACACACAACACTTTAGCTCCTTACATTAGTATAGATTTCTTGTTGGTCCTTTTCCTCATTGTCTGGATGTTTTACAGAAGGTTTTTTTATCTTTTGTGTATCCATATTCTTGTATTTCGTCACACGAGACCCTCAGGTACCGGAGGAAGGACAGGAGGAGGGAAGGAGGCGGGAGAGGAGGAGGAGGAGGAGGAGGGGATTACACACAGGAGTAGAAAAGGAAAGAGGAAACAAAACTGCTACAAACCAATAGTTGCCTTAACAAGGCTCGTTGCTTTAACTAACACTAAAAAACTAACTAGGATAATGAGGAGAGAGGAAAGGATTAGGAAACGTAAAGGAGTCCTCCCCACCACCCATCCCTACCAGCCGAAGGCTGGGCGGGAGAGCGAAAAATGAATGTGCTTACCATGAATATAGTAGAAACACATGCATGAAATTTGTGAGGAAAGTTGAAAGCTGGTAAATCTATGGCTTAACTACCTTATTGGTGGGGGTAGGTTTAGTGCTTGAGTAGAGATTAAGTCATGTATGTGTGGTTTGTTACTGACACGGGCACAGCAACAGTTTGTGGACGGTTCAAGGGTGGCCATGCGGCAGCCTTGCCTGGCAGCTTTCATTGGACCGAAAGGGCAAGCAGGGTACACGAATCACGGGAGCCACAGCGGCCGTTCGATCCCAATGCGGATTGTGTACTTTCACTGTAGGACGCGCGTAACACTAAATTGCCTCACGGCAGGAGAGACCACCTGGTGACCATAAATCCCGATGGTGGTTCACTAACGCAGGGCCATTACTGAACACACATCCCGTCACAGGTACAAAATTGTAGAGGGACCGTTTAGTCGAGGCTGAATCTGGAAGATCGTAGGGTCAGGGATTTGTAGAAAGCGACTTCGCACTTCCCAATTTTCACCGCAATGAGAGTAAAGTACAGCACAGGGGCCCCGCACGCAGATTAAATTGATATTTCATTCCAGCGAGTAAACGAGTGACAACGGGGATTTGATATGAATAATTTATCGAGGCGATTTTTAAATGATTGTCTATGCTTATGTGAGTTGTTAATACGTCTGAGGGCAGCCCATTCAGAGACGGGTTCAACACGTTTTTTGAAGAGTAGTACTTTGCCGTTCGTGCGTGAGACAAACCGTTTCATGCTATTTTGCAATCCGTTGTTTCTAGTTGCGAACGTTGGAACCGGTTAGGCGGTTGAAAAAGAATTTTGGGACTTACGGTTCGTAAATCATTTTTGAAGATGTTAAAGAGTCGATGAGAGGTCACCTCTTATCCATCCGCGTGTTGTAGTGGGAATAAGTTAAGTTCTTTGAGTACGATTTTCGTCGATATTACGCACAATCTAGGGTAGCCGATTTTGGGTTACTCAACGCTGTATTTTTCTAGATTATCTATGTCCGTTTTGTCATAATAAAAGGTGACCCAGAACTGCACACAGTCTTCTAGCTGGGGGCGAACAAGCGAGTTAAAAAGATGCGTGAGTATAACTTTTTAAGAATTTGAAACAGAAAGTTCGTCCAATAAAGCCAACCAATTTATTTGCAGTTTTCTACTACTACCGGACTAATTTGGTTATTTGGTTTGAGATCTGTTCGAGATTATTAAAGCCTAAATCTTTTTCTGTATCAAACATTGTTAGTTGGAAGATGGTTCATCACGTAATTGAAAGGAGGGTTGTTTTTGAGCCGATTTGGTAGTAAGAGTGACATTTGTTCCAGGTGAAATTAATTGCCATGTTTTTTGATCATTTGTAGGCGTGTTTAAGGTCGTGTTTGTTGAAGTTGGTGCTGAGAAGATCTGTAGAGGCTAGTATTTCGTGATTTCCGTGTGATCACGCAAATTTCTGAGTATCCGCAGGATTCCCCCCCCTCGTCAATGTCATTATGTATATTAAGAACAGGATAGGTCCAGAGAACTGGATCCTTGAGGAACGGCCCCTATTTACACTTGTCCGCAAGTCAGAAGGATTCCATGTATTTACCGCTTTAGTTTATACGATTGACAAGCCAGTTCTATCAATTTGAGAGAACGAGATGGACATGTTTTACCATTGAAGCTTTTTATCTTTGCTAATGAGACGCTTAGATGTGGAGGAGAACTTTGTCGAAACGCTTTTTGAAATCCAGGTAAACTACGTCTACTGCCCTGTGTTGTCGTACTTTTAAATTACACTATTGTAAAAAAATCAAGTAAAGTTTGAGAGGCAATGAGCGTATTTATTTCTAAATCCATTGCTGCGAATCTTAAATCTGTCATTCTCTATCTAGGGATACTGCTTACCGATGTTTGTACTTATGATGGATTCCATTAAATTTATCCAGCAAGCAGATGTTAAACTGGACTGGGCGACGAGAAGTTTCCGGGGCTACGACTGCTTCCTTTTTTAAAATGGGTGGGACAATATGCTAGTTCCATTCGCACGAAATTCTGGTTGAGTATGTAAAGACTTATTAGAATGAAGTAGTGGAAAAGTGGTTCTAACTATTTCGTTTTTTGCTCACACTACAACGCGCACACGCACACCACACACACACACACACACAGCACACACACACCAGCACACAGAAATCTGTCATTCTATGACGACGGAGCCATCGTGTAGTATGTCGTAATCCTGGGACACGAAGCACAGAGATTTCCACTTTGGCGACGTATTCAACTGTTTGTCAAATGCGGCTGGTGGTTTTTTTGTGGAGTGGGGGATCACTCAGGGCAACGCTGCCTAACGAGCTCCACCCGAACGATACGTGGATGACGGATAGACTAGAGCATAAATAAGATTAGATAGCTAACATCACGATCAATGGATGGATAAGGAAGACAGAATGAATGGATAAAAAGAAACTCAAACAGAAAAAGTTAGAAGATACCTAAATCGATGGAATAGAGGGAATAACAAGACAGAATGCAGTGAGAAAATAGCAAAAAACTGGAAAACAGGAAAAAAAGGGAGAACAAGTCTCAACCGAAGAAAAAAAGACAATACCCATGATCAAAACACATCCTCACCTATCCATCATCCATCCAGTCCATCCATGTAGTATATTCATCACAAACGATTTCCATGCATCATCCATAGTCATCCGCCAGTATCTGGTCGTTTAGCATATCCATCTCAAATCATGCACACAATGCTCCCTCAAAAACAATCCATCCTACCCTGAGTTAACCCATTACCTGTCCGATTTACATCCACAATCACCCGCCCTTTGCTCATTGTCTGCTTGGGCTTACCCAGGTGTGTTCAGGGCAAAGGGGGGCATGGTCCAGGTAAGGAGCTAAGAAACAAGGCCAAGCCAAAGTAATACCTTGGATTAGTCTTATTGATGTAGATACTGGGTCGGTTTAGTGAAGAATGCTGAGGAGAGAGAGAGAGAGAGAGAGAGCGATGAGGAGAGAGGCGAGAGAGAGAGGAGGAGACGGAGAGAGAGGAGAGAGAGAATGAGAGAGAGAGGATTGTTCGGTTTAGCGTAATGACTAAATATTTATTTCGGATGATTACATGAGAGAGGATGGCTTATACCCCTCCACCCTGACTCTCTCCCTCCTCCTCTCTCTCTCTCTCTCTCTCTCTCTCTATCCTATCTACTCTCTGCTCTCTCTCTCTCTCTCTCCTCTCTCTCTCTCTCTTCTCTCTCTCAGTACTTTAACCAGTTCCCCTTTTCAGGCTTCCGTTATAAAGTCAGACTTAACCTATGAGGAAAAAACTTCTGTGTAAAATAAGAAAAATAAACGTTGGGGGAGACCCCAAAATGCTAAACAAATAAGTAAGATACATATTTTAGCAAGGACTCTTTACATTATACTGTCTCTGCTCATATAGTTTTCCTTTGTTTCTTTTTCGAAATGGTATATAGAGATGATATGAGAAGATGGGCAGGATATTGACATTTGTCTCATTAGGCTCAGTACCGGAGATCCTTTTATATTCAGGGCACGGCCTAACGTGAACGTTAGGGTACACGAAGGGGCTAGCTGGGTAGTGTGGAAGCCTTTTTTTGACTGTTGTGTTGTGTGGTGTGTCGAGTTAGTCGTTGTGTGTGTTTGGTGTAGTGTGATGTGTGATAATCGTTGTGTGTTGTGTGTTTTGTGTGTGTGGTGTGTGAGCTGTGTGTGTGTTGTTTGTGTGTTTGTGTGTGTGTGTGTGTGTTAGAAGAGAGTGTGTGGGGTGTTGTGTAGTGTGTGGAGGTTTAGGGGGGAGATATTGTGTGCTTGGGGGCAGGGTAAATTGTTGTGGATTGGAGTCTCTGGGATATGTTGTGTTGTGGTGTGTTGCTGTGGTGATGTGTCGTGTGGGTGTGGTGTGTTGTGTGTGTGTTGTGTGTGGATGGTTTGATTTTTTTGTGTGATGAAGTCAATGTATATATACAAAAAACATATATGAAACTTGTCCAATATCGAAAAATCAGTCAAAGACACGGTTGTACATGCAAATAGAAAACTGGGACACATAAAAATTCAGTGATAAAAATGATATAAAAAAAAATATATATACAAGATCAACAAATACAATCTCACCAATCACCATCACCCACCACACCATCCACACCACATACTGTTACCACTTTACTACTATTACCATTGTGACTATTTCACTATTACAACTAGCCAGCTAGAGCCAGTAACATCTATTGCTCTACATTAAATTACAGCAGATGACACTACTAAGATTTCTCAAGGCAAAGGCACACAACAACACACACACAGAGAGAGAGAGACGAAGAAGAGTTGAGAAGGAGAGAGAGATGGAGAGGAGATGAGAGAATATAGCGAGAACGAGAGAGAGTTGATGAAGAGAAAGATGAAAGATGAGAGTTGGAAGAGAAGACAGAGAGAAGTGTAGTAGTTGTGGACTATTAGAGTTTGTCGGAGAGCTAAAAGAGAGAGAGAGAGAGAAGAGGAGGAGCGACGAAGGTCGTGTGAGACAGTCTAAATAGAATAATCACAACACCAAAACATTCTGCTGTATATGAAAGATTAAACGGAATGCAAAACCTTAGCGAGCAGGGAAGAGCAGGAAATGGAAGAGGAAAAATGAGAGAGAGAGAGAGAGAGAGAGAGAGAGAGAGAGCGAGAGAAGAAGTTGGGATGGGAAGAGGAGAGAGA
Organism: Chionoecetes opilio; assembly: GCA_016584305.1. Classification (NCBI taxonomy): domain Eukaryota; kingdom Metazoa; phylum Arthropoda; class Malacostraca; order Decapoda; family Majidae; genus Chionoecetes; species Chionoecetes opilio. Next base: position 69,202 of record JACEEZ010018283.1, read on the forward strand.
GAGAGAGATGAGAGAAGAGGAGGTATGGGATGGAGAGCATGTGAGGTCGAGACGAGAGAGAGAGAGAGAGATTAAGTAAACAATTCAGACGGGAGAGGGCAGGAGAAGCTAATCAAGCAACGCTGCGATAGTGAGAGGGATAAAAATAAAGAGGCAGAGGATAGGAAGAGGAGACGAGATAGGAGAAGGGATAGGAAGAAGGGAAGAGGGAAGAGGATCAGAACAACACAAGAACAGGGATATTGAACAGCAAAAAAAATGGAATGAGGAAAAACCAAGATTGAGAGCAAAGAATAGAAATTTTGTTACAAGAGGAAAAGAAGGGGAAAGAAAAGAAAAGAAAAAGATCAACAACAAAATTATTTATCCAGATAATTCGAGACTGAACTTAATGATAAACCAGGAGAGAGAGAGAGAGTCAGCGAGAGACGAGAAGGGAGATTCGAGGAGAGGAAGAGAGAGACGGAAGAAGACGGAGAGAGAGACCAGTTGAGGAGAGAGAGAGTTGATGGAGATTCCGGGAAGAGAGAGAAGAGGAAGTTGAGAGAAAAGATGGATGAGTAGAGATGAGAGAGAGATCAAGGAATTCCGTCTCAGAAACAGGGAAAATGGCAAGCGCAGTATTGAAGAGCGGAAAGCTAAGAAAGGCAAAGAGAGAAAGAGGGAGAGAAAGAAAAGAATAATCAAAGTAAGAAAAAGAAGAAAAAGAGCAGATGTAAATATAGGACATATAAAAATGGTGCGTACGGATAGAAAGAAATGAAGACGCAAGTGAGTTTATGAAAACACCACACACACACTCACACACACACACACAACCACACCCAACACACACATCACACAACACACACACACACACACACACCCCCGGGGTACAACGTAGTGTAGGGAAAGCACGCTGGTTCACAACCGAGAAGATCCCGGGTTCGATCCACGAGTGGAGCGGAAAACAGATGGGATGTTTCCTTAAAACCCGAGAACCCTGTCCATCCCAGCAGGAGTATGGGTAACCGGGTGTTAGCCGGGGTTGTGGACCGTTGCCTCCCTGGGGAGTGCTGGCTTCGGCCAACACTAAGCACTAAGAATGATGATAAAAAATGTTGATATGGAGACGGGGCCATAGGACGCGTTGCTCAGGCCCGGAAAATACCACTAGTTGAACAACATAGATGAATACACAGCACACACACACAACCCACACACACACACACACGTACACACACACACACCAAACACAAACACACACACACACACACACACACATAACACAAACCGACACATATCATGACACATACAAATAACACAACAAATCACAACAGCACGTACACACAGCACTACAACACACACACCACACACATACACACACAATAACAACAGATACACATACACATACACAACACGAAAACACACACACCACACACATACACATACACACACACAACACACACAACAACATACAACACACACCGATACACAGACAAACACACACGACGCCACACCACACATACAACACAGCACATCATGACCACACAAAACACACAGCACACCACAACATACACACACCAGACACACAAAAGCACCAATCAGAATAACCACAACAGCACCCCAACTTCATCATCTTGTGCCACACACGAGGCGTCACGAGGACTTTCATTACTCCGAAGCAACAATAAAAAAAGACAAGAAATTACGCAAGCACCACACGGCGAATGCACGACCACGCTGCCTTATAGATTCCGTTTGCTGCAGCTTCTTTAGGCGTGAGGCGCGATGGAGGGGAGAGGATTTTTTACAAGGATTACAAAGGAATAACAGACACCAGGAGATCATATTGGTCCAGAACGAGGGTATCCTGCGCACTGCATACTAACTAACTATCAACTACTTGTAAGAAAAGAGCAGATGGTGGAAAATGGATAACCATGTCCCAAAGAGGATTTAGGAAGCATCGGAAGTTTTGCATAGTGCAGAATGAAGTAGGATATTGAAAAATACTAACTACAAACTACGTACTACCACTACAACTAATCGATGACGGTGGACGAGCTATGAATCGCACTATCAATACCCATTACTTTAAAGTGCGCGTTCAAGTTGTGTGAAATGTATTTATTGTGCTGGCTACAACAACGATTTGCAGGTAGATTGTTAACCAGATCAACGACTCTGTGATGAAGTCAATACATCAAAATACAATACGAAACTTGTCAATATCGAACATCAAGTCAAAGCAGTTGACATGCAATAAATCCGGTACACATAATAAATTTCAGTGATAACAAATGTAATGAAAAAAGATATATACAAGATCAACACATACAATCACGCACCACCACCACCACCACCCACCTACCACCACCACTACCACCAACCACCACTTTACATTACCATTACTATTACTTATCACTACTACACACCAGTACACTATCTTACATAAATACAGCAACATGACGTACAAGATTGTTTATCAAGGATCAAGGCGCACACCACACGAAAGAGAGGAGAGAGAGAAGAGAGAGAGAGAGAGAGGAGAGGAGAGAGAGAGAAGAGAGAGGAGAGAGAGAGATAGAGAGAGAGAGAGAGACGCCTGATAAGAAGTAGCAAAGTCTTTCACTGCTCACAAAAGAAGACAAAAGAAACACGGAATACAAACCCTTGTGACTGTGAGTTTCGTGAAGACTCAAAGGCGTAACAAACGAGATATAAGTTACGAAAATATTTGCTTCAGAGAGAGAGAGAGAGAGAGAGAGAGAGAGAGAGAGAGAGAGAGAGAGAGAGAGAGAGAGAGAGAGTGGCGTGTGAGTAACAGTCTAAATAGAATAATCAGCAACACCAAAGCATTCTCGTAATGAAAGTATAACAGGAATTCAAACTTAGCGAGCAGAAGAGGAGAAATAGTAAGAGAAATAGAAGAGAAAGTGAGATAGAGAGAGAAGAGGAGAGAGAGAGAGAGAAGAAGAGAGAGAGAGAGGAGAGAGAGAGAGAGAGAGAGAGAGAGGAGAGAGAGAGATAGAGAGAGAAGAGTAGAGATAGAGGAGAGAGAGAGTAGAGAGAGATAGTTGATAAGCACTATCACAATGGGAAGGCAGAGAAGTTAATCAACAACGTAAGATAGTGAAGAGGATAAAGAGGAAGAGGATCATGAAGTAGGGAAAGAAGAGGAGGAAGAGGATCAGGAAGAGGAGAGAGGAGGAAGAGGATCAGGAAGAGAAGGAGGAAGAGGAAAGGAAAGAAAGAAGGTAAACAGGGATAGTTCAACATGCAAAAAAATGCAGAGAAAAACCTAGTTTGAGAGAAGAATAAGAAAATTTGTTATCAAGGAAAAAAGAGAAATGAAGAAAAGAAAAAGACATACAACATAATCTTTATCCAATACTTGAGACTGACTTAAATGATAACCAAGAGAGACAAGAGAGAGAGAGAGAGAGAGAGAGAGATGGAGCAGAGAGAGAGACGAGAGAGAAAGAGATAGAGAGAGAGAGAGAGAGAGAGAGAGTCAAGAATCCGTTCTCAAGAAAACAGAATGGCAAGCGCAAATAAGGAGCGGAGCAGGGAGATCTAAAGAGAATAAATAGTAGAACAAAAAATGAAAAAAATGGTCCTGTAAGAACAGAATCAAATCAAATATGAAAGAAAGGAGACAATTTGATTTGATAACATACACACACACACACACACACACACACACCCACACATCACACACACACACACACACACACACACCCCAAACGACAATAAATATCCACACAGCCCCGCAATCTCCATTATCTGATGCTAACTGATGCGTCCAGAGACTTTCGATTACTCAGAGCAACAATAAAAAAGGCAAGAATTAACGCGCCCAACGGCATGCACGACACTGCTTATAGATTTCCTTTTGCTGTCAGCTGTCTTTAGGCTAGGGCGATGGAGGAGGAGGGAGGGGGGGCAGGAGGAGGAAGAGGAGGGGGAGAGGAGGAGGAGGCGGAGGAGGGGAGGAGGAGGAAGTGATACTTGGCATGGGTGATAAATTTCATACAGGACCTGGTTTTGTGGTGGGTGTGTGTGTGGTGTGTGTGGGGTGTATGTGTGTGTGTGTGGGTGTTGTGTGTGTGTATGTTGTGTGTGTGTGTGTGTGTGTGTGTGTGTGTGTATGTTTGTGTGTGTGTTGTGTGTGTTGTGTGTTTGGGTGATAAAAAAGAATGAATGAATAGAATAGAATTTTATTATTGCTCAGATATAATAAGAAATAAGTATGGGCACAGCTCCTCATAAGATACAATACACTTTGGCAGGACATTTTAAACGATACCAATAAGATAAGTTTGCATGCTGTACATCAGATAAGTTACTACGTACAACTAAAGTTAGGAGAAATCCAATTGTCCAATTTCCAAAACTAAGTGACACATAGAAAAAATTATATATACTAGATAACTATATCAATTATACTTGTTAGCTTATCTAAACATGCTCAAAATTGATCTGAGAATAATGACAATTCTTCAAACATTCACTACTTAGATTTGCATTAACGCACATACTTAAAAATGCGTTGGCCTAATTGTGTGTATTTCTGATATACATATCCCGCAGCCTTACAATTTTTCCCCGTAGTACATTCGAATAGGACATGAATTCATCTCAACAACATTAGCAATACACTTGCTACAAAGACGATCTTCTCTGTTTTACACCTGTGTAATCTCCAACATTTTATTGGTTAGTCTATTTGTTGCTTGTTCTGAATCTAGTACCTGGAATGCGAATACTTTTCGGTAGTTTGACGATGTACACCTCCATGACCATAAATCAGCTTAAATCTATTGTAGTTACTGCATAAACGAGTTTTGTTGATAAATTATGATGCCATGTAGTATTCACGTGACCTTTAATCTCAACTTCAACTGCTTTCATTAAACCTTGTGTGTTGGGCACATTTTGTGATAACCACATCCCTGACTACCACACTCATTACATATATTCTTAATGCATGCACCAACCCATGAGAAGTGTATACCCCGGTACATATCCAAATGCAACAAACATGAATACATTGATAGAAGCATAAATTTAGTTTTTTTACCTTAAGATTAGCCGAGACCAATAAACGTAACATTGCTGCACGTTTATATGAATTTCCAGTGGGTACACTCCAAGTTCACGCATATACCATATTCATTCTAGCGTTTTTTATGACCACAACATCTGTTTTTTAAAGACTTTTTAAGTGTAATATCTCTAGCTCTCTAATCCTAAGTGTGTGTGTGTGTGTGTGTGTATTCATCTAGTTGTATTTTACAGGGACTGAGCTACACTCGTATGGCCCCGTCTCCATTGCTACATTTTATTATCATCATCCTTATTCCTTATTCCTTGTCTGAACATCACCCCGGAGGCGGGTCACAAACCCCCGGCTAACATCCGGTACCCATTCACTGCTGGGTGGACAGGGGCTCGGGTTTGACGGAAACAGCCCGTATCTGTCTCCGCTCTGCCCCGGGGATCGACCCGGGACCTTCCGGCTGTGAACCGAGCGTGCCTACTCACTACACTACGGAGTACCAAATTTGTGTGTGTGTGTGTGTGTGTGTGTGTGTGGTGTGTATGTTTGTGTGTGTGTGTGTGTGTGTGTGTGTGTGTGTGTGGTATGGTCGGTTTGGTCGCTGTGTAAGCCCGAAGTTTTCTCATCTTTATCACACAGTTTGCATAGTTTGGCTTAGGTTTTCTGGCTTTGTGCGCTCCATACAGTCTGTATTAACTTATTAGCTGATGGCACGGCTCTCAGCAACGCCGTTGGAGAACACTCGTAGGTGGCTCCTCGATGTCCTTTTCCGGGAACATCAGCTGAGGCGCGGGTCTGGCGTGTGTTCTTGCTAACCCTAAACTTTACATAATACCAAGTTACATACGTCTCAAGATTTGTTTACCTTGTTTCTCATTAGTGTTTTTGTTTTTTGAATGATAAACAGAGAGAGAGAGAGGAAGAGAGAGAGAAGGCGAGAGAGAGAGAGAGAGAGAGAGGAGAGAGAGAGAAGAGAGAGAGAGAGATAGAGAGAGAGAGAGAGAGAGAGAGAGAGAAGAGAGAGAGAGAGATAGAGAGAGAGAGAGAGAGAGAGAGAATGCTGGCAGGTATGTGTTCAGCATGTGATGAAAAAGAGGTGGAATCTCCATTTCAAAAAATAGATCTGAAAGGCTTGATGAAATAAGAGGATTTTATTAGTTATTTTGAAGCCTATAAAAGAAATAAGTTCCTTCCATATAGATTTCCGCTCTCTTCTCTTCTCTCTCTCTCTCTCTCTCTGCATCAAGCTTCTCTCTCTCTCTCTCTCTCTCTCTCTCTCTCTCTCTCTCTCCTCTCTCTCTCTCTTCTCTCCTCCTCTCTCCTCTCTCTCCCTCTCTCTTCTTTCTCTCTCTCTCTCTCTCCCCCTCTCTCTCTCTTCACCTTAAATCCTTTTCTCTCTCATATTCCTCCATCTATTTATCCCTTTTCTTGTGGGGGTTTAGACAAAGACTCTCTTAAATCTATCTCTATACGTATAGGTAGTCTTTGGTTCAGGGTAACAAATTGGTCTTTTGTTGACTCGAGACTACCACAAGACAGCTTCTACAAGTAAACGCTTATTAGGCCACACAGGCAGGGGACGGGAGGTTCAGGGATGAGGGACTTTAAAAAAGAAGTTCAGGGACGGGGGGTTTAGGAGCGGGAGGACCTCAAGGGGACAAGGGGACGGGAAAGCAAGAGACTTCTGAGGAAGGTCGTGAGGAGGGCGGGAGGTCTTTAAAAAGGGGGGCAGTTACTGTTTTTGTTATTGATTTAAAATTTTTAATGTACACATGCAGTTATTTTCATGGTTTTTAAACTCTCCTGTTTTTTTAAATCTTCCACTGCTGAACCTTGCTGGTTTTTTTTTTAAAATAGCCTACTCTAAATACTACTAAATACTTACTACTACTATACTTTACACTATATACTACTACTAATACTACTATTCTTTACTACTATTACACTACTACCTACTACTACTGCTACTGTACTATTACTACTACTTACTACTCACTATACTAATCACTACGACACTACCAACTACTACTACTACTACTATTACTACACTACTACTACTACTTACTACTATATACTATTACTATTACTACTACTACACTACACTACTATACTACACTAACTACACAATTACTATATTTCACACACCAAATACTACTACACTACTACTACTACTACCCTATACACATACTCTACTAACACTACATCTATACTACTACTACTACTACTAACAAATACTACACTAACCCATCTCATATACTACTACTAAACACTACACTACTACTAACT
>JACEEZ010018285.1:0-37500 GCA_016584305.1 Chionoecetes opilio
TATATTTTGTAAAATAAAATTTTTTTTTTTCTCTATTTACCATTCACAAAATTTTTTTGCTTTACGCCAAATGATAGCCCTTGATCTACTTCATATTTACTTCTCTATATTTCTTGCCCCTATCTGCCTTAGTCTTTTAGTTATTGAATAAAATGAGATTAAAAAAAAAATCAAGGCATACCCCTTGCAAAATTTGCAATATTTTTGTTAATAGATTTGCTTGAAAATTTGTTCCTAGCAATTTTCGGGCATGCTGAACACGAATTTGGAGTCAGCTTTCAGTTACAATGATTAAAATTCCCTATTTCAGCCAATTATACCCCTTGCAAAATTTGCCAACAATTTTGTTAAATAGATTTGCTTGAAAATGTGTTCCTAGCTAGTTCCCCTCTTTAGGAATGTCTTCATCTATCTGTATTTTATTTATCTTATTTTTCTAATTTTTTTTTTTACGTTGGACCTACAGCGCCTGTTTATTACAACACTATACTACAAACCCAGTGGGACACTTTCCTTTATCACCGCCACTCGTTTTCTTTGTTATTTAGGCATGAATTTATCTTAAGGCTTGATATTAAAGAGTTTTTGTTATCTTTTATCTTAATTAAGGGTTGATGTTAAGGAGTACATTTAGGCCGCGAGGGAACCATTACGAGGATGATTGTGATGCACGCGGCTCAAGGGAGGTATTAGAACACACACACACACACACACACACACACACACACACACACACACACACACACACACACACACACACACACACACACACACACACACACACACACACACACACACAGGGATAAAGTAGAAGGATAAAAGGTTCCCATGGCGCAGTGGTAGAGTATTGATCTCATAAACAAAACAATAGAGTGTTCGAATCCCTAGGCGAATCTTAGATATATTAGTGCAATAAAAGCCAAAAAAAATGGAAAGAAAAAAAAAAAAAAAACTTATTTACATGTATGAATTGACACACCACACACACACACACACACACAACACACACACACACACACACACACACACACACACACACACACACACACACACACACGGAGGTACAAAAAAACCCAGTGTCAGGAGAGACGAAATATTTCCTTTGACAACACACATTTTTTAAACCCTTAGTACTACATAAACCTCTCTCTTCCTCCCCTTCCCCTCTCTCCCCTCTCTCTCTCTCTCTCTCTCTTCTCTCCCCTTCTCTCTCTCTCTCTCTCTCTTTCTCTCTCATCTCTCTCTTCTCTCTCCCACACACACAACACACACACACACACACCACACACACACACACACAACACACACACACACACCACACACACACACACACACACACACACAACACACACACACACACACACACACAAAACTACACCTTAAACAACGACTTTTTTTAACCACTTAAAAACTGTGAGGTGTGCAACAGTCTTGAGAATCGGTGACAGGTGTGGAATAGCCGAATAGGTGTATAGAGAAGCACAAACACACACACACACACAGGTACACACACACACAGGTACACACACACACAGGTACACACACACACAGGTACACACACACACAGGTACCACACCCCCGGCACACAGGTACACACACACAGGTACACACACCAACAGGTACACACACACACAGGTACACACACACAGGTACACACACACACACACACACAGGTACACACACACACAGGTACACACACACAGGTACACACACACACAGGACACACACACACACACAGGTACACACACACACACACACACACACACACACACACAGGTACACTCACGTTGTCGCTTGAGGAATATCGTACTAGTGTGTTTGCCGTACTCGTTTCTGGCGGTACAGTTATACTCGCCAAAGTCTTCCTCCCTCGCCGCGTGCACCACCAGCGTCGCCTTCAGCCCGCCCCGCACCGCCTCTGTACCAGCTGTATACCGGGAGGAGTCTGGGAGTAAGGGGGGGGATTAATCAGGTGTTCGTATAGGAGGAAGAAGAAGAAGAAATGGGGAGGGTTAATCAAGTGTGCGTAGGAGGAGGAGGAAAAGGAAGAACAACAACAACAACAACAAGAAGAAGAAGGAGGACAAATAGAGGACGAGGAGGACGAGGAGGAGGAAAGGTGTGTGTGTGATCCATATACAATATAAGAATATAAGAAAATAAGGAAGCTATCGTTTTCTTTTGATCTTCCTTACTTTTCCCCGGCCTTTTTCTCCTCCTTCTCCTTCTCCTCTCTATTTGTCAAGCCCTATTATCCCTTTTTCTCCTCCTCCTCCTTCTCCTCCTCTATTTGTCAAGCCCTATTATCCCTTTTTCTCCTCCTCCTCCCTTTTCTCTCCTATTTGTCAAGCCCTATTATCCCTCTTTCTCCTTTTTCTCTTCTCCTCCTTATTTGTCAAGCCCTATTAAACCCTTTTTCTCCTTCTTCTCCTTCTCCTCCTCTATTTGTCAAGCCCTATTATCCCTTTTTCTCCTCCTCCTCCTTCTCCTCCTATTTGTCAAGCCCTATTATCCCTCTTTCTCCTTCTTCTCCTTCTCCTCCTCTATTTGTCAAGCCCTATTATCCCTCTTTCTCCTCCTCCTCCTTCTCCTCCTCTATTTGTCAAGCCCTATTATCCCTTTTTCTCCTCCTCCTCCTTCTCCTCCTCTATTTGTCAAGCCCTATTATCCCTCTTTCTCCTCCTTCTCCTCCTCTATTTGTCAAGCCCTATTTCCCTCTTTCTCCTCTTTTCCTTCTCCTCCCCTTTTTTGTCAAGCCCTAAATTTTCCCTCTTTCTCCTTCTTCTCCTTCTCCTCCTCTATTGTTTAAGCCTATTATCCTCTTTCTCTCCTCCTCCTTTCTCCTCCTCTATTTGTCAAACCCTATTATCCCTTTTTTCCCCCTCCTCCTCCTCCTCCTCCTCTATTTGCAAGCCTATACCCCTTTTTCTCCTCTCCTCTTCTCCGCCTATTGTCAGCCCTTTTATCCCTCTTTCCCCTTCTTCCCCTTCTCCTCCTTTTTGCCCACCCAAATTATCCTCTTTCCCTCTCCTCCTCCTCTCCTCTATTGTCAGCCCTATTATCCTCTTTCTCCTCCTTCTCCTCCTCTATTTGTCAAGCCCTATTGCCTTTCCTCCTCTCTTCCCCTCTTCCTCCACTAAACACACCATTTTACCCACTAATTCCCCTCTCTTCCCTCCGTTACCCAATCTACTAAACCCCCATTACCCTCCCCCTTTACCCCTCCTCCACCCACTCCACTCTCCCGACCACCCACTCCACTCCCCCCACTCACTGGTGTCAAGGATGCGTCGCCCTCTCGCCCACTCCACCCTGGCAGGCCGCGGCACGCCATCCACCACGCACTCCACCTTCACGTCGTCACCCTCCATCCCGAACTGCTCCACCGCCTCCGCCACTCTCGGGGCGCCACGCATCTGCACCATCATGGACCGCGACTCCTGAGGAAGGCACAGAAGGGGGGGTTAGAGGGTTATAGATAAGAAAAAATAAGAAAGGGGAGGGGGTTAGAGGATTATAGATAAGAAAAGATAAGAAAAAAAATAGATCTGAATAGAGTTAAGTTAGAGGGCGGGAGGGGTTTGAGGATTATAGATAAGAAAAAGGTTAGATAAGAAGGGGAAAGGGTAAGAGGATTCTAGATAAGAAAAGATAAGAAAAGAGTTAAGTTAGATAAGAAAAACCAGCGTACTAGGATATTAAGAGATAAGGAAATATATTAGTTAGAGATTAGGGTTAGAGGATTATATTTGTTAGATAAGAAATACCAGCGTACAAAATATTGAGAGTTAGGAAAAAAAAAAATCAAAATATATGTTTCGAGGTCAAACAAAAATAGGTGGAAAATTCTTTGTGATGTATATAAAAAAAAAAAAGAAAAAAAAAAAGGGGGGGAGGGGTTTAAAGAAATATAGATAATATTGTGGTGAGTCACACCACACCTGGCTAATCCTCCAGTAGTCTCGACCTGACCCTCCTTCTTAATCTCGACCTCAGCCGCATAGGCGTCAGGTGTCAGGTCTTGAGTATCGGGGCCCCTTTATAAAGAGCCTCGTGCAGAGGCAGAGTTAGTTAGAGCTCAACCACTGTACCACACACAAGCTCTGTCCACAGTCTCCAAAAACCCCAACCATCAACCCTAGGTGTCTGTTTACAACCATGTAGGTGACAAGGTCACTACAGTTGGTGACCTACGGAGTGACAAGACACACCCAGGGGGGGGGCCTGCCCCTCGCCCCCCCCCATCACGCCCGCCGCCACGCCGCCTGCCACGCCGCCACGCCACCACGCCCTAGGCCTGCCGCCGCCGCCACCCTACCACGGCTCACCAACGCCCGCGGCCTGCACCTCCTGCCTCATGTCGCGCTACCCACAGCCACCTCTTGCCGCGCTGCCTGGGCTCACCACACGCCACCCGCCTTCCAAGCCCTGCCTCCTGCCTCCTGGCGCCTCGGGCTACTCCTCGCTCCTGCTGCCTCACGCTGCTTTCCCGCTGCCTTCCGCGCCTCCAGCAAGGCCCTGCAACGCCACGGGTACCGCATCCCGCCGCCTGCCGTCCACGATGCCTGACGACGCCAAAGGCACGCTGCTCACCTCGGCCCAGCCCTGCCGCCACCCATCTCAGCGCAAACCCCCCACACGCCCTCCTATGGCTTGGTGTCCCACGCCCTGCCACCCAGCCCTGCCCCCGCCCCTGCCGCCACCCCTGGTGCTGCCCTTCGCCGCCGTCACCAGCGCCATAGCCGCCCACGCCCACGGTCCAGCATGCTGCCACGGGTACGCCTGACGAAGCCATCTAAGGGCACCATCAGCCCAGTCTCCCGCCGCCAAAGTGCTAATCCTCGCCCCTGCTCCTACGCTGCTTCCCCGCTGCCTCACGCTGCGTCCTGCAGCCTTCCGCTGCCTCCAGCAAGGCCCTGCAACGCACGGGCACTGCAGAGCAACACAAGCTATCTTGGGAGCCGATTCCTTAGGACACTTCGCCTTTCCCCCGAAACACCTAGTTTCCAAGCCTCCCTCAAGATCTTGTAACAGCGCCCCTCGGCACCTCCTATCTAATCTTGCAGCTACCGCTCCAACTTTAAGACCCGGACAGTTGCCCTACCACATTACCTCGGGACTTGGCACCTCTGTTTTTTTCATAAGTTTTATTGTATAATTTTTTTTTTTTTTTGAGGAAGGAGAGTACTGTGGTGAGTCACACCACACCTGGCTAATCCTCCAGTAGTCTCGACCTGACCCTCCTTCTTATCCCCGACCTCAGCCGCATAGGGGTCAGGTGTCAGGTCTTGAGTATCGGGGCCCCTTTATAAAGAGCCTCGTGCCCGAGGCAGAGGTTAGTTAGAGCTCAACCACTGTACCACACACAAGCCTGTCCACAGTCTCCAATAAACCAACCATCAACCCTGGGGTCTGTTTTTCAACCATGTAGGTGACAAAAGGGCACTACAATATATATGCTTCGAAACCAAAAGTGGTCAAAATATTAATGCTTCGAGGTCAAAGAAAAAAAATGTCAAGTAAAATTATGTAATACTTCAAGATCATAATAGGTGGGTTGGAAGGTAGGTCATAGGCGGGAATAGATCAAGTCAGGTCACAGAGGGAGGAGGTGGCCAGGGTCAACTATACTATATCTGTAATCTATAAACCCTGGAGGTGGCGGTGCAGGGGCGACAAGGCGAGCACAGGTGAAGGTTGAAAAAATAGAAGAGTGAGAGGGACGTGAATACTTTTAAAAATGGGCGTGATGTGGGCGTGCGACAAGGCTTTGGGGAGGGGGGAGGGGGACGGAGGAGGAAGGAGAGGGGGGAGGGGGGTTATTGATGGTCTGAGGACACGTGACTAATGGAGAAGGGTACATGTGTGTGTGTGTGTGTGTGTGTGGTTTGTGTGTGTGTGACTAGCAACAGAACACAGTCTTAGTCTCCCACAGCAACCTAGGAGACGCACGCACACACACACACACACACACACACACACACACACACGCACACGCACACGCACACGCACACACACACACACACAAATGCCATGGGATTAGAGACAAGTTTGTACGGCTGAAACAAGATTTAAAATAATACGCTGGAAAACAGAATGAAGGTCAGAAGGTCAAAGGTGAGGTGTGTGGGGGGGGGTCAGGTCAGGGTCAGGGGAGCACAGATGAACATTAACCCGCATTACACCTGCAGGTACCGGAAGTATGCAGGTCATATGAAGTATAGTAAATATATAGAAGTATAGGAAGCATGCAGGAAGGACATTGGCTGCCTTAATTCATCTGCCTCTTCAGCCTTCTGTAACTATTGTGCAACTGATTTATACTGTAACTTTTTTTTTTTTTTTACGTTGGAGCCTATAGCGCCGGTAGCCTAGTTTTTATTTTGAGGGCTCTGGTGGTTGGCCCTGCACATTCTGGAGAGTTTATATAGAAAACATAAAAGTATAACATTAAAATATATTAAAAATTATCATTGTATAAAAAAAATATTAGCTGTTTATATGAAAAATTTAAAAAAAAAGTCTGCAGGTGAATCCACACATTGGACTCTACACAAGTTTTTGTTGTAAATAGAAGAGTTGTTAAAAGCTACAAAACTACTGCTGGGTAAAGAAAAAAGGTTAATTGGTCGTACTCTCCCCCCCCCTCCCCTGCCCCAATTTCGCCGCCTGTCCTCCCTGCCTCCCCCCTCCTCCCTGCCTCCCCCCTCCTCCCTGCCTCCCCCCTCTCCCCCTCCTCCCTGCCTCACCCTTCCTCCCTGCTCCCCCTTCCTCCCTGCCTCCCCCCTCCTCCCCTGCCTCCCCCCATCCTCCCTGCCTCCCCCATCCTCCCTGCCTCCCCCTCCTCCCTGCCTCCCCCATCCTCCCTGCCTCCCCCTCCCTCCCCCCCCGCCTCCCCCCTGCTCCCCCCTCCCCCCATCCTCCCTGCCTCCCCCTCCCCCCTGCCTCCCCCCTCCCCCCATCCTCCCTGCCTCCCCCTTCCTCCCTGCCTCCCCCCATCCTCCCTGCCTCCCCCCTCCTCCCTGCCTCCCCCTCCTCCCTGCCTCCCCATCCTCCCGGCTCCCCCTTCCTCCCTGCCTCCCCCCATCCTCCCTGCCTCCCTGCCTCCCCCCATCCTCCCTGCCTTCCCCCATCCTCCCTGCCTCCCCCCTCCTCCTGCCTCCCCCCATCCTCCCTGCCTCCCCCTTCCTCCCTGCCTCCCCCCCCTCCCTCCCTGCCTCCCCCCATCTTCCCTGCCTCCCCCTCCTCCCTGTCTCCCCCCCTCTCCCCAATTTCGCCTCCCTCGCAGAAAAAAAGTAAAAAGAAACTAGGGTACAAAAACGAAAAACTTTCAGAAGAGGACAAGGCCAGTTTAGTTCCCACGTAAGAGAAATAAATAACTACGCTACGCAAGTTATAATAAAGAATAATGCATAGTTTTCCTCAACAAAATTTTAGGGAGTGACTGTTAAAAATAAAAATATACGTAACCTGAATGTCAAAACTTGGCAGTAATTCCATCAAAATACATTATATAATTTCACATTGACTCTGCACATTAAAATAGAAAAATTCGTATTATGAAGGAGAAAGGTCAGAGGTGGTAGTGGCAGGCTGGGTCAAGGTCACATCCTGGCTGGTGGGGGTCAGGTCAGGTCAGGTTAGGTCAGAGATGGTATATTATAGTGATCTCTTCGCAATACTGTTTTCCTCTTTTTCTTCTATTTAATGACGTCAACATTTCTATTTATTTTCTTCAACAGTTTCTTATTTTTTCCCTCTTTTTCCTTTCCTTCTAATGTAAGAAAGACTTCATTCCTGGCAATACTGTTTTCCTCTTTTTCCTCTATGACGCCAACATTTATATTTATTCTTTTCAGTAGTTTTTTATATATTTTTCCCCTTTTTCCTTTCCTTCTGATGGAAGAAAAAAAAAGTCTTCATTCCTCGCAATACTATTTTCCTCTTTTTCCTCTATTTTATGACGTCAAAATTTCTTTTTATTCTTTTCCATAGTTTTTCATATTTTTTTCCTCTTTTTCCTTTCCTTCTGATGTCAAAAAGTCATCATTCCTCGCAATATTGTTTTCCTCTTTCCCAAAAAATTCATGACTTACCAAAAAAAAAAAATCATATTTATTATAATGGCAGGCTGGGTCGAGGTCACATCCTGGCTGGTGGGGGTCAAGTCAAGTCAGGTTAGGTCACAGCCACGGAGGAGGTGTTGAAGCCAGAAAGCAAAGCGTGTCGCGGCGGTCGCCAGGGAGTTACGAGAAGATTGTTGTGACGCCGTGACTCAGATGACACGTAACATTTTCCTGCCAATACTTTTGTCTCCCATTTTGACTTGCAGTGGCGAGAGGGAAGGAAGGGAGGAGGGAGAGAAAGGGAGAGAAGGAAGGAAGGAAGGAAGGAGAGAGAGAGAGGGAGGGAAGGAAGGAGGGAAGGAGAGAGAGGGAGGGAAGGAAGGAGAGAGGGAGGGGGGAATGGAAAAAGGGAGAGAGAGGGAGGGAAGGAAGGAGAGAGAGGGAGGGAAGGAAAGAGAGAGGGGGGAAGGAAGGAGAGAGGGGGGAAGGGAAGGGAAAAGAGGGAGGGAAGGGAAAGGAAAAGGGGGAAAAGGGGGGAAGGGGGGGAAGGGAAGGGAGAGAGGGAGGGAAGGAAAAGGGGAGAGGGAGGGAAGGAAAAGAGAGGGGGAGGGAAGAAAGGGGGAGGGAAGGAAACAGAAGGGGGGGAAGGAAGGGGGAAAAAGGGGGGGGGAAGGGAAGGAAGGGAGAGAGGGAGGGGAAGGAGAAAAGGAAAAGGGGGAGGGGAAGGAAGGAGAGAGGGAGGGAAGGAAGAGAGAGGGGGGGAAGGGGAAAAGAGGGGAGGAAGAAGAGAGAGGGAGGGAAGGAAGGAGAGGGGGGGGGAGGGGGGGGAGGGGGGAGAAAAAGGGGGGGAGGAAGGAAGGGGAAAAAGGGGAAAGGGAGAGGGAGGGGGAAGAAAGGGGGAAGGAAGGGGGGAGGGGAAGAAAAGAGAGGAGGGAAGGAAGGAAAGGGGAAAGGAAAAAGAGGGGGGAGGAAGGAAGAGGGGGGAAAGGGGAAAAAAAGGGGGATGGGGGGGAAGGGGGGGAAAGGGGAAAGGAAAAGGGGGGGGAAGGAGGGGAGGGGAAGGAAAGGGGGGGAAGGGCAGGAAAGGGGAAAAAGGAAAAAAAAAAAAGAGAAAAAAAAGCGAGAAAAAAGAACAGAGAGGGAAGGGAAAAAGGGGGGAAGGTAGAAAAAGGGGGGAAAAAGGGGGGGGGGGGAGGAAGGGGGAAAGGGGGGGGGAGGGGAAAGGGGGAGGGAGGGAAGGGAGGGGGGGAAAGGGGGGAGGGAGGGAAGGAGGGGGAGGAAAGGGAGGAGGGGGGGAAAGGGGCAGGAGGGGGGGGGGAGGGGGGGGAAAAGGAACGGGGGGGGAAAGGGCAGGAGGAGGGGGGAGGGGAGAGGGGGGTGAAAGGAAAAAAAAAAAAAGAAGGGGGGGGAAGCAAAAAAACAAAAGGAAGGGGCAAGAAAAGGAACCAAAAAGGCAAAGGGGGGAAGCATGTCAGGGAAATAGAATAAAAAAAATAGAGATAAATAATGCTCGAGAAACACGAGAAACAATTAGAAAACAGAGCAGTCTTTAATCCCTGCACCACATCTTTTCTTTCTTTTTTTTTCCTTTTCCAACTTGCGTCACAACAGGCCGTTTTCATTTCCCAGTGTGCTGTCCTTGGGGGGAGGCAGGGAGGATGGGGGAGGAAGGGAGGAGGGGGGGAGGGGGGAGGCAGGGAGGAGGGGGGGAGGCAGGGAGGAGGGGGGGAGGCAGGGAGGAGGGGGGAGGCAGGGAGGATGGGGGGAGGCAGCGAGGAGGGGGGACAAGGAGGGGGGCTGTCCTTCTAACCTTGCTAACAACTTTCAACTAAACTTTTTGTCGCCTAACCTGTGTGCGTCTTCAACTGTCTAAATAACTTCTAACCAAAACCTCTTCTGTCGCTAACTGAGTGCGTCTTCAACCTTGCCTAAACACCTTCTACCTAAAACTTCTCTGTCCCTACCTGTGCTGTCCTTTATTTGCCTAACTACCTTAACCTAAAATCTGTTCACTGATGCTGCCTTCTAACCTTGCCTAAACTAACTTTCTAACCTAAAACCTCTTCTGTCGCCTAACCTTGTGTGCTGTCCTTCTAACCTTGTCTAAACTAACTTTCTAACCTAAAACCTCTTCTGTCGCCTAACCTTGTGAACAACACCATCAGAGTCACGTTCAAGGCTCGCATTAATGATTTATCAAGACTGTGAATTTTCCATTGAGCCAATTTACATCATAGTACTTTTAGAACCCTATGTTCCTTCCTACTATTTTCCCAAGTTATAACATATAACATTCAAAACTGTCCCTGAAACTGTCTCTGAAATTGCCTGAAAAACTGTCCGAAAAACTGTCTCTGAAAACTGTCCCTGAAAACTTGTCTCCGAAAAATTGTCCTGAAAAACTTTTCTCCTGAAAATTTCAACTTGTCCTGAAAACTGTCCCTGAAAAACTTGACCATGAAAAAAACTTGTCCTGAAAAACTGTCCCCTGAAAAACTTGTCACCCTGAAAAACTTGTCCATGAAAAACTTGTCCTGAAAATGTCTCCGAAAAACTTGTCCCCTGAAAAACTTGTCCCTGAAATTGTCTCCTGAAAAACTTGTCCACGAAAAAACTGTCTCTGAAAAACTTGTCCCCTGAAATGTGTCCCCTGGAAAGATGTCCCCGAAAACTTGTCCCTGGAAAAACTGTCTCCATGAAGAAACTTGTCTCCTGAGAAAACTTGTCGCCGAAAAACTTGGCCCCGAAAAACTGTCCTGAAAAACTTGGTCCTGAAAACTTGTCTTCCTGAAAAACTTGTCCTGAAAAACTTTACCTGAAAAACTTGTCCCTGAAACTTGTCCTGAAACTGTCCCTGAAAAACTTGTCCCTGAAAACTTGTCCTGAAAAACTTGTCTCCTGAAAACTTTGTCCCCTGAAAAACTTGTACCCCTGAAAAACTGTCCTTGATAAACTTGTCCCCTGAAAAACTGTCCCTGAAAAACTTGTCCCCTGAAAAACTTGTGTCCTCTAACCTTGTCTTAAAATAACTTTTCCTGAAAAACTTGTCCCCTAAAAACTTGTCCCTGAAAAACTGTCCCTGAAAACTTGTCCCCGAAAATTGTCCCCTGAATAAACTTGTCCCTGAAAAACTGTCCCCTTGAAAAACTTTGTCCACCTGAAAAACTTGTCCCCTGAAAAACTTGTCCCTCCAAAATTGTCTCCTGTAAAAATCTGTCACTCAAAAACTTGTCCCCTGAAAAACTTGTCCCCTGAAAAACTTGTCCCTGAAAAAACTTGTCCCCTGAAAAACTTGTCCCTGAAAAACTGTCCCCTGAAAAACTTGTCCCCTGAAAAACTTGTCCCCTGAAAAACTTGTCCCTGAAAAACTTGTCCCCTGAAAAACTTGTCCCCTGAAAAACTTGTCCCTGAAAAACTTGTCTCCTGAAAAACTTGTCTCCTGAAAAACTTGTCCCCTGAAAAACTTGTCCCCTGAAAAACTTGTCTCCTGAAAAACTTGTCCCCTGAAAAACTTGTCCCCTGAAAAACTTGTCCCCTGAAAAACTTGTCCCCTGAAAAACTTGTCCCCTGAAAAACTGTCTCCTGAAAAAACTTGTCTCCTGAAAAACTTGTCCCTGAAAAACTTGTCCCCTGAAAAAACTTGTCCCCTGAAAAACTTGTCCCCTGAAAAACTTGTCCCCTGAAAAACTTGTCTCCTGAAAAACTTGTCTCCTGAAAAACTTGTCCCCTGAAAAACTTGTCCCCTGAAAAACTTGTCCCCTGAAAAACTTGTCCCCTGAAAAACTTGTCCCCTGAAAAACTTGTCCCCTGAAAAACTTGTCCCCTGAAAAACTTGTCCCCTGAAAAACTTGTCCCCTGAAAAACTTGTCCCCTGAAAAACTTGTCTCCTGAAAAACTTGTCCCCTGAAAAACTTGTCCCCTGAAAACACATTCATTGTTTTTTTCCCCTTCGTGGTTTGTTCATTTTTTTTTTTCATCCTGCTTCCTTTTGCATTACTTAATTTTTGTTTTCTATTATTTATTACATTTCCATACCTATTTTTCCCCCCGTTATATATCATTACACTTTTATTCTTTCTTTCTTTCTTTTTTTTACCTTCGTGGTTTGTCCAACTTCCATATTTTTTTTGGTCCTGCTTCCCGTTTTATTTGCAATTTGTGTTTTCTGGCTTCCCTCTTTTACTTCAATTTTTTTATTTTACTAGTTCTCCTTTTTTTAATTAAATTATTTTTACTCTCTCTCTCTCTCTCTCTCTCTCTCTCTCTCTCTCTCTCTCTCTCTCTCTCTCTCTCTCTCTCTCTCTCTCTCTCTCTCTCTCTCTCTCTCTCTCTCTCTCTCTCTCTCTCTCTCTCCTTCCAAATTATTACCTAGTCTCCTGTTTTATTTCCATTTTTTCACTTCCCTTTTTATTTGCAGTATTTTCACCTGTCCTCCTTTTATTTCCAGTCCTTCTTACCTGGTCTCGCTTTCTACCTCCAAATTATTAACTCGCCTCAACTTTTATTTTCTATTTTATTCTTGGCAACCCTTCTTTTACATTTCCAAATCTGTACACCAGGCACATATTCATCTCTCTCTCTCTCTCTCTCTCTCTCTCTCTCTCTCTCTCTCTCTCTCTCTCTCTCTCTCTCTCTCTCTCTCTCTCTCTCTCTCTCTCTCTCTCTCTCTCTCTCTCTCTCTATTTCATTTATATTTTTTATTTGGTTTCCCTTTTTCTTTCCAAATTTTTTACCTTGCCTCCCCTTCCGTCCCCTGAAAAACTTGTCCCCTGAAAAACTTGTCCCCTGAAAAACTTGTCCCCTGAAAAACTTGTCCCCTGAAAAACTTGTCCCCTGAAAAACTTGTCCCCTGAAAAACTTGTCCCCTGAAAAACTTGACCCCTGAAAAACTTGACCCCTGAAAAACTTGACCCCTGAAAAACTTGTCCCCTGAAAAACTTGTCCCCTGAAAAACTTGACCCCTGAAAAACTTGTCCCCTGAAAAACTTGTCCCCTGAAAAACTTGTCCCCTGAAAAACTTGTCCCCTGAAAAACTTGTCCCCTGAAAAACTTGTCCCCTGAAAAACTTGTCCCCTGAAAAACTTGTCTCCTGAAAAACTTGTCCCTGAAAAACTTGACCCCTGAAAAACTTGTCCCCTGAAAAACTTGTCTCCTGAAAAACTTGTCTCCTGAAAAACTTGTCTCCTGAAAAACTTGTCCCCTGAAAAATTTGTCCCCTGAAAAACTTGTCCCCTGAAAAACTTGTCTCATGAAAAACTTGTCCCCTGAAAAACTTGTCCCCTGAAAAACTTGTCTCATGAAAAACTTGTCCCCTGAAAAACTTGTCCCCTGAAAAACTTGTCCCCTGAAAAACTTGTCCCCTGAAAAACTTGTCCCCTAAAAAACTTGTCTCCTGAAAAACTTGTCCCCTGAAAAACTTGACCCCTGAAAAACTTGTCTCCTGAAAAACTTGTCTCCTGAAAAACTTGACCCCTGAAAAACTTGTCCCCTGAAAAACTTGTCTCCTGAAAAACTTGTCTCCTGAAAAACTTGACCCCTGAAATACTTGTCTCCTGAAAAACTTGTCTCCTGAAAAACTTGTCTCCTGAAAAACTTGTCTCCTGAAAAACTTGTCTCCTGAAAAACTTGTCTCCTGAAAAACTTGTCCCATGAAAAACTTGACTCCTGAAAAACTTGTCTCCTGAAAAACTTGTCTCCTGAAAAACTTGACCCCTGAAAAACTTGACCCCTGAAAAACTTGACCCCTGAAAAACTTGTCTCCTGAAAAACTTGTCTCCTGAAAAACTTGACCCCTGAAAAACTTGACCCCTGAAAAGCTTGTCCCCTGAAAAACTTGTGCCGTGAAAACCCCCTCCACTATAAAGCGAGGTCACAAAAACTGTCACCCGGGGAAGCCAGCACTGGCGCCGGCAGTGATAAGTTGCCCACGGTCTCCGGGGTCAACTTCGAGGTCAGCCTGGAGCAAGTTGATGACCTGCTGAGGGAAGCGGTCAAGGTCAAGGGCAGTAAGGTTGAGGTTCCTGAAAAAGTTGAATTACCTTATACTATTTCTCTGCATATTGTCCCTAAATTTCCTAAACTTTTTTTTTTTCCTTTTAAATACTGTATACGAAATTACTTGTCCCAAAAACTTGTCCCTGAAAAACTTGTCCCTGAAAAACTTGTCTCCTAAACTTGTCCTGAAAAACTTGTCCCCTGAAAAACTTGTCCCCTGAAAAACTTGTCCGAAACTTGTCCCTGAAAAACTTGTCCCCTGAAAACTTGTCCATGAAAAACTTGTCCCTGAAAAACTTGTCCCCTGAAAAACTTGTCCCCTGAAAAACTTGTCCCCTGAAAAGCTTGTCCCCTGAAAAACTTGTCCCATGAAAAACTTGTCCCATGAAAAACTTGTCCCCTGAAAAACTTGTCCCCTGAAAAACTTGTCCCCTGAAAAACTTGTCCCCTGAAAAACTTGTCCCCTGAAAAACTTGTCCCATGAAAAACTTGTCCCATGAAAAACTTGTCTCCTGAAATACTTGTCTCCTGAAAAACTTGTCTCCTGAAAAACTTGTCTCTTGAAAAACTTGTCTCCTGAAAAACTTGTCCCCTGAAAAACTTGTCCCCTGAAATACCTGTCTCCTGAAAAACTTGTCTCCTGAAAAACTTGACCCCTGAAAAACTTGTCTCCTGAAAAACTTGTCTCCTGAAAAACTTGTCCCCTGAAAAACTTGTCTCCTGAAAAACTTGTCTCCTGAAAAACTTGTCTCCTGAAAAACTTGTCTCCTGAAAAACTTGTCCTATGAAAAACTTGACCCCTGAAAAACTTGTCTCCTGAAAAACTTGTGCCGTGACCCCATCCACTATAAAGCGAGGTCACACTCACCTCGGGGAAGCCTGCCACGGCGGCGCGGCAGTGGTAAGTGCCCACGGTCTCCGGGGTCACGTCGAGGGTCAGCCTGGAGCCCAAGTTGATGACCTATGGAGGGAAGCGGTCAAGGGTCAAGGGCAGTAAGGTTGAGGGTTCCTGAGGGTGTTAATTTACCTGTTTTATACTTGTTTATTTCTCATGCATTATTTTGATCTATATTTTCCTACTTTTTTTTTTTTTTTTTTTTATAGTACTGTAATACAGAAAATAATAATACGTCTGATACACAAATAATACATGATGGAATTGCTATATACTTTAAGTTGGTACATTTTTTTCCTTGATTTTCGTGAACCTAATATACTCCTTGTCTAATTTCGCAAACTAATATCGGGTATCTATCATGAGTATATCACATCTTTTACTCTTTTTTTTCTCCCCTCTCTTTGTTCCTTCCTCTCCTATACACTCATGCACTCCTTCGTCCTTCCCTGACTCCCTTGTCCTTCCCCTCTCCCTCCTTCGTCCTCTCCCTGCCGTCTATCCCTATCCAATACTCCCTTTTTCTATCCCTCCCACTCCCTCTATTCATTCTTCCCCTCCTACTCCCTCTATAATTTCATTCTACCTCCTTCTACCCTTCCTATCCTGCATTATTCTATTCCCTCTTTCCTTCTCTTCCCTTCTATCTCTCCCCTCCTTCCCCTCTCCCGCCCTCGTCCTTTCCTTCCTCTGTGGCCCCTTTCCCTTCCCTTCCCTCCTTTTCCTTCCCTTCCCACGCCCTTCCTCTCACCTTCTTCGCCTCCTCGTGCAGCCACACAATCTCGGGCGGTGGGTTGCCGTCCACGTCGCAGCCCAGCGTCAGACTCTTGCCCTCGTCTGCGTCCTGGTCCTCCGGCTCTGTCTTGAAGCGAGGCGCGTCTGTGGGTGCGGGTGAAAGGTCAGATGTGTTAGGGTGGTGGGAGGTAGCAGGCGTAGCAAAGGAGGAAGAGAGAAAAGGGGGAGAGAGGAAAAGCGAGCAGAGAGAGTTGAAGGAGAAGCAGACAAGCCAGAAATTATTAAGAAGGGAAATTATAGATTCAGTCAGGCAGTGAAATCAGTCAGTCAGTCACTCACACAGCCGAACAGTCAGTCACTCACCCAGCCGAACAGTCAGTCACTCACCCACTCAGTCAGTCAGTCACTTACTCACTCATCCACTCACTCACTCACTCACTCACTCACTCAGTCAGTCAGTCAGTCAGTCAGTCAGTCAGTCAGTCAGTCAGTCAGTCACCCACTCAGTCAGTCAGTCAGTCACTCACCCACTCAGTCAGTCAGTCACTCACCCACTCAGTCAGTCAGTCACTTACTCACTCACTCACTCACTCACCCACTCAGTCAGTCAGTCACTCACCCACTCATTCAGTCAGTCACTTACTCACTCACTCACTCACTCACTCACCCACTCAGTCAGTCAGTCACTTACTCACTCACTCACTCACTCACTCACCCACTCAGTCAGTCAGTCACTCACCCACTCATTCAGTCACTCAGTCACTCACTCAGTCAGTCAGTCAGTCAGTCACTCAGCCGAACAGTCAGCTTTCCTTGTTACCGACAGCTATACAGTCAATCATGTGGCTGATCTGTTGGGTGTTCAATCAGCCAGCCACCTCGCCAACCAACCTGTCAATTAGCCAGTCAGCCCGCCACCCAATCAGTCATTTGTAGTATAGTCTCTCTCTCTCTCTCTCTCTCTCTCTCTCGCTCTCGCTCTCGCTCTCTCTCTCTCTCTCTCTCTCTCTCTCTCTCTCTCTCTCTCTCTCTCTCTCTCTCTCTCTCTCATCTCCAAGTAATTAGGGTAGATAGTCTTCTTTTTTTTTGCCTGTATTCATCTAGTTGTATTCATCTAGTTGTATTTTACAGGGCCAGAGCAATGTTCGTATGGCCCCGTCTCCATATCAACATTTATTTTTCTCATTCATCTCATGTGTGTGTGTGTGTGTGTGTATGTGTGTGTGTGTGTGTGTGTGTGTGTGTGTGTGTGTGTGTGTGTGTGTGTGTGTTGTGTATGTGTATGTGTATGTGATGTGTGTGTGTTGTGTGTGTGTGTTGTGTGTGTGTGTGTGTGTGGTGTGTGTATGTGTGTGTGTGTCGCCGTAGCCTGGACACTCACACTGCACGCTGAGGGTGTGTTCGGCCTTCTCGGTGCCTATATCGTTGGCGGCAATGCAGGCCACCGTGGCGCCGTTGGAGGAACGGTGGACGCGGGGCATGAGGTAGTGGTTGGTGTGATCGCCCACCACCGCCACGCCGTTCACCTCCCACCGGTAACGCAGCGCAGGGGGGTTGGCCTCAGC
The DNA here is from genome assembly GCA_016584305.1 of Chionoecetes opilio. Lineage (NCBI taxonomy): Eukaryota > Metazoa > Arthropoda > Malacostraca > Decapoda > Majidae > Chionoecetes > Chionoecetes opilio. The sequence goes on from JACEEZ010018285.1 coordinate 17,256, forward strand.
CTCGCACGTGAACATCACCTGGTGGACAAGGCAAAGAGGTCACTTTAATAGGGTCACTTATAGGCGAAGGGTAAAGAATATAAAGGGAGACAAAGCATAGGAGTCATTAGGCGAAGGATACATGAGGTGAAGAAGAGTGATCAAATTATTAAGTCGAGTAAATATCACCTGTGGGACAAGGCGGAGGAGTCACTAGGCGAAGGATAAAGGAGTTAAAGGAGTGATAAACTATAAAGACACAAGGCGGAGGAGTCACTAGGTGAAGGATAAAGGAGTTAAAGGAGTGATAAACTATAAAGACACAAGGCGGGGGAGTCAACAGGCGAAGGATAAAGGAGTTAAAGGAGTGATAAACTATAAAGACACAAGGCGGAGGAGTCACTAGGCGAAGGATAAAGGAGTTAAAGGAGTGATAAACTATAAAGACACAAGGAGGAGGGGTCACTAGGCGAAGGATAAAGGAGTTCAAGGAGTGATAAACTATAAAGACACAAGGCGGAGGAGTCAACAGGCGAAGGATAAAGGAGTTCAAGGAGTGATAAACTATAAAGACACAAGGCGGAGGAGTCACTAGGCTAAGGATAAAGGAGTTAAAGGAGTGATAAACTATAAAGACACAAGGCGGAGGAGTCAACAGGCGAAGGATAAAGGAGTTAAAGGAGTGATAAACTAACATCACCTGAGACAAGGCGAAGGATAAAGGAGTTAAAGGAGTGATAAACTATAAAGACACAAGGAGGAGGGGTCACTAGGCGAAGGATAAAGGAGTTAAAGGAGTGATAAATTATAAAGACACAAGGAGGAGGAGTCAACAGGCGAAGGATAAAGGAGTTAAAGGAGTGATAAACTATAAAGACACAAGGAGGAGGAGTCAACAGGCGAAGGATAAAGGAGTTAAAGGAGTGATAAACTATAAAGACACAAGGAGGAGGGGTCACTAGGCGAAGGATAAAGGAGTTAAAGGAGTGATAAACTATAAAGACACAAGGAGGAGGGGTCACTAGGCGAAGGATAAAGGAGTTAAAGGAGTGATAAACTATAAAGACACAAGGAGGAGGAGTCAACAGGCGAAGGATAAATAATAATAATAATAATAACAATAATAATAATAATTTCATTTTCACCCGAAGACATATACAGTAAAAAAAAAGAAGAAAAAAGCCTAATATACAAACAGGAGTAAATGAACGTAAGTAATAAAGCAAATATAAGATAAGGAGACGAAGAAATGATTAACTAATAAAACAAAATGCGAGACTTGGGAAATATGTGAGGCATAAGAAGGGCGATAAAATATTTGGAGGAGGAGGGGGGAAAAAGAGAAGAAGTCAAGGAAAGGGAGGAGGAGAGGAGGAGGAGGAGGAGGGGAGGAGGGGGGAGGAGGGGAGAAAGAGAAGAAGTCAAGGGAGGGGGGGAGGAGGAGGAGGAGGAGGAGGAGGAGGAGGGGAGGAGGAGGAGGGGGATTACATGGTTTCATAGGAAACACAAACAGCAACAACCGATGGCCCTTAAAAGGCGTTTGTTTTAAAATACACCATAACTAGATGTAGAGAAAAAAGGATAGAAAGTAGAAGGCCCCTCCCCACCCACCCACCCCTCCAGCCGAAGGGCCGGAAAATGAAGTGATCCCATGCAGTATAAAAAAAAAAACTGCAGGGAATTTGGGGGGGGAAAGTTAAAAAGCTGTAATTATGCTAACTACTACTAGTTTGTGGGGGTGGGTTTGTGTTTGATAGATAGGCAGTTATGTGTGTTTTGTAATGGTGGAACACAGTGGGAGGTTCAAGGGTGGTGCGGCACCCTTCCCCGGGCGTTTTTCTTGGGATTCAGCAGCAATCGGCCCCCAGCTCCGTTCAACCCACTGGGATTGTGTATTTTTCCATGAGGCGCCGAATTTGACTCCGGGTCCCCCCCGGATTTAAAACCCCGATGGTGGTCATAATGAAGGGCCTACTGGTCCACAAACCCGTCACAGGTGGGAGAGTAGTATGGTAACCGTTAATCGGGGTATCGTGGTGTTTTGGGGTTTAAATGTAGTGTGGTGAGGCCAGTGTGGAATTTCAAGGGTGGGGCGGCAGCCTTCCCTGGCGTTTTTCTTGGGGGGCGCAGTCAATCAGGCCCCACTCTTTCAATCCACTGCGGTAGTGCCTTTTCCCAATGGCGCCGTGCACTTCAATGCCCCCGGGAGCGTGCCCCTGTATAAAATCCCATGGTGGCACTAAATGACGGGCCCTTACTGAACCACAGCCCCCACAGGGGCAAAAGTTGTGTAGTGACCGTTTTTTCGGGGCGTCTGAGAGTTGGGAGGGGTTGTGTAGACGCGCTCGCAATCATTTTACGCAATTGGGGTAAGATCAGAGGAGGGGAGGAGGAGGAGGGGAGGGGAGGGGAGGGGAAAGGAGGAAAGGGGAAGGGAAGGAAAAAAAAAAGGAAAAGGAAAAGGAAAAGGAAAAGGAAAAGGAAAAGGAAAAGAAAGGAAAAGGAAAAGGAAAAGGAAAAGGAAAAAGGAAAAAGGAAAAGGGAAAAAAGGGAAAAGGAAAAGGAAAAGGAAAAAGGAAAAAGGAAAAAGGGAAAAAGGGAAAAAAAAAAGGAAAAGAAAAGGGAAAAAGGAAAAAAAAAGGAAAAGGAAAAGGAAAAGGGAAAAGAAAAGGAAAAGGAAAAGGGAAAAGGGGAAAAAAAAAAAAAAGGAAAAAAAGGAAAAGGAAAAGGAAAAAGGAAAAAGGAAAAAGGAAAAGGAAAGGAGAAGGAGGGAGAAGGAGAAAAAGAGAAGGAGAAGGGAAGGAGAAGGAGAAGGGGAAGGAGAAGGAAGGGAAGGAGAAGGAGAAAAAGGAGAAGGAGAAGGGAAGGAGAAGGAAAGGAGAAAGGGGAAAGAAGGAGAAGGAGAAGGGAAGGAGAAGGAGAAGGAGAAGGGAAGGGGAAGGAGAAGGGGAAGAGAAGGAGAAAGGGGGAGAAGGGAAGGGAAGGAGAAGGAGAAGGGGAAAGGAAAGGAGAAGGGAAAAGGGAAGGAGAAGGAGAAGGAGAAGGAGAAGCTAAATTATAAAATCACCTTTTAAAACCCCCAAAAACACCCCCAATAAAATCAACCCAAAAACTCAATCACATTTTTCCTTAAAACTTTGCGGATCCACAGTAATAGTGGCCTTGGGTGGGTACTTGACTTGCATCGTGACGCTCCTGACGATGGGCTCCTCGAGGGCGATGTGGCTGACCTCGCACGTGATGTTGGCCTCGTGGTGCTTCTTCTTGGGGGTGAGGTCGAGGCGGCTCTTGACGGCCACGAGGATGCTCTTGCCTTGAGCCGTGTTGGTGGTGTTGATCTTGGCTCCTGAGACGCCCTTCTTGCCGTTCATATACCATTTGATCTGACGGGGGTGTAGGAGAGAGAGTTAGAGAGGTGTTAGAGTTAGGGAGAGAGAGGAGTTAGAGAGAGAGAGAGAGGTTTTTGACAGTAGTGAGACAGATAATAGAGAGAGAGAGAGATAGATGATAGAAAGTAGAGAGAGGGAGAGGGAGGTGTTAGAGAGAGAGAGACGGGTTGAGAGGGGGAGAGAGAGGTTTTTGACAGTGGTGAGAGAGAGAGAGAGAGGTTTTTGACAGTAGTGAGAGAGAGAGAGGTTTTTGCAGGGTAAAAAGAGAGAGAAAAAGGAGGAAGGGGAGGAGAGAAGAGAGAGAGAGAGAGAGGAGAGAGAGAGAAGAGAGAGAGAGAGAGATTTTGACATGGTAAAAGAGAGAGAGGTTTTTGACAGTGGTGAGAGAAAGAGAGAGGTTTTTGACAATGGTGAGAGAGAGAGAGAAAGGTTTTTGTTAGTAGTTAGAGAGAGGTTTTAGACAGTGGTGAGAGAGAGAGAGAGAGAGAGAGAGAGAGAGAGAGAGAGAGAGAGAGAGAGAGAGAGGTTTGACGTAATTGTGGTGGTGGGTATAAATAATGATATGTTTTACTCCTATATATGATTTCTCTTCCTACCATCCATAGCCTCTCAAAGTATCTCCCTTTCTCTTATCTCCCTTCCTTCTCCCTTCCTCCTCCCTTCTGCACTGCTATCCTCCCTTCCTTTATCATCCTTGCTTTTCTTGACCTCCTTCCTTCGTTTTTTTTTACTTTGATTTTTTTCCCTTGAACTTCTATTTCTGTCCCGGCCTTCCACTCCTAGTAAGTAACCTCGTTATGAGCCATCAGACTTTCTTTGTTGTCCTCATAGCCTTGTTATCTTTATTCTTTATTTTGTATCCTTCCTCCTCTTATTCCTGTATGTTATTTCTTACCTGCGTTATTCCTCTTCCTCTCTGTTCTATTCCCTACATTTTATTTATTACTACATTTACTACTACATTACATACTACTACATTACTACTACTACTACATTACCCAAATACTACATTCACTACTCTCTAATTACAACTACTACATTACTAAATACAATTTCACTCTACTACATTACTACTACTACTACATTACTACACTACAATTCTACTACTCTACTAATTACCTACTCACATACTACTACACTACTTCATTACTCTACTACTACTTTCTACTACTACTACATTACTACAAATACTTTCATTACACTACTACTACATTACACTACTACTACATTACACACTATACATTACTACTACACTACATTACTACTACTACTACATTACTACTACTCTACATTACTACTACACTACATTTCTACACTACACATTAAACCCCACTACTACATTACTACTACTACTACATTATACTACACTACATTCTATACTATACAACTACTACTACTATATTACTACTACTACTACATTACTACTACTACTACATTACTACTACTACTACATTACTACTACTACTACATTACTACTACTACTACATTACTACTACTACTACATTACTACTACTACTACATTACTACTACTACTACATTACTACTACTACTACTACATTACACTACTACTACATTACTACTACTACTACATTACACTACTACTACATTACTACTACTACTACATTACTACTACTACTACATTACTACTACTACTACATTACTACTACTACTACCCTCTTCTTCCCTTCCTACCCCCTCTTCCTTCCCCCCACTTCCCTCTCCCCCTTCTTCACTCTCCGCCCTCTTCCTCCTCCCCCTTCTTCCCTTCCCCTCTACCCTCTTCCCCTTCCCACTTTTTCCCCTTTCCCCTTCTTTCCCCTCCCCTTGTCTTACCGTGGAGGCCGGTGCGCTGAGTCCCGCCTCACAGGTGATCCGTACAGGCGCCCCCGAGGTGGCCTCCATGGGCGAGGCCGTGTCCAGATACACCTGTTGGAGGGGGGGACACATCACCTGAGTCAACACCACTTTAACCTTGAGTCACATCACGTTATTTTCATTGTAATTTGGGTACCATTAGATGATTTAACCCCTTTCAGATCTTTCCTTTGCTATAAAAAAAAAATTATGTTGTTGAGCCATAAAATCACGAAAAGTCACTTAATATACCAAATTAGTTAGTCGACAAGGATACTAAACAGGTCATATCACAAGGATACTAAATAGGTCATATCTATAAATATTGCTTATAGTCACTCAAAATCGTCTGATGGTAGCCAAATTACATGGGAAATTACGTTCTGGGCTTCAAGGGGTTAATGAATATAAGCAATATTTTATAAATATGACCAAGGCTAATGAACTAAAGGATTTCTCTTTCGGCCTTGGATATGACCTGTTTAGTAACCTTGTCCACTCGTTGATTTGGTATGTTAAGTTAGTTTTCGTAATTTTATGGCTAATAACAGACGATTTCACATAGCCAAGGAGAGATCTGGGCGTGAAGGGGTTAATGAGCAGCGTTTAGGCAGGTGGCCAGGTGAACTTTGACGATAATTACATATTAAGAGAAGGTGTGTTAAGGCATGGTGCACGTCGTGACCACATGTACGTACCGTTTACACATGAAGGAACACACATACACACACACACACATCGTAAGGAGGTAGGTAAGTGGTTAGTAAGTAAGGGGAGGCGATAGCGGAGTGGTTAGCGTCTCCGACTGGCGTTCTCGGTGACCCGAGTTCGGTTCCCGAAGAAACCCAAAACCTTTCTGCATCGTCGAGTGGCCTAAGAACACCCTCATGCCCTGCCTATCAACTCTACCTTCACTATACCTACCTTTAACTCTATCTTCACTATAAGAATCCTGCCTGCGCCACCACGGGCGAGGACCAACCATCAAAGCCCTCAAATGAACCTCGGAGCAGAGCCTACAATCCGAGCCCTGGGCACCACAGCTACGGCGCTATAGCCCCCCCCCCCCTCCCCCCCCCAAAAAAAAAAAACATAGATAGATATTTTATGGTCCATAAAAAGAAATTACATAATATACCAAGATCACTCATGGACCAGAAATTTACTTTATAATCATCAGTAATTTACAAAAGTATGAAGTGTCTATAAAAAAATTCATATGAGAAACGTTGTGGCGCCTTAGTATTATTTACACATTAAAACTATACTTCCATGTAATATATATGCCATTTCCTAGCAGCTCAATCTAAAAATTCAACAACACTACTGAAAACAAAAATTCAAAACTAACAACGCATTTAAGATATAAATAAGACCACACCAACACACACCACACCACAACACACACACCACCCACCACACACACACACACCTACACCTACACCTACACACACACACACACACACACACACACACACACACACACACACCTACACACACACACACACACTCACACACACCTACACACACACACACACACACACACACACACACACACACACACACACACACCTGGTCGGGGGAGTCCGTGGGGGGGAAGTGCACGGTGAGGGTGGCGATACCACTCAACAGGTGGCGCTCCCCCTCGGCGCCGCCCACCTGGCACTGGTAGTGGGCGTCGTCCTCCACTAGCACGGGCTGGATGTGCAGGTTGTACACGCCTGGGGGAGGGGGTGGTGGTTGTAGTGGTGGTAGTAGTGGTAGTAGTAGTAGTAGTAGTAGTAGTAGTAGTAGTAGTAGTAGTAGTAGTGGTGATGGTGGTTTAAATCAACTACTCAGATAATATCAAAGGAAAAGATGAAAGGGGGAGAGACAGACATGCAGACAGACAAAGAACAAAAAAGGTATAATAAGAGGGGAGGATAAGGAGAATAGATAACACGAGGAAGACAGAAAGCGGGTGTATAGGTAGGCGTCGTGGTGTGTAATATAAACCCAGAGAACTAGAGAACTAGAGAGAGAAAAGTAAAAGAGGCGGGAATATAGAGGATATAGGATATAGGGTGCTACTATAGCGTGCGGTCTACATCTGAGCCTGCAGTCTACGCTCCCCTAACGTGCGGTCTACAAAGATACCGCCTGACCTGACTACCCCATAGCTTTAATGTGCAGTTTAACAAGTCCACACCTGACCTGGCCTGAGTACCGGGACCCTACTCAACCTTATAAAATAGGAATCAACGAAGTAATGTCTCAGTATCCTCCTAAAATTCAAGCCGAGAACATCAGTCTGACACTCCTCCTTTACAATGCTGTTGAAAGAATTATATAGAAGTGTCATCTTGACAGAAGAAACAGCGGTTAAGTTTTTACGTGGCAGCAATCTTCTGGACACACCACAAGAAGCAGAGCCTTGTCATCGCTGTGGTAGTGTTAGGCAAGAAAAAAGAAAAAGTGACAGGGGTGGGGAATATCGGCCTGTGCTTAATAAATCACTTACTAATGTTTGGTTTTTTCTATAATACTCTACTGTATAATAGACAATATCATATAGCAATAGTAAGTTGCAGCCTGAAGTGTAAGAGTGTAGAGTGTAAGTAGCGAGTAAGAAATGTAGACCACACGCTATAGTGCAAATGTCCCGGTAGACCGCACGCTATAATGCAAATGTCCCGGTAGACCGCACGCTATAGTGCAAATGTCCCGGTAGACCGCACGCTATAGTGCAAATGTACCGGTAGACCGCACGCTATAGTGTAAATGTACCGGTAGAAACGATACTAAATGCAAAATGTCCTCGTAAATATCCGCACGCTAATATCAAATTGTCCCGGTATAATACACCTATAGTGCAAATGTCCGGTAGGCCGCACGCTATAGTTCACAAAGTACCGTAGAACCGCACGCTATAGTACCCGGATATCAGACTAAGAGGATGACAGGGGATATAGATTGAGGAAGGTATATGATTACTAGATGATATATATAATATAGTACATCTATATATATATATAATATATTATATATCATATAGGTAATATTATGGTATATAATCCCTGCTGGTCAGGGCTGTCCCTGCTACTGTTACATGTAACCCAGTCACCAGCCGCAGTCGGATCGTCGGCGACTAAACCACTCCCCCACTGGTTCACCGTGGGGAGGGTGTGCTGACACCCATGGATTAAAATAAGACCATCTTTAAGGGCAATGACTCACTATTGAGTCAATGGCCTCCAGCCCCAGCTAGGGGTGAAATGTGGGCAGCCTGGTTATCCCTACAGGGGTTTTGCGTCCCTGGCCGTGAGCATAAGGCATCCCTCAATTGTTGGGGAGGGTTGCACCCCCTTCCCGTAAAACCTGGTGCCCACCCACCCTACCTACATCCATCCACCTATCCACCCATCCACCCGTCCACTTACCCGCCGCCTCCTCCCCCTCTATACGGTAGCGGCTGAATCCTTGCAGCTCCTTATTCGTGCCCAGACCAAAGCCATCTTTAGTCCACTGCACGGCACCCCTTCGGTCCGCCACCTTGCACGGCAGCGTCACACTCTCGCCGTGCTTCACCGTCACGTTCTGGGGCTCCTGCACGAACCTCTGCTCGCCGTGCACTAAGGACACGAGCGAGGAGGCCAACATGAGGTAGATAATGATAGTGGTAGTTGTGGTAGTGGCAGGAGGTCGTTTCCAGCGCGTCCGTGCGAGTTTACGGTTAAATTCCACGGTGAGAAAAGAAAACTTGTCCATGTTAGAGAGAACGGAGAGTTGTACGGGAGACTTGTCCATCCCGGCGTTATCCTACGTCATCCTGGAGTTACAACGAGATACCTGAAAAAGATAGAGATGGATATTAGAATATCAAAAGTGTAAATCAAACAAAAAATAAGGTAAAAATCTAATTTATGACTGTTGCAAGATTATCAGGCAAGTTCGGTTTTTTTTAGTTAATAATTAAATGTTGATATGGATGCTAGCTTTTCCTAATGGAGATAGCTTTTTTCTGTGCAAAGTTGCAAACCTCGTAGAAAGGTGAAAAATACTTGAATCCAGACACAATCATGTTCTAAATATTAGCCAAATATAACTTTAGTATATTAACCATAGAGGAAAATGTCACGTACGAATAAATATATAAAATACGTAGGCTAACAATCTACAAAAATGACTGATACACGATTCCATTTGTACTTAAAACGAAATGACACCTGAAACAGACAAAGATGATTATTAGAGTAGCAAAAGTGTCATTCAAAACAAAAATATAACTTTCTTAACCCAAGAGGAAAATGTCACGTACAGATAAATAGATAAAATACGTAACAATCCACATAAATGAGTGATGCAAGATTCCATTTGTAATCTTAAGGTAATAATATGGCGAGGAATTTAGAGTAGAAAGTAATGAGGCTGATGTGGCTTAGGTAATGAAGAAGCATTCCTGAGGGGCTTGGAGAGAGAGAGAGAGAGAGAGAGAGAGAGAGGGGGAAGAAAGAGAGGGGAGAGGAAAGGAGGGAGTGAAAGGGAGAGAGAAAACATTACTACTTACCAATACCAGACTGAAATAGTTCACATACCTCGTAAAGTCTCCCCTCTTTTTCTCTCCTTCTCTCTCTCCTCTCTCTCCTCTCTCCCCTCTCTTTTCTCCCCTTTCCTCTCTCTCTCTCTCGTAAAAGTTCGTGAGAAAATCCGCTTTTATTGAGCCATTTACTTGAGAGGAGAGAGAGAGAGAGAAAGGGGGGAGAGAGAAGATGGGGAGGAGAGAGAGAGAGAGAGAGGGGGGAGAGAGAGAGAGAGAGAGAGAGAGAGAAGGTATACGTAACCAACCTTTTTTTTTGTACTTCTAATGAGACCAACAAAAACACAACTTCTTAGAACCGGAAGTTGAGCAAAAGATCTGTAGAAAGAAGTTTTTTTCGCTTTGTGTCTCGACTATTACTTTTTATGTGTCTCATGCTCTCTCTCTCTCTCTCTCTTTCTTTGAGGAGGTAATTCTTCCCCCAGCAAAATGAAAAAAATAAATCCATTTACTTCTTAGTCTTGTTAGGAGGAGGAGGAGGAGGAGGAGGAGGAGGAGCAGAAAAAAGGCGAAAAAGAGGAAGAGGAGGAGGAGGAGGAGAAGAAGACGAAGAAAGCTAGTACTGGTTGTAGTAGTAGTTGTAGTAGTATTGGTGATGATGGTGTTGGAAGTAGTACCAGTAGTAGTAGTGGTGATAATATTAAGTGTTGGTGGTGGTGGTGGTGGTGGTGATTGTAGAAGTATAGGCAGCTAGTAAGTAGTAGTAGTAGTTAGTAGTAGTAGTAGTAGTAGTAGAAGTAGTGGTGGTGGTGGCGATACTATTAGAGGTGTTGGTGGTGATGGTGATAGTAGTAGTAGTAACAGTAGTAGTAGTAGTAGCAGTAGTAGTAGTAGTAGTAGTAGTAGTAGCAGTAGCAGTAGCGATAGTAGTAATGGTGGTGATGATAGTTGTGATAATGTTAGTGGTGATGGTGATAGTAGTAGTAGTGGTAGTAGATGTAGTAGTGGTGGTGGTGGTGGTTATGGTGGTTTAAATCTAGTATTCAGATAATATCAAAGTAAAAGATGAAAGGGAGAGACAGGCATGCAGACAGACAAAGAAAAAGAGGTCCGTGGTAGGAAAAAGGTGCACGAGACAGAGAGAGAGAGAGAGAGAGAGAGAGAGAGCGAAGAGAGAGAGAGAGAGAGAGAGAGAGAGAGAGAGACACGATAGCGCAAATAAGTGCCACCCTTTGTAAGGTATTAGTGCCAAACTGAGACATCTGCAAAGCACACACACACACACACACACACACACACACACACACACACACACACACACACACACACACACACACACACACACACACACACACATACACCATTGTTATTCCTTATCTATCCTAAATACTCCTTTGCTTCTAAACCCCCCTCTCTCTTCTCTCTATCTCTCTCTCTCTCTCTCTCTTCTCTCCTCGTCTCCTTCTCTCTTCCCTCTCTCTCTCTCATCTATCTCTCTCTACTCTCTCTCTATCCTCCTCTCCTCTCTCTCCTCTTCTCTCTCTCTCTCTCTCTCTCTCTCTCTATATTACTAGCATTATTATTTATCTTCATTGGACAGAAATCTTACTTGTTTATAAATTTGCTTGAAGACTTAAATAAAGAAAAATTGAGAGAGAGAGAGAGAGAGAGAGAGAGAGAGAGAGAGAGAGAGAGAGAGAGAGAGAGAGAGAGAGAGAGAGAAAGAGAGAGAGAATATTTTGAGGGTTAGAAGAACTAGGGAAACAAGAAAGGGAAAGGAGGGGAAAAAGGGGAGGGAGGAAAGGGCGGCATTGTAAAAGTTTTGGCACTCTCTCTCTCTCTCTCTCTCTCTCTCTCTCTCTCTCTCTCTCTCTCTCTCTCTCTCTCTCTTTCCTCCCTTCCTCCCCTCTCCCTTCTCTCCCTTCATACCTCCCTGTCTCGCATTCCTTTCCTTCTATACACTTAATTGTCTGTCAGTGTATTAATGTGTGTATTTATCTTTGTTTGTCTGTGTGATTTATTCTATGTCTCTAGTCTAGTCTTTCTGGATGTATTCTATTATTATTCTATTATTCTTATCTATTCTTCTTATCTGTTCTTCTTTATCTTATTCTTTTTTATCTATTTTTCTTATCTATTTTTCTTATCTATTCTTCTTTATCTTATTCTTCTTTATCTTCTTCTTATCTATTCTTCTTTATCTTATTCTTCTTTATCTTATTCTTCTTATCTTATTCTTCTTTATCTTATTCTTCTTATCTTATTCTTCTTTATCTTATTCTTCTTATCTTATTCTTCTTTATCTATTCTTATCTATTCTTCTTTATCTTATTTCTTATCTATTCTTCTTATCTATTCTTCTTATCTATTCTTCTTATCTATTCTTCTTTATCTTATTCTTCTTATCTTATTCTTCTTATCTATTCTTCTTATCTATTCTTCTTTTATTCTTCTTATCTATTCTTCTTTTTCTTATTCTTCTTATCTATTCTTCTTATCTATTCTTCTTATCTATTCTTCTTATCTTATTCTTCTTATCTTTTTCTTCTTGTCTTATCTATTCTTCTTTCTATATTCGTTTTCGCTATTTATTTTCTTTCTATTTTCATCATTCTTCATTTACATTCTTCTATCTACTACTTACTATTTCTTCCCCCTTACCTATTCTCCTTTCTTCTTCTTATCTATTCTTCTTTCTTTCTTCTTCTTTTCTTCTTCTTCTTCTTCTTCTTCTTTCTTCTTCTTCTTCCTCTCTCCTTTCCTATTCCTCCTCCTTATCTATTCCTTCCTCCTCCTCCTCCTTCCTCTATCTCCTTCTCTCTTATCTACTTCTCTTCTTATCTTCTTCTCTTCTCTTCTATTCTTCTTATCTATTCTTCTTTATCTATTCTTCTTTCTTTCTTCTTTCTTTCATTCTTATTCTTCTTCTTTTTTCTTTCTTTTCTTCTCTTCTCCTCCTCTCTCTCTCTCTCCTCTCCTCCTTCCTCCTTCTCCTCCTCCTCTCCTCCTCCTCCCCCTCTCCTCCTCCTCCTCCTCTCTTCTTCTTCTTCTATTCTTCTTTCTTCTTCTTCTTTCTTTCTTCTTCTTTCTTCTTTCTTCTTCTTTATCTATCTCTTTCTTTCTTCTCTTCTATTCTTTCTTCTTCTTCTTCTTCTTCTTCTTTCTTCTTCTTCTTCTCTTCTTCTTTTCTTCTTCTTCTTCTTCTTCTTTCTTTCTTCTTCTTCTTCTTTCTTCTTCTTTCTTCTTCTTTCTTCTCTCTCCTCTCTCTCTACTTCTTCTTCCATTTTCTCTCTCCTCCTCCTCTTCCTCCTCTCCTCCTCCTCCTCCTCCTCCTCCTCTCCTCCTCCTCCTCCTTCATCTCCTCCTCCTTCCGTCCTCCTCCTTCTCCTCCTCTCTCTCTCCTTCATATCTCCATTTACCATCTCTTCTCTCTTCTCTCTCATTCTCCCTACTCCATTTCTCTTCCTCTCTCTCTCCTCTCTCTCCTCTCTTCTTCTCACTTCTTCTCTCCTTCGTCTCTCATCTCACTCTCTCTCTCTCTCTCTCTCATTTCTCTCATCTCTCTCTCTCTCCTCTCTCTCTCTCTCTCTCTCTCTCTCTCTCTCTCTCTCTCTCTCTCCTATCTGTCTTTTCGCTTCTTTTGTGGTGTCTTTGTTGCGGTTGTAGGAGGATGAGGAGGAGGAGGAGGAGGAGGACCCTTCGAAGAAACCTTTCGTGACTCTTCCAAGATTCTTTGCTTCTCCCTCATGTAGGTCTTCTTACACACACACACACACACACACAACACACACACAACACACCACACACACACACACACACACACACACACACACACACACACACACACACACACAGTTTTTTTGCTTGTGTGTTAGCATTAATTTCACAGTTAACTGATGGCTTTACAGAGGGAAGGAAAGAAGATGGCGACAGGGGGGGAGGGGGTGAAGGGGGGGCGGGAGGGAAAGAATATGAGGGGAGGGGGGGGAAGGGTGGAGGTGGAGGAAAACATTAGGGCCCGAGACCACGTGTTTGAAGGGGAGGGAGGGGGAAGGGGAAGGGGTTTTAGAGGGGAAGGGGGAGGGAGGGAGGAAAAGTCTGAGGAATGAGAGAAAATCCTGTTGTCTGACTTTTAGACTTGTAGGATTATGAGCTCTCTCTCTCTCTCTCTCTCTCTCTCTCTCTCTCTCTCTCTCTCTCTCTCTCTCTCTCTCTCTCTCTCTCGCTCTCTCTCTCTCTCTCTCGCTCTCGCATTACTCTAATGTTGCACGTGGATGGCAAATAATGTGACATAGGGTATGGCAACACTGGCGGGGGCGTAACTATTGCCATGGTGTGTGTGTGTGTGTGTGTGTGTGGTGTGTGTGTGTGTGTGTGTGTGTGTGTGTGTGTGTGTGTGTGTTGTGTGTTTTGGGTGTGTGTGTGTTGTGTGTGGTGTGTGTGTGTGTGGTGGTGTGTGTGTGACTTCGCTTGTCTGTAAGTACGTACGTGTGTGTATGATCTGAAGAGTGTGCGTGTAAGGTCAAGGGTTCGCTCGGCCTTGTGTGCGTGATTTGTAATGTGATTTGATCGTGTGTGTGTGTGTGTGTGTGTTTGTGTGTGTGTGTTTGTGTGTGTGTTTGTGTGTGTGTGTGTGTGTTTGTGTGTGTGTGTGTGTGTATTTGCTTGTTTGTACCTGCACGATCTCAAGAGTGTGTGTGAGTGATTTGTGATGTGATCGTGTGTGTGTGTGTATGTATGTGTGTGATATGTGAGTGTTATGCGTGTGTGTGTATGAGAATGTTGTGTTGTGTGTGTGTGTGTGTGTGTGTTGAGAGAGTCCCCGCACGTCTGCTGCCATAGGGGACGACCATATGTGTGTGTGTGTGTGTGTGTTGTGTGTGTGTGTGTGTGTGTGTGTTGTGTGTGTGTGTGTGTGTGTGTGTTTTTTGTATGGTGCGGGTGTGGGTGTGGGTAACAGTGCCCGGTGCGGGGGGTGGACGGCGGGCTGGCAACACTTCCGCCTCGATGCCTCCTGCAACACCGTGGGAAAATATAACCCCGAGATAATGTATATAATATAGACTTAATTCCCTTCATTTTGCCTTCATTCTCCATAGTAATCTAATTTTTTTCTCTACATCACAAAGGACTGGCCGTGGGCAAAAGAAATACAAACCCTTCATAATGTATAATGTAGACTATTTCCTTTCATGTATATAATGTACACTTAATTCCCTTCAGTTCTCACCTTCGTAATCTAAAAAAAAATTCTACATCACAAAGGACTGACCATGGACAAAAAATATATAGTACCAAAAAACCGCTTAGTTTCATCAATCATCAAAGCATGCATCAATAATTCAATATGTTCTTCAGTTCAGCAAGTCATCGTAGTACTCATTCAATCCATATATTTCTTACTACAATCCCTTCATGTATAATAATTTATCATGTATTACATAATTTCCTTCATTTCTCTCCATCGTAATCTAAATATGCATCAATATGTTCTTCATTTTGCCAGGTTATTGTATTCCTCATTGAATCCATCTTTCTACAACAACTAAAACATGATACTTAATAGCCCAATCTATTACTCTCATGTCATAACCATCGCTTACACGTTAACTACCCTTGCTGTAATGAGGTTGTTAGCATTACCGTCAGCTGGGCCTCGGCGCTAACCCTGCATTAGGGGAACCACCCACCCTGCCACCCTGCCTGCCACCCTACCGCCCACCCTGTCATCCCAGCTGTCTATGCCACGCCCAGGCCTACAGGGAGCGGTAAAAGATAAAAGCCTATAGGTAGCTGGTAATTAGGCTGGTCAGGAGATGAGTGCGTGACGGGTAACAACACCTGGGCACGTGGTAGTGTGTGTGTGTGTGAGTGTGAGTGTGAGTGTGAGTGTGAGTGTGTGTGTGTGTGTGTGTGTGTGTGTGTGTGTGTGTGTGTGTGTGTGTGTGTGTGTGTGTGTGTGTGTGTCAAAACAATATACACGAATTATCCCGTGTCATCTTAGCAACCAAAGAGACGGAGATGAACGCCGCAGCCAAGCGTATAGTTAATATCCTTCCTCACACTAGTACTTATAAAGGGTCGAGGTGTGGACGTGTGTCTGGCCTGCCTCGGTAACAGTAAGGGAAACTGTACACCTCACTGTTCACTGTTATAACCATATTAACATGAAACGAAAAATAATATAAAACATAAAGTTAACATAAAATTACGAAAAGTAACTGAATATAGCAAATTAGTTAGTCGACAAGGCTAATAAACAGGTCATATCTATAAAATATTGCTTATATTCACTAAAAATCGTCTAATGGTAGCCAAAGTGAATATGTTCTTAACCATAAAGCATTGAGTGAAGGAAGGCAAGGTCTAAGGTTCACCATAAAACACTAATGAACAAGACGCCACCGTGTGTGCGTGGCGGCCACATGTGCTGGAGGGCGGGGAGACAGTGGCGGGAGACAAGATGAATTTTTACAGTGTTTATCATGGACGGCGGCTCGCTTACAGGGCGATGCTCCAGGGCAGACTTATATATTTGTTGACACGGAGAGGGAACAAGGGGTGAGGCATGTATACGGTGTTAAGATAAGGACGAGGCAAGGACAAGGGAAGGGAGCACGAACAGTCAAGAAGTGACAAGAACACCTATCGTAACTCGTATATGATCGGTGTATTGAAGATATCGTTCAAATTGAACAATGATCGTTGTATTGAAGTAATGATTAATCTAGCAATGTCTATCATATTGTTATGTCTTGTATTAAGTTTTGTCTAATTTGTGATTTTTAAGGAATATCTGGAAGTATCATGTCATTGTGAATTGGCCGCAATAGGGACTTCTAATCATTGTAACTGAAAACTGACTCCAGATTCGTGTTCAGCATGCCCGAAAACTGCTAGGAACA
Organism: Chionoecetes opilio; assembly: GCA_016584305.1. Taxonomy (NCBI): domain Eukaryota; kingdom Metazoa; phylum Arthropoda; class Malacostraca; order Decapoda; family Majidae; genus Chionoecetes; species Chionoecetes opilio. The sequence goes on from JACEEZ010018285.1 coordinate 33,899, forward strand.
AATTTTCAAACAAATCTATTTTTCAAAAAATATTGCAAATTTTGCAATTATAAATGTACGAATATGCTATTTTCTCGGTTATTTACCAATCAATATTTGTTTGCTTTACGCCAAATGATAGCCCTTGATCTTCATATATACTAATCTATACATCTTGTACCTATCTACCATAGTTTTTTAGTTATTGAAAAAAACGTGATTTAAAAAAAAAATCAAGGCATACCCCTTGCAAAATTTGCAATATTTTTTGAAAAATAGATTTGCTTGAAAATTTGTTGCTAGCAGTTATCGGGCATGCTGAACACGAATCTAGAGTCAGTTTTCAGTTACAATGATTAGAAGTCCCTATTTCAGCCAATTCACAATGACATGATACTTCCAGATATTCCTTAAAAATCACAAATTAGACAAAACTTACTACAAGACATAAAAATATGATAGGCATTGCTAGATTAATCATTACTTCAATACAATGATCAGTATTAGTAATTTCAGTATTAATATTATTATTATTAATCCCTATTTGAGCCAGCCATGCGATTGTCAAAGTACTTATAAAAACCTAAGAGGTCCCGCAGCTAATTGTGGGAGCCGATCACTGTCCTGTCATTAGTACCGGTATAGAGCTGCCAGGGTCCATAGGGGGCGTGGCTGTACTGTGTGTGTGTTCAGGCAGATGAAGCTACAACCCGATCACTGTCCTCTTATTGATTGCTTGTAATGCCAAAAAAAAGGGGAAATGTCCTGTTATTAGTACCTGTAGCTGCCAGGGTATAGTAGGGAGACCTGTAGCTGCCAGGGTATAGTAGGGAGACCGGTAGCTGCCAGGGTATAGTAGGGAGACCGGTAGCTGCTAGGGTATAGTAGGGAGACCTGTAGCTGCCAGGGTATAGCAGGGAGACCGGTAGCTGCCAGGGTATAGCAGGGAGACCGGTAGCTGCCAGGGTATGTAGAGCGGTAGCGCAGGTTAGCGGAGACCGGTAGCTGCCAGGGTATAGCAGGGAGACCGGTAGCTGCCAGGGTATAGCAGGGAGACCGGTAGCTGCCAGGGTATAGTAGGGAGACCGGTAGCTGCCAGGGTATAGTAGGGAGACCGGTAGCTGCCAGGGTATTATTTGCTTTAGTACTTAAGTTCATTCCCTCGCGTCTATATATTATGTTGTTGTTTTTCTTGTATGCCTTAGTATAGTAGGGAGACCTGTAGCTGCCAGGGTATAGCAGGGAGACCGTGCTGCCAGTGGTTAGCAGGAAGGACCGGTAGCTGCAGGGTTTAGAGGGTAGCCGTAGCTGCAAGGTTCAGCTAAGACTACCGGTAGCTGCCAGGTATAGCAGGAGCCGTGCTCAGGGTATAGAGGTGAAGTAGCTGCCGGGTTAGTAGGTGTGCCGGTGTGGGTTTTTGCTTTGTTTGTTCATTTTGCGTCTATATTTGTGTTGTTGTTTTTTGTATCCTTAGTAAGTAGGGAGAAACCCGTACTGCCAGGTGTAGCAGTGGGCCTAGCTGCCACAAAGCAGAGACCTACTGCCAGGGATAGCAGGGAGACCGAGCTGCCAGGATAGCAAACCGTACTACCAGGTATAGCAGGGAGGCGTGGCTGCCCTGTGTGTTGAGGAAGACGAAGGGGCGTCCCGGAAGGCGAGAATTTAGTTGTACTCTGTTTACGCAACGCTTCGAGCCTAAGACTAACACTGCTGCCTTCTTACAGCTAATATTTACATTATTCTTCGTGCTCATGTTACTGGAGGTGAAGTATTGTGTGTGTGTGTGTGTGTGTGTGTGTGTGTGTGTGTGTGGTGTGTGTGTGTGTTGTGTGTTGTGTGTGTGTGTGTGTTGTGTGTGTGTGTTGTGATCACGAATTAAACACACACACACACACACACACAGCTGCTCGCTAGTCAGCTGTCGTTGTCCTCTAGCTTCACACACACACACACACACACACGGAGATACCATCACACCCTCCATAGCATAATCCAACACCCTACAAAAAAAAGAGAGAGAGAGAGAGAGAGAGAGAGAGGAGAGAGAGAGAGAGAGAGAGAGAGAGAGAGGAGAGAGAGAGAGAGAGAGAGAGAGAGAGAGAGAGAGAGAGAGATAGAGGCACATATAGACAGGGAAGAGGAAGGGAGGGAGAGGAGAATACCAAGGTGGAGGAGGGGAGGGGGGGCGGTAGGGGGGCTATTTGGCATGTCTTGTGGTAGGGGGCGTCGAGCCATGGGGGGCGGGAAGGGCACGCGCTCCCCTTAAAATAACAATGAGATAGAGAGATGGGGCAGGAGGGAGGCAGGACAGGGGGGGGGGAGGCTAACTCAGTGACATGACCATAGAAAAGACAATTATATTTTTTTTTTTACTTTTTATCCTAACTTACTTTTCTCTTTTTCATTTATAGTGTCCAATTTTTCTTTTCTTTTTCTTATTCTACCTTTTTTTTATTAGTATAGGTAGTGTCCAATTTTTTTATTTTTTTCCTAACTTTTGTGTAGTGTCCAATTCTTCTTCTTTCTTTTTTTTTACTTTTTTGTAGTGTCCAATTCTTCTTTCTTTTTTTTCCTAACTTTTTTGTAGTGTCCAATTCTTCTTCTTTCTTTTTTTTACTTTTTTGTAGTGTCCAATTCTTCTTCTTTTTTTTCCTAACTTTTTTGTAGTGTCCAATTCTTTCTTTTCATTTTTTTCCTAACTTTTTTGTAGTGTCCAATTCTTCGTTTTTTTTTTTTTTCCTAACTTTCTTTTCATTTTTATTATTTAGTATACAATTATTATTATTTTCCTTCTTATTCTAACGTTTTTTTAGGGTCCAATTATTCTTTTATTTTCCTTATCCTAACTATTTGTTTTCCTATTTTTCCTGTATGATGTAGGTAAATATCGGTACAAAGGACAACTGCAAAACAAAGGCATTAATAGACTAAAAGAAAGAAGGAAGAAGGAAAAGAAGAAGAGAAAGAGGAGAAGAGAAGAAAAGAAAAGAAGAAAGAAGGAAAAGAAGAAAGAAGGGAAAGAAGAAAGAAGGAAGAGAGGAAAAGAAGAAAGAAGGAAAAGAAGAAAAAAGGAAGTGAAAGAAGAAAGAAGGAAATAGGAAAAGAAGAAAGAAGGAAAAGAAGAAAGAAGGAAAAGAAGAAAGAAGGAAAAGAAGAAAGAAGGAAAAGAAGAAAGAAGGAAGAAGGAAAAGAAGGAAGAAGGAAAAGAAGGAAGAAGGAAAAGAAGAAAGAAGAAGAAGGAAAAGAAGGAAGAAGGAAAAGAAGAAAGAAGGAAGAAGGAAAAGAAGAAAGAAGGAAAAGAAGAAAGAAAGAAGAAGGAAAAGAAGAAAGAAGGAAGTGAGGGGAAAGAGGGGTAAAAATGGAACGTCAACAAAGACTGTGAATCATGTAGTATTAATAATGACTTGACTTATTAAGGTATCGAGAGATTAAACTATATAACTAAGGAGAAACTATGGAATTTAGAGTAGCAAGTGTGAAGGAAACTGTAATCAATGTTTGAAGGAAAAAAATAGCGATATACCATTAACCCCGTTCACGCCCAGATCTTTCCTTTGCTATAAAAAATTGTTGTCGAACCATAAAATTACGAAAAGGAACTGAATATACCAAATTAGTTCGTC
>JACEEZ010018285.1:55000-57500 GCA_016584305.1 Chionoecetes opilio
GGAAAATAGCCTTAAACTGTATCTATATTTTGACCTCTTAATTCATTGTCTTTGAGGAAAATAGCCTTAAACTGTATCTATATTTTGACCTCTTGATTCATTGTCTTTGAGGAAAATAGCCTTAAACTGTATCTATATTTTGACCTCTGAATTCATTGTCTTTGAGGAAAATAGCCTTAAACTGTATCTATATTTTGACCTCTTGATTCATTGTCTTTGAGGAAAATAGCCTTAAACTGTTCTATATTTGACCTCTTGATTCATTGTCTTTGAGGAAAATAGCCTTAAACTGTATCTATATTTTGACCTCTTGATTCATTGTCTTTGAGGAAAATAGCCTTAAACTGTGTCTATATTTTGACCTCTTGATTCATTGTCTTTGAGGAAAATAGCCTTAAACTGTATCTATATTTTGACCTCTTGATTCATTGTCTTTGAGGAAAATAGCCTTAAACTGTATCTATATTTTGACCTCTTGATTCATTGTCTTTGAGGAAAATAGCCTTAAACTGTATCTATATTTTGACCTCTTGATTCATTGTCTTTGAGGAAAATAGCCTTAAACTGTATCTGTATTTTGACCTCTTGATTCATTGTCTTTGAGGAAATTAGCCTTAAACTGTATCTATTTGACCTCTTGATTCATTGTCTGAGCCTGGGAGCGCTGGAAGGAGGTGGCGGCCGATCAGATATCTTAATGTGTGTGTGATACCATCTGCGGGACACTGGCAGCCATCTTGGTAGGGGAGGGTGAAGGGGTGATGGGTGGAAGGGAAATGAAGGGGAGGGTGAAGGGGAGAGAGATGGGTGGTAGGGAAATGTAGGGGAGGGTGAAGGGGTGATGGGTGGAAGGGAAATGAAGGGGAGGGTGAAGGGAGATGGGTGGTAGGGAAATGAAGGGGAGGGTGAAGGGAGATGGGTGGAAGGGAAATGAAGTGGAGGGTGAAGGGGGAGATGGGTGGAAAGGGGAAAAGAAGGGGGGAGGAGAGGGGGAAGGGAATGAAGGGAGGTGAAGGGAGATGGGGGAAGGGAATGAAGGGGAGGGTGAAGGGAGATGGGGGAGGAAGAAGGGAGGGTGAAGGGAATGGGGGTGAAAGGGAAATGAAGGGGGGAGGTTGAAAGGGGAAAGGGAAGGGGGGGAAATGAAGGGGAGGAAAGAAAGACGGGAGGGGTGGGAAAAATAAGGGGAAAGGGGGGAAAGATGGGTGTAGGAAATGAAGGGGAGGGTGAAGGGAAGGGGGAAAATGGGAAGGGAAGGAATTTTAAAAAAGGGGGGTAAGGGGGTGGGTAAAGGAAATTAAAATTTTAAGTTTTTTGGGGTTTTTTTAAATTTAAGGTGAAAGGGATTTAGGGAAAAAAATTTAAAAGAGGTAAAGAAATGAAATAAAGAGGATGGGGGAAAGACAGAAGGGGGAGAGAGAAAAGGGGGAGGGAAGAAGAGGAGGGGAAGGGAGAGAGAGGGAAAGAGAAAGATATATATTAAAAAAAAAAGTGCGTATTTTTTTCTTGCGTTTTTCATAAGTTTATATTTATTCTTACTAGCCGCAAACCCGCCCCCCGGGCGGACTTTTGGCTAGATCCGCGGGGGCTTTTGGGGGGGCCTTTTTGGCCCACCACCTGCGTTTGGGGGGCCTTCGGCCCCCCCAAAACAGACTCCCAGATAGCCCTTCTAACTTTCATGAAATCAGGATGTAAAAAGAAATTTTAAAGAAAAACCCATTCAAAACCCCCCCAACCATTCACCCCCCTTTTTACCCATCCCCCCCCAAACCCATTCATACCCATTCCCAATCACCCCCCACCCATTCATAAACCATTACCATAACCCCCCATATCACTCACCTTACCAAATCACCCCCCACCATTCACTCACCCTTAACACCACACGCATTACAACATACCCAACCAATTCCCTCACCCAACCCATCACCCCCAGCCCATCACCCACCTACCAACCCACCCACCCCATTACCATCACCCCACCATTCACTACCCATTCATCACTACATCAAGGGTTCCTCAATTCAACAACATTTTAATTTCGCCAATGGGCTGACTTAAAAAAAAAAAAAAAAAAATTTATGGATCATTATAAATGGTAAAAAACTTCCCCTGATCGACCCGATTAAAACTGGCCATGAGGGGATCGCAAGGGGCGGCACCAGAGCGGAACAGAACACACACACACACACACCACACACACAACTTTTCCATTAATTATTATAATTATTTTCTCATGTTTTTGTTGTGTTTGTTATATTATTCGTTTCTATGTTTTATTTAGAATCATATTTTAGTTATGAGCTCTTTTTTTCTCTTCATTTACTGTTTAACTTCTTTTTTCTCTGACTCATTCATAAAGTTTTTGGATGTTGAATCGACGAGAGAGAGAGAGAGAGAGAGAGAGAGAGAGAGAGGAGAGAGGGAGAGAGGGGAGTAGTTTAGTTAATAAGGGACGAAAGCCCCGGGGGGCCCCAGCACAGGAGTCCACTTTCTTTAA
>JACEEZ010018285.1:62500-102500 GCA_016584305.1 Chionoecetes opilio
TAACAGAAGGGTAAATAAGGGAGGGTGGCGGGGTGGGAGGGACGCGCAGGAAAAACAAACAAGAGGAAATGGGTGAACGTGCCTTTCTTGCCTTCATATTTTCTGCTTGTCTCTGTGCCAGGGGCGCCTCACAGGGGCTGGCAGGGGCGTGTGGCATGTGTTAGGGGCTATGTGGCATGTATTAGGGGATATGTGTCATGTATTAGGGGCTATGTGTCATGTATTAGGGGCTATGTGGCATTATTGGGCTATGTGTCATGTATTAAGGGCTATGTGGCATGTATTAGGGGCTATGTGTCATGTATTAGGGGCTATGTGGCATGTATTGGGCTGTCATGTATTGGGCTATGTCATGTATTAGGGGCTATGTGTCATGTATTAGGGGCTATGTGGCATGTATTAGGGGCTATGTGTCATGTATTAGGGACTCATGTAATAGGGGCTATGTGTCATGTATTAGGGGCTATGTGTCATGTATTAGGGGCTATGTGTCATGTATTAGGGGCTATGTGGCATGTATTAGGGCTATGTCATGTATTAGGGGCTATGTGTCATGTATTAGGGCTATGTGTCATGTATTAGGGGCTATGTGCATGTATTAGGGGCTATGTGTCATGTATTAGGGGCTATGTGGCATGTATTAGGGGCTATGTGTCATGTATTAGGGGCTATGTGGCATGTATTGGGCTATGTGTCATGTATTAGGGGCTATGTGTCATGTATTAGGGGCTATGTGTCATGTATTAGGGGCTATGTGGCATGTATTAGGGGCTATGTGTCATGTATTAGGGGCTATGTGGCATGTATTAGGGGCTATGTGGCATGTATTAGGGGCTATGTGCATGTATTAGGGGCTATGTGCATGTATTAGGGGCTATGTGGCATGTATTAGGGCTATGTGTCATGTATTAGGGGCTATGTGGCATGTATTAGGGGCTATGTGTCATGTATTAGGGGCTATGTGCATGTATTAGGGCTATGTGTCATGTATTAGGGGCTATGTGGCATGTATGGGCTATGTGGCATGTATTAGGGGCTATGTGGCATGTATTGGGCTATGTGGCATGTATTAGGGCTATGTGCATGTATTAGGGGCTATGTGCATGTATTAGGGCTATGTGCATGTATTGGGCTATGTGCATGTATTAGGGGCTATGTGGCATGTATTAGGGGCTATGTGGCATGTATTGGGCTATGTGGCATGTATTAGGGGCTATGTGGCATGTATTGGGCTATGTGGCATGTATTGGGCTATGTGGGATGTATTGGGCTATGTGGCATGTATTAGGGGCTATGTGGCATGTATTAGGGGCTATGTGGCATGTATTAGGGGCTATGTGGCATGTATTAGGGGCTATGTGGCATGTATTGGGCTATGTGGCATGTATTGGGCTATGTGGGATGTATTAGGGGCTATGTGTCATGTATTAGGGGCTATGTGTCATGTATTAGGGGCTATGTGTCATGTATTAGGGGCTATGTGTCATGTATTAGGGGCTATGTGTCATGTATTAGGGGCTATGTGGCATGTATTAGGGCTATGTGGCATGTATTAGGGGCTATGTGGCATATGTGTTAGGGCTTAGGGGCCATGTGGGGCTGCTTGCTTCTAGGGGCGACTAATGCAGCTACTGTAGACGGACATTGTTCTTCTCCTAAATCTATCAATAATGGTGTTCCCCAGGGCTCTGTCCTATCACCCACTCTCTTTCTATTATTTATTAATGATCTTCTAAGTATAACTCAAAGCCCTATCCACTCCTACGCTGATGATTCTACCCTGCATTTTTCAATGTCGTTTATTAGATGTCCAACTCAACAGGAACTAAGTGATTCACGGAGAGATGCCACCGAGCGCCTAACTTCTGATCTTTCTATAATTTCTGATTGGGGCAAAGCAAACCTTGTTTTGTTCAATGCCTCAAAAACCCAATTTCTTCACCTATCTACTCGACAAAACCTACCAGATAACTATCCCCTCTTCTTCAATGACACTCAACTGTCTCCTTCTTCTACAATGAACATTCTAGGACTATCCTTTACTAAAAATCTGAACTGGAAATCTCACATCTCATCTCTTGCTAAAACAGCTTCTAAGAAGTTAGGTGTGCTGTGGCATCTGCGTCCTTTTTTTTCTCCCTCCCAATTGCTTGCTCTGTACAGGGGCTTTATCCGCCCATGTATGGAGTATGTCTCACATGTTTGGGGAGGATCCACTCATACAGCTCTCCTAAACAGGGTTGAGTCAAAAGCTTTTCGTCTCATCAACTCCTCTCCTCTGACTGACTGTCTTCAATCTTTAAATCACGCCGCATTGCTCATTTGCTCTCTTCTCTTTTCTCACGCTTATTTATGCATGCTCACTCTCTTTGAACTTGCTACACTCATCCCCCCCATTTCCAGCAGGACAGTTTTTACGTTCATCCTTTCACTGAACTCACTTCTTCTTCTCTATTTCCTTCCATCTTTCTTTAAAGAAGAGTTAATCGTAAATTTACCCTCTTTTATCTCTTCTTCTCTTTATAGGACTGGCAACTAAGCGGCTTTGGTTTACCATTTTTTGCCACTTGGCCAGTTCTTGTGATGTAACAAAAAAAAAAAAAAAAACTCCAGACCTTAGAAGATGTGTAGCACGGGACCTGTGTGTGGTGACTCAGGCTTTGTGACAGGTGTTAGGGTCTAGTGCTCAGGGCTTTTGACAGGGGTGTAGGTGTGGGTGAACTCAGGGGCTTTGGCAGGGTGTTAAGGGTGTTGTGTTAGGGTTGGGTTGCCAGGGGCTCTGTGACAGTAGATAGATAGAAATCGACCTCAGGGGCTCTGTGGCAGGGGTGTGGGTGACTCAGGGGCTTTGTGGACAGGGGTGTTAGGGGTGTGGGTGACTCAGGGGCTCTGTGACAGGGTGTTAGGGGTGTGGGTGACTCAGGGGCTCTGTGGCAGGGGTGTTAGGGGTGTGGGTGACTCAGGGGCTTTGTGCGGGTGTTAGGGGTGTGGGTGACTCAGGGGCTCTGTGGCAGGGGTGTTAGGGGTGTGGGTGACTCAGGGGCTTTGTGGCAGGGGTGTTAGGGGTGTGGGTGACTCAGGGGCTCTTGTGACGGGTGTTAGGGGTGTGGGTGACTCAGGGGCTCTGTGGCAGGGGTGTTAGGGTGTGGGTGACTCAGGGGCTTGTGGCAGGGGTGTTAGGGGTGTGGGTGACTCAGGGGCTCTGTGGCAGGGGTGTTAGGGGTGTGGGTGACTCAGGGGTTTGTGGCAGGGGTGTTAGGGGTGTGGGTGACTCAGGGGCTCTGTGGCAGGGGTGTTAGGGGTGTGGGTGACTCAGGGGCTCTGTGTAAGGGGTGTGGGTGAGGGGGTTTTGTGACCAGGGGTGTTAAGGGTGTGATCAGGGGTGTTAGGGGTGTGGGTGACTCAGGGGCTCTGTGTTAGGGTGTGGGTGACTTAGGGGCTCTGTGGCAGGGGTGTTAGGGGTGTGGGTGACTCAGGGGCTTTGTGACAGGGGTGTTAGGGGTGTGGGTGACTCAGGGGCTTTGTGGCAGGGGTGTTAGGGGCGTGGGTGACTCAGGGCTCTGTGGCAGGGGTGTTAGGGGTTGGGTGACTCAGGGCTTGTGGCAGGGGTGTTAGGGGTGTGGGTGACTCGGGGGCTTTGTGGCAGGGTTTGGGGGTGTGGGTGACTCAGGGGCTTTGTGCGGGTGTTAGGGGCGTGGGTGACTCAGGGGCTCTGTGGCAGGGGTGTTAGGGGCGTGGGTGACTCAGGGGCTCTGTGGCAGGGTGTTAGGGGTGTGGGTGACTCAGGGGCTCTGTGGCAGGTGTTAGGGGTGTGGGTGACTCAGAGGCTTTGTGTTAGGGGTGTGGGTGACTCAGGGGCTCTGTGGCAGGGGTGTTAGGGGTGTGGGTGACTCAGGGGCCCTGTGGCAGGGGTGTTAGGGGTGTGGGTGACTCAGGGGCTCTGTGGCAGTGGTGTTAGGGGTGTGGGTGACTCAGGGGCTCTGTGGCAGGGGTGTTAGGGGCGTGGGTGACTCAGGGGCTCTGTGGCAGGGGTTTTAGTGGGGGGTACCTCGAACTGTCACCAATAGGAAATTTTTCGCGGACGTCGGTGAGTGTTTAAATTTTTCACGTGGGCGAGTGTTCCTATTTTCGGCGAATATTTAGAAGATTTGTGCCATTTAAGCCTGAGTTTTAAGATGATAACAACATGATAGCGATATGTTGCATATGTATCTGTTCTAATGCCCTATGATGGTCCCTCGGTATGCGGGTGAATATATTTTCCCTCAGGGCCTTGGACGACCCTGCCGTGCATAGTCTCGGGTCACCCTTGAACAAGGTGTAAGCCTGGATAGGGGAAAAACAAATAGGGAAAAATTGGTTCACAAAAAATGAATAGGTTGGTAAATGATTGGAATGGACTCAGTGGTCAGGTGGTCAGTGCGGAGTCAATAGGGAGCTTTAAAAGATGGTCAGTGTGGAATCTTTAGGGAGCTTTAAAAGGTGGTCAGTGTGGAATCTTTAGGGAGCTTTAAAAGGTGGTCAGTGCGGAGTCAAGGAGCTTTAAAGATGTCATGTGTGAATCTTTAGGGAGCTTTAAAAGGTGGTCAGTGTGGAATCTTTAGGGAGCTTTAAAAGATGGTCAGTGTGGAATCTTTAGGGAGCTTTAAAAGGTGGTCAGTGGGGAGTCAATAGGGAGCTAACCCGAGACGAACGTATTTCATGATGTTGACCACATTAGATGATTTTAGTAAATATAAGCAAGTTCTAATAGATACGACCTGTTTCATCCTTCTTGCACTAATTAATTTGGTTTATTCAGTTACTTTCGTAATTTTATGCTCGACAACATGATTTATAGCAAGGAAGATCTGGGCGTGAAGGGTTAAAAGGAGGATATATTTCATGGATGGGGATGAAAGGTGGATGTAGGTAGTGTTAAGTAATAGGAACTACCACGTGTAGGTCTCATGGCCTCTTGTAGCTTCCTTATTTTCTTATGTTCTTCTTATGTTCTTATGATGATTATTTCCTGTTGTTGCAGCCAATGGGAGGGCCACAGCTGGTGTGAGGATGCGTTCCCCACACTGCTGGAAGATGAAGGAGCAGGTCAGCCACCCCTGAACCATTAGCTAGGTCCCCACCACCACCCTGAGGCAGCCCAAGCCAGTGCCAGTCAGGTGAGAGAGAGAGGCAAGGAGAGAGTGACGCCAGGACACCATGAACAGCATCTTGCCCACCACCAACAACTACACTTATCCAGCCGCTCACTTCAGCTCTCTCTACTCCTCCTCCATCCAGGCGGAAGACCTTCTGCTGCCCTCCATTCATGACAAGAGCTTCGTATGCAAGTGCAGCAAGATATTCTCCAACAAGGCAGACTTCAGCCGCCACGTCAGGGTGCACACAGGGGAGAAGCCTCACAAGTGTCCCGTCTGCAGCAGAGAATTCTCCCTCAAGGGAAACCTCACCAAACACATGCAGCTGCACACCAACCAAAAGACCTACAACTGCACGGAATGCAGCAAGACTTTCCTCAAGAAGGTCTACCTGCACCAACACTCGCGGGTCCACTCGGGCGAGAGGCCGTTCAAGTGTGAGCAGTGCGACCGTGCTTTCTCCCTCAAGGGCAACCTGGCACAGCACCTCAAGCTGCACACGGAACACAAGTCCCACCAGTGTTCCGAGTGCAGCAAGCTGTTCATGAAGAAGAGCTACCTGGACCAGCACATGCGCACCCACACCGGCGAGCGGCCCCACAAGTGTCCCCAGTGCAAGCGTGCCTTCTCCCTCAAGGGCAACCTGGTGCAGCACCTCAAGCGCCACTCGGGGGAGAAGCCCCACACCTGCTACGAGTGCGGCAAGTCCTTCGCCCTGAAGAGCGCCCTGCGGGAGCACGACAAGGTGCACGGGGACGAGAAGCCCTTCTCCTGCCTGGTGTGCAACAAAGCGTTCCGCAAGAAGGCGTACTTGGTGCAGCACACGCGCGTCCACACGGGCGAGCGGCCGTTCCCCTGCACGCACTGCGGCAAGGCCTTCTCCCAGCGCAGCATCCTCAACCAGCACCTCAAGCGCCACGGAGAGAAGTCCTACAACTGCTCCCGCTGCCACAAGCTGTACCTCAAGAGCCTCTACCTGCCCATCAAAAACGAGAACGAGAAGGGCTACACCGAGCCCTCCAGGTGCCAGGAGTGCCTGGCGGCGGAAGGCAACGGGCCGTACATCAAGTCTAACTACGAATTGGAAGAAGAGGACGACGACGACGACGAGGAAGAAGAGGAGAGCATGGTGAGCGAGCAGTCGTTCAGCTCCTGCAGCAGCACGGAGCAGGAGGAGTGTCCCAAGGAGGCCTCTGCTGCCCTCGCCAAGCGCTACACCAGCCTCATGCCCAAGGAGTCCCACGGGGGAGTCCCGCAGAGTTTGCACCACCACCATCATCATCAGCATCATCACCCCGAGTCCCTGACGGAGTACAGCATCACCAACCTGGCGGCCAAGGGGGGCCGGAACAGCCTGGCCGACGTGTACCACTCCCGCTACTACACGGGCCACATGGGCCTGGGGGGGGACGGGGGGCACCACAAGGCAGGCGGTGGTGTGGGCCATGGCCTCAATGCCTCCTTGTAGTGCCAGGGCCAGGCCAGGACCACCGGTAGAGGGATGGCGCCGGGGTCATGGGGGTCACGGCACACCTGGTCATGGACTGAGTGATAACTGCATTCTCTTTCTAGGTGTAAGAATTCATTATAGTACAAATATCAAAATTCGATTTTTATTTTTTGCTTTTGTTTTACAATTGAATCATGATGTGACAAAATGCAATTGCCAGATTTCTCAGAGGGGGCATTTACATGTTGCCTGATTAACGCGGTCTCACAAGCACATTTCTTAACCCCATTGTCTTGTCCACAATTCATGTATTCTTGTGTGTCAAACAAAACATTGTCCAATCTTCCCAGATCTTGGAAGAGCAACATTCCTGCTCCCGCCATGCTATCCATTAACCTTGAGCAGCACCACACCAGCAAAGGCTCGTCAGGTTTTGTCAAAGTTGAACCTTGAAGTATTACCCTTCAGGGCACGAGTGCCAGGTCACCAGTTATTCAGTCTGCTGCAGTATTATCACCAGCACAAAGACTCACCACGGCTTAGGGGTTACAGAGGCGTGCAAGCTTCCTCCACATAGGTGTTGCAAAGCAGCTTTGACTATTGGTGAATGAAATACCTGAAGAATGCAAACCACCGTGCAGTAATGACGTGTGAGGTGGTGCGTGCCAGGCAGTGTCATGTGTGATCAGTGCTGCCAAGACCACTTGTTCCCTTCCTTTGTAGTGCATCGCCAGCCGGGCACGAGGGGAGCAGTCTGGCTCTCAACAGTCTCTGAAGCTTGCCTTCCCTCCTTTTATGTATTTTCCAAAGTTGTGACAACGCAATAGTGGCCAGGACGTCAGTTATGTAAAACACTGCTTCATGCAACACTTCCAGTACTAACCTGGTGTGCGTATTCAGCCAGACATGTCGGCCGCTGTGTTGCTGTGAAGTGTTTCCAGCAGTGTTCGTGAGGGTGTGGGGGGGGAAGCAGCAGCCAGTGGTGCTTGGCCTGGGGGGGGAGGGAAGCAGCCAGCCAGCAGTGCTTGGCCTGGGGGGGGGGGAAGCAGCCAGCCAGCAGTGCTTGGCCTGGGGGGGGGGAGGGAAGCAGCCAGCCGGCAGTGCTTGGCCTGGGGGAGGAAGCAACAGCCAGCGGTGCTTGGCCTGGGGAGGGAGGGAAGCAGCAGCCAGCGGTGCTTGGCCTGGGGGGTGGGGGGAAGCAGCCAGCCGGCAGTGCTTGGCCTGGGGGGGTGGGGGGGGAAGCAGCAGCCAGCGGTGCTTGGCCTGGGGAGGGAGGGAGGGAAGCAGCAGCCAGCGGTGCTTGGCCTGGGGAGGGAGGGAGGGAAGCAGCAGCCAGCGTAGCTTAGGCCTGGAGGAGAAGCAGCAGCAAGCGGTGCTTGCTGGGGGCGAGGTATGATACCGTAGACTTAGACCACAAAAGCAGATGTTTAGTATTTAAATAGCGTCTGTGTCATATATATTATATAGTACATATATAACACTGAATGCCTAATATGCTTCATAGTAGACCCCAGTTCATTGTAGTGAGGAGCAGCAGCAGCAGCACCGTGGATCTCTGTCTATCCTAGACTTTAACTAAAACAAATCATTTTTTTGTGCCACATCATACTTGGGCATCCCTTTATTGCTTTGTAGTGAGAGTGCCGAGCTTGTGAAGGCACCGAGGTAATGTTAAGGTCGTGAGTGTTCACACCGGAGAGTGAAAGTGAAAAGAAAATTTTAGAAGAGTGTGTGTGTGTGTGTGTGCATGAATGTGTGTGACTGTTTACACAGTTGTACGCATGTGCTTAGGGCAAGGCACAATCTTATTGCTCGTGAAGGGCAAGGTAGTTTAAAGTTGTTCATCCAGGGTTGTTTATTCTTTTGCTATCCAAAAGGAGACTGATAAACAAGCTCATTTCTCTGTACATAATTAGGCTCCGTCACTTTTCACGCGTCCTGATCACAGGTCTCTCTCTAACTGTAAGGTCAAAGCAGGTCACACCATTTTCTCTGCCACGTTGCACATCTGCTTCTCGTAAAATAGTTTTAGCAACTTCTTTATCTTTTCATTTGTGAAGGTTCTTTGTAATGATCAAGTGCATACCAAATATTCCTTTCTTGCAGCTCATTCCTAACACTACTCTTGGTGTTGTTTTATACTAGATCATATTGCTCCACTACCAACAATACTGAGTAGTGTTAGAGAGTGGGAATCAGAAGGAAAAGCTACCAAGGGAGTATTGGTATGGAAGTGAGTGGCAGATCAGAAAGGGAAGCATGTTTTCAGGCCAGTGGCATGGTTTATACTGGACAGTTGTGAATTGTGAGTGAAAGTGTTGATGGACAATGTAGGGACGAGGTATTTGTGTTGCGTGCGTACACAAAGCACAGACAAGCCATGCAAGGGTCTCACTTCAGTCAACTTCTCTGCCTTCAACGGTAGCTCTTGGAAATACACTTGTTTCAAATCATTACAGAGTTGCAAGGGATGGGTGTACGTCAAGTCCAGCGAGCACAAAGCAGCAAGATAGCACGAGAGATTTCTAAGTTAACCTTCATCTAGCACTTAACCCCTTCACACCCAGATCTTTCCTTTGCTATAAAAAAATGTATGTTGTTGAGCCATAAAATTACAAAAAGTAACTAAATAAACCAAATTAGCTAGTGGACAAAGATACTAAACAGGTCATATCTATAAAAACATTGATCATCTAATGGTGGTCAAATTACAATGGAAATTACGTTCTGGGTCTCAAGGGGTTAAGCATCATAATGTTACATCTGCCAAACTTGTGCCAGTGAGTGATTGAGGAGACCAAAGGACCACCACAGTCACTGCTAACTCAACTTGTGTTATAAAATATGTTTGCTTGTTAAGTTAAAGATTGTTGAGAGACAAAACAACGAGACCACCACACAGATACTTGTCCTCATGCCTCCCAGTGTGTCGTGCAAAGGCAGAATCATTGGTTGGGCAGTTGTGTCAAGGCAGGCATCCCACAGTGAGGTTAACATAAGAAAATAAGGAAGCTACAAGAGGCCGTGAGACCTACCTAGCTTGAAAGAGATAAAACACAAGTGGAGTGTAAAACCTGAACATCCAGATAATATGAAGTCAACAATAAGTGTCGTGTCTTTGTCTTGATAGGAATTGTGTCAATCATGTCCATGTTTACTTTGAGTCATGTCAGTCACGTCACTACAGTATGGAAAGCCCTGCCTGTAGTACACCCATGAGTGGTGTCACTACAGTATGGAAAGCCCTGCCTGTAGTCCACCCATGAGTGGTGTCACTACAGTATGGAAAGCCCTGCCTGTAGTACACCCATGAGTGGTGTCACTACAGCATGGAAAGCCCTGCCTGTAGTACACCCATGAGTGGTGTCACTACAGTATGGAAAGCCCTGCCTGTAGTACACCCATGAGTGGTGTCACTACAGTATGGAAAGCCCTGCCTGTAGTCCACCCATGAGTGGTGTCACTACAGTATGGAAAGCCCTGCCTGTAGTCCACCCATGAGTGGTGTCACTACAGTATGGAAAGCCCTGCCTGTAGTACACCCATGAGTGGTGTCACTACAGTATGGAAAGCCCGGCCTGTAGTACACCCATGAGTGGTGTCACTACAGTATGGAAAGCCCGGCCTGTAGTACACCCATGAGTGGTGTCACTACAGTATGGAAAGCCCTGCCTGTAGTACACCCATGAGTGGTGTCACTACAGTATGGAAAGCCCTGCCTGTAGTACACCCATGAGTGGTGTCACTACAGTATGGAAAGCCCTGCCTGTAGTACACCCATGAGTGGTGTCACTACAGCATGGAAAGCCCTGCCTGTAGTACACCCATGAGTGGTGTCACTACAGTATGGAAAGCCCTGCCTGTAGTCCACCCATGAGTGGTGTCACTACAGTATGGAAAGCCCTGCCTGTAGTCCACCCATGAGTGGTGTCACTACAGTATGGAAAGCCCTGCCTGTAGTACACCCATGAGTGGTGTCACTACAGCATGGAAAGCCCTGCCTGTAGTACACCCATGAGTGGTGTCACTACAGTATGGAAAGCCCTGCCTGTAGTACACCCATGAGTCATGTCACTACAGTATGGAAAGCCTGCCTGTAGTCCACCCATGAGAAAGCGAAGTCACAACAGTAGGGTAAGTCATTGTCATACAGTCTTTTGTACTATACTTGTGTTGAATGAGTCAATGAAGTGTTGCCTCTATACCTCCCTCATTATGTCGGCATTAGTGGCAGGTCAGGTCATGTTTTCCATATACCAAGTCTAACACGTAATGACGTCTCCTTAAGAAAGTAAATTTATGGTCTTGTTAATAAAACTGAATAATATTTGTTATCTATATTGATCAGCGTCACCTACTGGGTTATCGTTAAGGGGGAAAGGAAACATTCATTAATTATTGCAAGATTTATTACATGATCAACACATTAATTTATCCTTCAAACCTATTAAATCAGCCTCACAATGTTCAGTCGGAAGTATTTGCCATATCAACGTTATAATGTTTAGCTGCACTGCTGTACTTTTTTATTTACTTTTTGGTTGGCAATGTATAAGATTACATGGAAAACTGTTTTACCTTTTAAGATTATCAAATTGAGAGTGCGCACTTATTTTTCAGAGGATGGACTGCTTCAACATCCTTTATGAACTAACATTAGATTAAGATCCAACTTTAGATTTATTTTTTACATTAGATTAAGATTCATCAAGATTAATTAGATTCAACTAATTTGTATATTAAAAAAATGTTGCCCAGGCTAAATATAACCGTTATAATGCCTACAGCTTGTAACATGTAGTAGCAGAACACGTCACTCGGGGACCTCGATGCCTGTTTTGTCCGCGATCCAGTCCAGAAAATGCGTCACGCTGATGTGTCCGTCGGGGGTTGTGTTGTTGCAGGTCTCGGAGCCCGTGAAGCTGGACACGCCGTATAGCACCAGGCGCCCCTCCACCTCACGCATGACGGGGCCCCCGGAGTCACCCTGGGTGGGGGGGGAACCACTAACATAAGAACATAAGAAAATAAGGAAGCTACAAGAGGCCATGAAACCTGCATGTGGTAGTTCCTGTTACTTAACACTACCTACATCCACCTTTCATCCCCATCCATGAAATTGTCCAGCCTCCTCTTAAAGCTCCCTATTGACTCTGCACTAACTGCCTGATGACTGCATCCATTCCAATCATTTACCACTATTGCAAACCAGTTTCTCCCTTTTTCTGCTTTGAATAGTAACCAGTCGCACACTACCGTAAATGGCGGCGTACAAGTCTACTCTTTGAGCATGGAAAACGTCAGGCTAACCACTTGTACCCTTGACGCTTTGTACACCGTCAGTCACAACTCATGGCCTGATACTTTGTGCCTCTTTGCCTTGCCCTGTTACTTCATACCCATGGCTTCACAGCAATGTTTTGTTCCTACTCACCACCGTTCCTCTCCCCTTCCCTCACCGTTTCACTCTTTCTCTCTAGACTCACTTTTTTATGCTTTGCCATAGCCATACACTTCTGATGTCTGGCTCATTTCCCCCTTTTTGGCATTAACCCCTTCACGCCCAGATCTTTCCTTTGCTATATAAAATAGTCTGTTGTTAGCCATAAAATTACAAAAAGTAACTGAATATACCAAATTAGTTAGTGGACAAAGATACTAAACAGGTCATATCTATAAAATATTGCTTATGTTCACTAAAAGTAATTTACAGGAACTACCACGTGTAGGCCTCGCGGCCTCTTGTAGCTTCCTTATTTTCTTATGTTCTTATGTTCTAAAAATTGTCTAATGGTACCCAAATCACAATGGAAATTACGTTCTGGGTCTCAAGGGGTTAAGTTAAATCCATCAATCCTACTCACCACACAGATGTGCTTGCCGTCGGTGCTGTAGGAGCAGAAGTGGTGGTCGGTGATGTACTTGGGGTACCACACCCAACACTTCTTTGGTGACATGCCAATCCTCTCGATCACTTTTAACACGTTGCTTTTCTTACCTGGAAAGTTTGAAATTTTCCATGGCAGTATTGATTAGGGAATTATAATTCAGTAGTATAGGTGAATAGTGTCTGCAATATGCTGAGTGCCTTCTAGTCTTATCCCATTGCTTCTGTTATCTTGAAACCTGTGGCATAGGGAAGGATGGGAGGCAAGAAGGGGGGTGGGGACAGTGGAGAAGGAAAGGTATGGGCAAAACAAAGGGCGTGTGTTTAGGGCGAGGAAAAGTAACGTTTATTCATGAGATCATTCTTCCCGTACCGCATTTTGGCCAAATTTTGTCACTCGACTTTTCACCTGCAACTAACCGTGCATCTGTTCACCCTCTGCAAGAGACTGCTCATGGCACTGATAACTATATATGTAATGTGACGCCTCATCTCCCATACCCACCCAGCTCATCTTTCCCCCAGCCAGCGATCTCCAGGTGAACTCCCTCAGGCGACTCGTCCAGGAGGCTTCGTGGCGGCAGGCAGATGGGTAGGATGGTGGAGGAGAAGGGGACGGGGCTATCCAGCCTGGTCACGGTGAGAGACTCGGGTTGGTGAGGGATTGGAGGTGAGAGTCAGGGTGTGGATGGCAAGAAAGAGTCAGGTTATAACTTTGACACCAGTGATCAGGATGTAGTAATGGGAAAATAATAGTGTGAGTATCTGGTCTAAGAACTTATCCTAGAGTCAACTTAAATCATAGCTTACACAATTAAAAGCAAAATTAATCGAGAACAAATTGAATCCAACAGCCAGAGACAGACGTGCACTCACTTTAGCAGAGCAATGTCGTAGCGCATGTCCAGTTTGTCATGCATGATGATGTCGATGGCTGTCCTCACCACGCCCTCGTCATCCCGGGTGTCCATACCAAGATGCACACTCACAATCGGGAGCCACATCTCTCCATTCTTCAACCTGTAGCCATAACAATAGAAGTAGCAATAGCCGGGCTACCACCTTGCCTGGCATGCTGACCAGTGTAATACAGAGCTCATGAAAACTGATCTTTGGCTAAAGCTAGGGCTTCACACATCACATAGCATTCCCTTGGTGAAGGGGAACAGTAACTTGCCCGTATTTGTTAGTGAAAAATCCGCTGTTACCTGTGCATGCAGTGGTAGGCTGTGAGGACCCATTGAGGATGGATGAGGGAGCCCGAGCAGGTGGCGCGAGAGCGGTTCCACTTCATGTAGAGGAGGACCTGCGCCAGACAGACTTACAAGCCAACTATTCCTTCTAAACTTAACTTCTTAACCTTCCTACGACTTAAATATTACGACTTAACTACGACTTTAAATATTTTCAAGAGAAGAGTAACAAGACACTTCCTGAACTAAATTGGCCCACCCCTAGTTTTTTATTCTCTTGGCTGTCTTCTTTATAGGGACTGGCAACTAAGCGGGGTTTGTGTTACCTCTTTTTGTTGTGCCCTTGGCCATTCCTTTAGGATGTAAAAAAAAAAACATGTTGGTATATCGCTACTACTGAATGCTATCGCGCCCGAGGCTATTGATGCCACCTATTAGCGGAGAGATGGCTTTACCTGCCATGGATACTGGTGATCATTAGCCAGTGTGCCACCCACGATACGGTTCTTTTCACCCCTGTTGGGCATGCCACACCGCGGGAACGTCGCCCAGGAGGGGATGGTGCCTGTGGGGGAGGGGGGGGGAAAAAAAAAAATTGTATGTCAAAAACTGTCCCAAGTTATGATATCTCTCGCACATATTTTTTTTTTTTTTGCATTAAATCAACCAATTAATCACACACACACACACACACACACACACACCACACACACATTATAAGAAGTACAGTAAAACCTCTCGTATTCGGACACTCATTATTCCGACTTTGACATTATTCGGACCTCCTCTTTTTTTTCTCATTTTTTTTAGGGGTCGAAATTTCCTAGCTATATGTAATTATTATTATTTTTTTTTTTTTTTTTTTATATATATATATTTTTTTTTCTTATACATATCCCCCCATTATTCGGATCCTTGCATTACTCGGACCACTCCTTGGCCCAATTAGTCCGAATATGAGAGGTTTTACTGTAGAAGCATTGAAGCGTGGAATGGATTGGGCGTGGGGGATAGCAGACAGGCAAGGAACGGCCATGGTTTATAAGACTTAAGTAAGGAAGTAATACAACCCTCAATCCTCCCTCGGCAACAATTATGGGTTAATATATATATAGGTCAATTAATAGGTTTTCCCTCGGTTATATAACTACCTGATGCCTGTTTTCCCTTGTGTCCTATAACTACCTGATGCTTGTTTTCCCTTAATTGGTCCTATAACTACCTGATGCCTGTTTTCCCTTGGTCCTATAACTACCTGATGCCTGTTTTCCCTTGTGTCCTATAACTACCTGATGCCTGTTTTCCCTTGTGTCCTATAACTACCTGATGCTTGTTTTCCATTAATTGGTCCTATAACTACCTGATGCCTGTTTTCCCTTAATTGGTCCTATAACTACCTGATGCCTGTTTTCCCTTAATTGGACCTATAACTACCTGATGATTGTTTTCCCTTAATTGGTCCTATAACTACCTGATGCCTGTTTTCCCTTAATTGGCCCTATAACTACCTGATGCCTGTTTTCCCTTAATTGGCCCTATAACTACCTGATGCCTGTTTTCCCTTGGTCCTATAACTACCTGATGCCTGTTTTCCCTTGGTCCTATAACTACCTGATGCCTGTTTTCCCTTAATTGGTCCTATAACTACCTGATGCCTGTTTTCCCTTGTGTCCTATAACTACCTGATGCCTGTTTTCCCTTGTGTCCTATAACTACCTGATGCCTGTTTTCCCTTAATTGGTCCTATAACTACCTGATGCCTGTTTTCCCTTGTGTCCTATAACTACCTGATGCCTGTTTTCCCTTGGTCCTATAACTACCTGATGCCTGTTTTCCCTTAATTGGTCCTATAACTACCTGATGCCTGTTTTCCCTTAATTGGCCCTATAACTACCTGATGCCTGTTTTCCCTTGGTCCTATAACTACCTGATGCCTGTTTTCCCTTAATTGGCCCTATAACTACCTGATGCCTGTTTTCCCTTAATTGGTCCTATAACTACCTGATGCTTGTTTTCCCTTAATTGGCCCCATAACTACCTGTTGCTTGTTTTCCCTTGGCCCCTTAACTACCTGATGCCTCTCTTCTCTCCAAAGGGTCTCTACCGCTTCGTGCCATCACTGAGGCGTCGATCAGCAGTAGCAGCAACAGCAGCAGTGGACCAGAGTGTGCAGCTGCCATCTGGGGCGATACAATAAAGGTTAGTAGCTACATAGATATTAGTGGTAGTAGTAGAGACTTTGTATGAGCCGCGCAAACAATGAAAGTATTCTTCGTTCTTCTATCATTATTCATTTATGCTTCTTTCTTCTATCATTCTTCATTAATTTCTTCTTCTTTCTTCTATCATTCTTATTTTATGCTTCTTTCTTCTATCATTCTTAATTTATGCTTCGTTCTTCTATCATTCTTAATTTATGCTTCTTTCTTCTATCATTCTTCATTAATTTGTTCTTCTTGCTTCTATCATTCTTAATTTCTTCTTTCTTCTATCATTCTTAATTTATGCTTTCTTCTATCATTCTTAATTTATGCTTCTTTCTTCTATCATTCTTAATTTATGCTTCTTCTATCATCCTTAATTTATGCTTCTTTCTTCTATCATTCTTAATTTATGCTTCTTTCTTCTATCATTCTTAATTTATGCTTCTTTCTTCTATCATTCTTAATTTATGCTTCTATCTTCTATCATTCTTAATTAATTTATGCTTCTATCTTCTATCATTCTTAATTTATGCTTCTATCTTCTATCATTCTTAATTAATTTATGCTTCTTTCTTCTATAATTCTTAATTTATGCTTCTATCTTCTATCATTCTTAATTAATTTATGCTTCTATCTTCTATCATTCTTCATTTATACTTCTCGGTATCTTCTATCATTCTTCATTTATTATATTCTATCTTCTATCATTCTTTTATCGAGCAGCTGACTCACACACACACACACACACACACACACACACACACACACACACACACACACTCTTCCTAATCCCAACCTCGCATTCTAACATTCACACACTTTTAACTACAAAACACTACCGTAGATAACAGTAAAGTCGCCAGGACAACTTTTTTTTTCTGTTTACAGACGTGTGGTGGCGTTAATAGTTACATTGCTACATCCATGATTTCAGGAAAGTTAGAAGGGGCTATCTGGAGAGTCTGTGTCATTTTGTGTCTTCATCTGTGTCATAGTATGGCTATAAATGAACAAATTACAAAAATATCTACAAAGTAGCTACCAACAGTCAAGTCGCCATCTAGTGTTTATTTACTGAGTGTCGTACCGCTGTCGTCGTCGCCCGAAAAAAAAACGCGTAGTGAAATTTGAAACCGTCTATAGGCTACTTGCAGATATAAAGCATAAAACAACGCTGAAACAGAGTAGATTATAGCCTACAGTCATGATATAAACTACTGTGTATCATCTTCAGTGACACATAAAAATCAGTAGTATTGCTATAATTCGTAATATATGGCGCCTGGCGACATGACTGCAGGTGGCGACTTGACTGTTATCTGCGGTAGTCATTCTGGTACAGGAGTGTTCAGTTTCCTTGAGTTGGACCTCGAACCTTCAATAGTCACCACAGAAAACGAGGTGCGACGCTAATCTTATCAACACCCAAGTTACTCCTTATAAAGCCAATAGGGGTCTGTTTTTTTGCCTCTGCTTATAAATACTCCCTCAGATAATTAATAGCTGCAACGCATAACAAAAGATGTATAAACCGTGTAATATGCTAATCAACACCCAATAACAAGTTACTTCTCATAAAGCCAAAAGGTGTCTGCTTTTTTGCTTCTACTTATGAATACTGTCTCAGATTATTAATTTGATAGCTGTAACGCAAGAAAAAGATGTATAACTATAAATAGTGTAAATATGCAAATTTATGGTTAAAATCATGGACGCAGAAGGAGAGCTTTGTTCCTCATAAAGACAAAAAGGGTCAGTTTTTTTGGCCTCTACTTATAAATATTCCCTCAGATAATGAATTTGATAGCTACAACACAAGAAAAAGATGTATAAATAGTGTAAATATGCCATCTATAGTTAAAATCATGGACTTCTTTTTGCCTCTACTTGTGAATTAAAAGGCGTATTTTGTCCATGCCCATGGAAGTAAAATTTTACTCTTTTAAGCTCCGCCCACTTTTTTTTTACTCTTTTGCATGCATAGAAAACTGAGCTGAGTCGTTCCCGGCAGCGGAATTTACTCTTTTCCTGTAAAATTATACAGTGGTGGGGGTGGGTGGTGGTTTCAAGAGCCTGGCCAATCAGATCGCGCGCATGAGAAAATCTTATCAGAATTCCTCCCGTAAATGTTTCTCTTTTCCTTTAATTCTCATCCAATTCAACATTCATTACATGCGCACGACATGCAAAGGATACTGTATTTAATTAATAGTAGGTAAGGAGTAGTAAGGAGTAGAGTAGGTGACTCTTAACAGGTAAGAAGTCACAAATATTAAAATTCTCCAGCGACGTCTGGGAACAAATTTCCCAATCCCTCGAATTTTTCAATGTGTCCGAATCTTCGTTGATGCTTGCTGGCTTAGCACCAAAACTGGTGTATTATTGCTATAGTATAGTCAAATACTTAAATATATTCATGAGTGATATTACATTTGCAATAGAAATGTATAAATTTGGTATATATGTTATATCACACAAAAAGAAAGCCTTTTAGAGAACCTATCGCAGGGCACGAATACGAACATTTCATCAGTCTGAATCAGCGCCAACACGGTAAGGAGGTCTCTCTCTACCCACGGGCCACCACACACCCACCACCACCCAGGCACCCACCCGCCCACCACACACCCATCACACACCCACCCACCACACGCCCATCACCCATCCGCCCACCACACACCCACCCACCACACGCCCATCACACACCCACCCACCACACGCCCATCACACATCCGCCCACCACACACCCGCCCACCACACACCCACCCACCACACGCCCATCATACATCCGCCCACCACACACCCACCCACCACACGTCCATCACACACCCGCCCACCACACACCCGCCCATGGATGTTAAACGGGGGAGATGCACTGGAGGATGAATCACAACCAGCATTCATCTAGGTTTAGGCAAAGAATAATTCGTGAAACGTAGATGTAGGTACACGTAGCCTACATACGTACAGGTCCATGAAAGCATTAAACATCCTCGACGCACATCGTGAAATGGCTGTGTAGCAAATAGATATTCAAATAACAGTTTCATAGCGCCCTAAACATTTCAGTTTAATATAAAGTCCATCTATAGAGTTAGAAAACAATGCTAGGCTATTCTAAGAGCTCAAAACAATTAGATATCGATGTGTAATACGGACAATCACGCTACTACTCTTTGCTGTGCCTTCAATAATGTCAACCTTAACGATATTCCTTGAGCCTCTGCAAGAGGTAATGAAGTGTACGACACTTTTACCCTCGGCAACATCAAGAAAGAGCTTTGGCAGCGCTACAATCGTATTTTGTGATGGCAAGCAGGGGCGGAGCTTAAATAAGTATAATTTTACTCCGGAAGGACACAACAAAATACGCCTAAAAAAAAATTCCCTCAGATAATTAATGTGATAGCTGCAACATATAAGAAGGATGTATAAACCGTGTAATATGCTAATTTAAACTATAATATGCTAATTTATGGTTAAAATCATGGGCGCAGAAGGAGAGGTCTGCGTCATAACAAGCGATGGTCGTCATGGTAACATCCGGAGCTGACTTCCGGTGTGAGGGCTTGACAGGACAACTCGCACCAGCTTATCTTATCCTTGTAACAGGTAACTCCCTCTCTCACCTTGCTTGTGTGTTGCTTGTGTGGTGAGTATCTTTCCCTAATTACTTTTTTCATGATTCTTAATTTATGCTTCTATCTTCTATCATTCTTAATTTATGTTCTTTCTTCTATCATTTTTAAATTTATGCCCCTTTTTTTCTATCATTTTTAATTTATGCTTCTTTCTTCTATCATTCCTTAAATTTTAAATGCTTCTTCTTCTATCATTCTTAATTTATGCTTCTGTCTTCTATCATTCTTTAATTTTATGCTTCTTTCTTCTATCATTCTTAATTATGCTTCTTACTTCCATCATTCTTAATTTATGCTTCTTTCTTCTATCATTCTTAATTTATGCTTCTTTCTTCTATCATTCTTAATTTATGCTTCTTTCTTCTATCATTCTTAATTTATGCTTCTTTCTTCTATCATTCTTAATTTATGCTTCTTTCTTCTATCATTCTTAATTTATGCTTCTTTCTTCTATCATTCTTAATTTATGCTTCTATCTTCTATCATTCTTAATTCATGCTTCTTTCTTCTATAATTCTTAATTTATGCTTCTATCTTCTATCATTCTTAATTAATTTATGCTTCTATCTGCTATCATTCTTCATTTATACTTCTCGGTATCTTCTATCATTCTTTTATCGAGCAGCTGACTCACACACACACACACACACACACACACACACACTCTTCCTAATCCCAACCTCGCATTCTAACATTCACACACTTTTAACTACAAAACTCTACCGTAGATAACAGTAAAGTCGCCAGGACAACTTTTTTTCTATTTACAGACGTGTGGTGGCGTTAATAGTTACATTGCTACATCCATGATTTCAGGAAAGTTAGAAGGGGCTATCTGGAGAGTCTGTGTCATTTTGTGTCTTCATCTGTGTCATAGTATGGCTATAAATGAACAAATGACAAAAATATCTACAAAGTAGCTACCAACAGTCAAGTCGCCATCTAGTGTTTATTTACTGAGTGTCGTACCGCTGTCGTCGTCGCCCGAAAAAAAAACGCGTAGTGAAATTTGAAACCGTCTATACTTGCAGATACAAAGCATAAAACAACGCTGAAACAGAGTAGATTATACAGTCATGATATAAACCACTGTGTATCATCTTCAGTGACACATAAAAATCAGTAGTAATGCTATAATTCGTAATATATGGCGCCTGGCGACATAACTGCAGGTGGCGACTTTACTGTTATCTACGGTAGTCATTCTGGTACAGGAGTGTTCAGTTTCCTTGAGTTGGGCCTCGAACCTTCAATAGTCACCACAGAAAACGAGGCGCGACGCTAATCTTATCAACACCCAAGTTACTCCTTATAAAGCCAATAGGGATCTGTTTTATTGCCTCTGCTTATAAATACTCCCTCAGATAATTAATAACTGCAACGCATAAAAAAAGACGTATAAACCGTGTAATATGCTAATCAACACCCAATAACAAGTTACTTCTCATAAAGGCAAAAGGTGTCTGCTTTTTGGCCTCTACTTATGAATACTGTCTCAGATTATTAATTTGATAGCTGTAACGCAAGAAAAAGATGTATAACTATAAATAGTGTAAATATGCAAATTTATGGTTAAAATCATGGACGCAGAAGGAGAGCTTTGTTCCTCATAAAGCCAAAAAGGGTCAGTTTTTTTTGCCTCTACTTATAAATATTCCCTCAGATAATGAATTTGATAGCTACAACACAAGAAAAAGATGTATAAATAGTGTAAATATGCCATCTATGGTTAAAATCATGAACTTCTTTTTGCCTCTACTTGTGAATACTCCCTCAGATAATTAATGTGATAGCTGCAACATATAAAAAGGATGTATAAACCGTGTAATATGCTAATTTAAACTATAATATGCTAATTTATGGTTAAAATCATGGGCGCAGAAGGAGAGGTTGCGTCATAACAAGCGATGGTCGTCATGGTAACATCCGGAGCTGACTTCCGGTGTGAGGGCTTGACAGGACAACTCGCTCCAGCTTATCTTATCCTTGTAACAGGTAACTCCCTCTCTCACCTTGCTTGTAGTGTTGCTTGTGTGCTGAGGGCTGGAGGCAGACTGTGGGTGGGGGAAGACACAGCCAGATGTACCAAGGGAAGTATAAGTCTGTATATATAGGCGGCGTAAGTGTCCTGGCGGGGTAAGTGGCGCTGGTGGGAGGGATAATTGCGTCGTATTTATGCAGGTGTTAATTATTTTTGTTCTATGTTAAAGTTTTGTATGCTCCTTTAAAATCTCCATCTGATAAAGCACTGATTTTTGGCAAAGAAAAATTAGTCAATGTCTCACACAATTACTGCGCAGTCCTCGTCCATTATAACCGTTTCTTATTTTTATGTTTGGTGAATTGTGTATGGTGTTATTTTGCTTCTTGCCGGAAAACTAATTGCCCTTGCTGAATTTGCGACGGAAATGTCATAGAATTGGGCTAATATTTAGAACATGACTGTGTCTGGATTCAAGTATTTTTTGCCTTTCTACTGCTTCTATAGGTCAGAACGAGTGTGAAAGTAATAATGAAATGTGGTGCTAACTTTTTTTTCATAGGCTAGGTTAGGTTAGGTTAGTTTGAGGCTTAGGTTAGGTTAGTTTGAGGCTTAGGTTAGGTTAGTTGGAGGTTAAGGTTAGTTTAGAATAATTTTATTAGATTATTATTTGATGCTTTTAAAAATTGATAGTGTTTTTCCAGTTCAAACGTCTAAAAAGTGTATTTTTAGAAATTTGTCACAACTTTTTTTAATTGCAAAAAACGCATTTTTTTTAGGTTTGCACAGGAAAAAACTATCTCCATTAGAAAAAGCATCACATATTAAGAGGAAAAAATCTAACTTGTCTGAAAATCTTGCAACATTCATAAAGTGATTTTTTACCTCAATTCCATGTTAGATTTAGTGATGATGGGCAAAGCACTCCAATAATACCGACATAACTTCCCTATCGGCCTTTATTTGTATATGTACTGTGTTATTGCCGCCCAACGGGATATATATAGGTGACCATATAGTTCATGATGAAATTAGTAGTCATTTCAGCAACTGACATTACCATTTTACTGCCATTTTATTAATCTTATTGATAATTTAGTCTTCATTCCATTAATTTATCAGTGTCCATACATGCTAACACATACCTACTTTTCTCCTTTCAATTTTTCAGCTTATGGTATGCATTATAGTGGCCTTGTAACCATAATTATATTCCCATTTTATTAATTATAATTTAGTCTGCATTTCGATTATTTGAGTTTCCATACATAACACTAGCCTACTTTTCTCCTTTAAAGATTTCAGCTGCTTACGGAATGCATTATAGTGGTCTTGTAATAATTATATTCCCATTATGTTAATTATCATTTAGTCTTCATTCGATTACTTGAGATTCCATACATACTGACACATACCTACATTTCTCCTTTAAAAGTATCAGCTTCTTACGGTAGGCATTATAGCGGCCTTGTAACCATTATATTCCCATTATGTTAATAAATCATTCTTCCTAATTGCTCCTACATTTGCCTGCAGGTGACGCTTGGGAGATTATGCAGGTGTGCAGTGGCGCCTTGCTGAGGTGGTGACCGTTAGCATGAAGCTCCTGCCCAGCCACTCCCACGCAGGTGAGACACAGGGGGCCGCGGGACATTACGTATGTATGTGTACCCTATGTACTATATGCACTTTGATACTATGTCCCCTAATGTCCCTATATTATGTATTTTTTGTTTTGCTCTAGTACAGTTAACTCCTAAGTCTTGTTGCTTTTTTTTTTGTCTGTATGCCTCCGGGTGATTATTATTATTATTAGTATAGGGAGCTGCGAGACATTACCTGGGTGACTCATGCTTGCCTTCCCTCTCCTCTCCTTTGTGATGTAAAAAAGAAAAAGCTTCACTCTTTCATTCCTTTCACTGGTAAACTATTTATTTTAATTTATTAGTAGTATAGGGAGCAGGCTGCGGGACATTACCTGGGTGACTCATACTTGCCTTCTCTCTTTCCTTTGTGATGTAAAAAAAAAAATCTTTCATTCCTTTCACTGATAAACTCTTGACCTCTTCCTGCTTCTCTTTTTCCAACTTCCTAAGACTTCAATATTTTCAAGAAAAGAGTGACAAGACACCTGAACTAAATTGGCCCACCCCCCTTTTCTTTATTCTCTTACTGTCTTCTTTATGGGGACTGCCAATTAAACGGCCTTTTTGTTAACTAATTTTTTTTTTGCTCTTGGACAGTCCTTTGTGATGTAAAAAAAAAAAAAAAAAATCTACTTCATATTTCTCTGCCTGTCTACTTGTATCTTTATTTCTCTTGTTTCTCTTTTGTCATAAACGTAGAGCTGAAACCAAGCCCAAACTTTTTTATAATTCAGGTTCCAGTTCAGCATTTGCCTAGAAATCACAAATTGCCTCGCCAAAAAAAAAAAAAAAAAAAAATCTTTGAGACACTTGTGCAGTAAGTGTTATGAGCAAACGATGGATGCATTAAGAAATTATGCAAGAAGGAAATCTTTAGCCCCTTTAAGTTCCAGTACAGGATGTCATCTCATCATCTTCCTGGTTACGTCAGATTTTCCCGTAATGTCTTTTGAGGTTAGACGGTCGATGATACGCTTCCAATTCTATTGGCGGCGTTCATAATTAAATTTTACGGCATAAATTTTATGCCCCGGATGCTCTTCCTGACAGGCAAGCCCAGTTTTCAGCTGAGGGCCTATAGTCTATTTTTTTTAATGAGGCAAAAATCCTGCCCCCTTGCTGCTTACTGACTGATATTTGATGCCAGGAGAAGGGAATACTACGCTTCTTCTTAATTCCAGATGTATTTTATCATAGTTAACCATATTATCAGTAAACATAGGCATAATTTTAAGCATGAGACCTTAAGATAGCATGGAATTTTTGCCTTGTTAAAAAAAATAGACTATAAGTGGATTGCCTACCATGGCTAACGAGCACCACTTACCCGAAATAGCCTAAAAAATCCTGATATCAAGACAGAGAAAGAAACTGACTCCAGAATCGTGTTTTATGTACCCAAAAACACCTGTGGACCAATTTTCATGCAAATCTGAAATGTCTAAATTTTCCCCACTATCTGCAGGCTAGCGTAGCGCTGCTCTTTGCATTAATTTATTCATGTCCACCTTTCTAGTTGTTGATCATATTTTTTGTCTTCTCTGCACCTGATCTTCATGGCTGCTTAATCTGTCTGTATCTATTGATCTGTTAATCCCTTTGGCACTTTTAAGGCATTCATCTGCCTCTTAGAATTTGCCTTTTTGGTACTTTTGTGATTTTTATCATTTCTTTCTTGTAGCTACTCCCTCCATGAGCATTAACATTATTTTATTCACAGCAACTAATAAATTTGATAAGAAGTACCTTTGATTTCAATTTTCTTAATCACTCATTTGTGTTTTATTGATTGACGGATTGATTTTTCATCTATAAATTCTTTTTTTTCCACAGAGAAGAAAATAGTGGCCCAGCCCGTTGGTGGCGACACTTGCCAGGCGCCCAGACCCAAGGTAACGATACATCACTATTTATTGTTGAGTATTTACATATGAATATTATTTTTATTTATTTTTAATCTTTTTTTTTTAGTTAGGTATAGGTTAGGTGAGGTTAGGTTCAATTTGTTTTTCAATATTTTTTGTCACAAATCAATATTAAAAAAAAGAAAACGGTTATTTGCGACAGAAACGGTTAGCAGATTAATTCAAAATACATCAAAAGTCAAAACTCGCCAGAAAAATGTGTTTCGTCCACCAAAGTGAATTCGGTGTTAAACTGCAAATGTACCTTATTTATTGGTGATATAACAACAATCATAGCAGCCAGAGGGACACGAACACTAGTGGCACTGCTCCTCCGCAGGGGAAGCTTGCCCGGCCCAAGCCATGCTACCAGTGGACAACGGCAGACGTGCAGAAGTGGTTCAAGAGGCACTGCAGCGACTACTTCCAGCAGTACGGACAGCTCTTCGCCTCGGTACGTCCTCACGCCACAGCCAAACAGGGTAGTGACGGGTTTGAGTTATCGCCTAACAGGGTAGTACAGGGATGAGGAGGAGGAAGGAGGGGAGAGGGAGAGGAGAAGGAAGGTGGTGGGACAAGGAAGGGAGGAGAGGAAATGGGAGGAGGAAGAACTATTATTTTTAAGTATCCTTCGCTTCGTATACAATCCTTCAGAGTCCTTCACGGGCCTCTTTGCTCCTTCACGCATCCTACAGGAGTCATGGGAGGGCATTAGAAATCCCATAGGATTGCTAGAGTATTTCTGGGTTTTTATAAGTACTTTGACAATCGCATGGGTGGCTCAAATGGGGATTAATATTAATAATACTAATACTGAAAATACTAATACTGATCGTTGTATTGAAGTAATGATTAATCTAGCAATTCCAGTCATATTTTTATGTCTTGTAGTAAGTTTTGTATAATTTGTGGTTTTTAAGGAATATCTGGAAGTATCATTTCATTGTGAATTGGCTGAAATAGGGACTTCTAATCATTGTAACTGAAAACTGACTCTAGATTCGTGTTCAGCATGCCCGAAAACTGCTAGGAACAAATTCTCAAGCAAATCTATTTTTCAAAAAATACTGCAAATTTTGCCCCTTACAAAATGTGCAATATTTTTTGAAAAATAGATTTGCTTGAAAATTTGTTCCTAGCAGTTTTCGGGCATGCTGAACACGAATCTGGAGTCAGTTTTCAGTTACAATGATTAAAAGTCCCTATTTCAGCCAATTCACAATGACATGATACTTCCAGATATTCCTTATTCCTTGCCTTGATTTATTTTGACAATGGCAATGCGTGGTGCTTCTGTCTTTGCAGAATGACATAACGGGCAAGGCTCTGGTGCGTATCAGCGAGGCCACACTGTACAGGATGGGCATCAAGGAGCCAGAGCACGTGGATGCCATCTTGCGGGAGATCCTGAAGCTGCGTCTCAAGGCCGACATACAGGAGATGAGGGAGATAGAGATGAGTGCCGAGGGGAGAGGAGATGAGGCCAGGGAGGATATGAGGGCAGGAAGGAGATGAAGGCAGGGAGGAGGAAGGGCATGGAGCTCCATAAGAAAGATTTGAAGGTAGCAATAGGTGGTGCAAGTGCAAGAGAGGTCCCATGTCAAGTGCAAGAGAGGTCCCATGTCAAGTGCAAGGCAGAGGTCCCATGTCAAGTGCAAGAGAGAGGTCCCATGTCAAGTGCAAGAGAGGTCCCATGTCAAGTGCAAGGCAGAGGTCCCATGTCAAGTGTAAGGCAGAGGTCCCATGTCAAGTGCAAGGCAGAGGTCCCATGTCAAGGGCAAGGCAGAGGTCCCATGTCAAGTGCAAGAGAGGTCCCATGTCAAGTGCAAGGCAGAGGTCCCATGTCAAGTGCAAGGCAGAGGTCCCATGTCAAGTGCAAGAGAGGTCCTATGTCAAGTGTAAGGCAGAGGTCCCATGTCAAGTGCAAGAGAGGTCCCATGTCAAGTGTAAGGCAGAGGTCCCATGTCAAGTGTAAGGCAGAGGTCCCATGTCAAGTGCAAGAGAGGTCCCATGTCAAGTGCAAGACAGAGGTCCCATGTTAAGTGCAAGAGAGGTCCCATGTCAAGTGCAAGAGAGATCCCATGTCAAGTGCAAGAGAGGTCCCATGTCAAGTGCAAGGCAGAGGTCCCATGTCAAGTGCAAGAGAGGTCCCATGTCAAGTACAAGGCAGAGGTCCCATGTCAAGGGCAAGAGAGGTCCCATGTCAAGTGTAAGGCAGAGATCCCATGTCAAGTGTAAGGCAGAGGTCCCATGTCAAGTGTAAGGCAGAGGTCCCATGTCAAGTGTAAGGCAGAGGTCCCATGTCAAGTGTAAGGCAGAGGTCCCATGTCAAGTGTAAGGCAGAGGTCCCATGTCAAGTGCAAGAGAAGTCCCATGTCAAGTGTAAGGCAGAGGTCCCATGTCAAGTGTAAGGCAGAGGTCCCATGTCAAGTGCAAGAGAGGTCCCATGTCAAGTGTAAGGCAGAGGTCCCATGTCAAGTGTAAGGCAGAGGTCCCATGTCAAATGCAAGAGAGGTCCCATGTCAAGTGCAAGGCAGAGGTCCCATGTCAAGTGCAAGGCAGAGGTCCCATGTCAAGTGCGAGAGGTCCCATGTCAAGTGCAAGGCAGAGGTCCCATGTCAAGTGCAAGGCAGAGGTCCCATGTCAAGTGCAAGGCAGAGGTCCCATGTCAAGTGCGAGAGGTCCCATGTCAAGTGCAAGGCAGAGGTCCCATGTCAAGTGCAAGAGAGGTCCCATGTCAAGTGTAAGGCAGAGGTCCCATGTCAAGTGTAAGGCAGAGGTCCCATGTCAAGTGTAAGGCAGAGGTCCCATGTCAAGTGTAAGGCAGAGGTCCCATGTCAAGTGCAAGAGGTCCCATGTCAAGTGAGAGCCGAGTGCTGTGTTGGAGAGTGAGGAGCGTGGAGTGGCCATGGATGAAGTGCGAGGACAGGAGCAAGAAGAGGCTGTTCTGTTGTGGCTGTGGCTGCCCTTCCCAGTAAGTTGTTTGTTGTAAGGCCGTTGTAGTGGTTGATGGGTTGTAGTGGTTGATTGGGTGATGTCCCTACCAGCACAAATCTGAGTTGTGATCTGTGGAAATATATCTTGGCTTTGAGTTAACGACATATTTTTATGTATTTAAAAGAGTAAGGTAATAAACTTGTGTAAAAGTAGTGGCTGCTTCTTGAAGTGGATCCATAGGTATGAAATGATGACTTATAGTATTGACTCAAATATATATTTTTGCATTATAAAATAAATCTTTGATACAGTAGATATAGAACTGAATAAAATAAATCTGATACAGTAGATATAGAACTAAATAAAATAAATCTTTGATATAGTAGATATAGAACTGAATAAAATAAATCTTTAATACAGTAGATATAGAACTGAATAAAATACATCTTTGATACAGTAGATATAGAACTGAATAAAATAAATCTGATACAGTAGATATAGAACTAAATAAAATAAATCTTTGATATAGTAGATATAGAACTGAATAAAATAAATCTTTAATACAGTAGATATAGAACTGAATAAAATACATCTTTGATACAGTAGATATAGAACTGAATAAAATAAATCTGATACAGTAGATATAGAATGCTCTGTAGAACTTGCATTGGAATATTGCATTTGTTTATTTAGTACATTTACAGCACCAGGATTATTTAAGTTAGTACAGATGATGAACATTTGGTCCCGTCGCGTACACAGTGTAACCTTGATAGTGGCGGTGAGGCTTCCTTCCCCCGCTCACCTCAGGCCCACACAGGGAGAGCAAGGAACAATGTCTCTCTAAGATACAATGCTTAAATAAGTCTGCAGCAAGAGGAAACATTACCCAAGGAAAGGAGTTGTGAAATAAGTAGATCAATGACCCCAAACATAAACATGCCCCTCATATTACTGAAGTAAAGTGTGTGAGGGCATTCAGGTGACACCAGCAAACACCACACTCTAGTTCATGTGGCCTGAAATTTGTAGTTGAGCAGCAGTATTTGTATCACAGGCTTAGGCTTGAGTGCTGGGTTAGATTATTTTTGATCTGGAGGATGAGGTGCTGCTGGCAAGAGCTACCCTTCTGTACAGTTACATTTGATGTGAGCCCTACATGTGAGGTATGCAATAGGGAACATTGGTATTGAGCGTCGCAGTCACTCCAGCTGCACGCCGAGCACTCTGGCGTCACAGTCACTCCAGCTGCACGCCGAGCACTCTGGCGTCACAGTCACTCCAGCTGCACGCCGAGCACCCTGGCGCTGCTGGTGAAGTCGTCGTTGGCCAGGTAGCATCCCGTCATCACCCGGGGACCCTTGAAGCTCTGCCGGCCGTGCATCACCCGCCAGTTGTCTATCAGCAGCACCTTGCCTGCACAGACCACACACAAAGGTTAGGGAGGAGCAGGACATCAAGAAGGCTATTCCTCCTTCTAACAACACTTTTTTGAAAAATGAACACACATAAACCAACCACTAACTTTACTGCTGACAATTACAGGTGAAAAAAGTGTGCACAGAGCTTTTCATTTTTCTTCTTACACATCCTGCAATGGGGAGTCACAGTGGAGATCAAAGCATTCCTAAGAAGGGTCACCCTTGACTTGAACACAAGCAATGAGAAAGGGAAGCAAGCACTACCATCTTTCTTATGTTTAACCCACCAAGAGTATGGATGCAAGGCTGGGATAGCAGTCTTGGTCAAGGAAAGATAGTTCATATGATGCCAGTGAAAATAACCAGACCACCATCTGGGTGTTCAAATTAGTTTCGCCTAAAATGGATTAGATTTAGAAATCTATTCCAATAGATCATTCCTCTGACGAAAGTTATGCCATTATAATACCTGGTCCCAGCTTGAGCCACTGTTCATTGTTAGGGTTCTGAACCATCTTGGTGAGATTGAAGAAGTGCAGATAGAACTGTTCCATCTTCTCCATGGGGACGGAGGACACGGGAGCTCGGTCGTAAATGTTGTATCTGAAACAGCAACACGTCCAATCAACTTTAGGCTTCAAACATGAAGACCATGCGTAACCCAACACTTACAACATGGATTAAGATATAACGGCTAATGTCTCAGATTGGATGAAAACAATTATAATAAAACACCCAAAAAAAAGCTGATGCACGGTGGACCAAAGGTCATAAGCGTGAAACAAGAGGGAAACATTTTAAGACCCTTCACAGAAATATGCCTGAGTATGTACGGGATATAAGGAAAAGAGAGTACGGTACATAGAATTTAAAAGGGAAGTGAAATTGGGGAGGTGGTAGCAGAGTAGTTAGCGTCTCCAAGTGGCGTTCTCGGTGACCCGAGTTTGATCCCTGATGAGAACCAAAATCCACTTAAAATCTTTCTGCACCGTCGAGTGGCCTAAGAACACCCACATGCTGCCCATTAACTCCACCTTCGAGTGCGAGTGCATTGGAGGACACAGGGGGGCGGCATGAGCCTCTAATCACAGGCGTCGCTATAAAAATCCTGCAGCATTTTGACACACCCGTCACTACAGTACACCGAACACTGACAACAGGAGAGTAATTATTGCCTTGACCATGACTGAGTCACCTCAGATACTAAGCTTAACTCATAGCCATTATAGGCTTGGATCTTTCATATACAGTAGCATAGAAGCAGATAGAGGAAGGTAATGCAGACCTGAACTGTGTTAGGCCTCCCGTCTCAGGGTTGTGCCGGAAGACAGTGTCCAGGCAGGAGTAGTGGCGTCCCTCCTCAAGGAACTCTGCGGGGAAGGCCTGAGTGGACAGGTATGCATAGCCTTCTGGGTGTTTGTCCTTGAACTGCTTTGCCACGCTGAACCCATCCACCAGAAGGTTCTCGCCGCCCTCGGAGGCCGCCTTCAGGCAGTGGAACACCTGCAGTCTGGGGAAACAAGGTCTTTGTCACTGATGGCTATTTATAAAGACTGAAAACATAAATAAACAAGAAATCCTCCTTAACCTAGTGGTTGAGGGGACGGATTGCCTGGTCTGGTAGATGCCTGTCACGATGAAGCACAAGGGATGAGCTCCTGTGCACTAATAGCACTTACAGAATAGTTAAAATTACCACGTCTTTTCTAAGGAAAAATTGAGCCTTACCAAACTGGAATCTTGTTTTAATACAACTAGGATACAGATAATAATGAGAATGACAGGAATCGTGATGGCATTACCTGCACGCCTGTGAGAAGTAGGTGCTGTCCGTGTGAGCCCCGATGAACTCTGAGGTGTAGGCGGTGTCCTGGTGTTGTATGGTGATGCCTTCAAAGCCCCACATCTCACCAAAGAAAGTACGCTGCACGACACAGACTTTCTCCACTGCCGAGCGAGTGGACTCTAAGTCAGCTGGTACCTGTTACGTGATAGTATGCAGAAACCAAAACAGGAACTTCATCTTTGACATTTTGATCAAGTTACGTACATATTAACCTTTATTGGAGTTTTGGGGATTTCTCTTATATTCAGCTTTCCTATTGTTTTCACTTAGCATCAGCTCAACTTTCGTTTGTGGATGACATAAGCCCGGCTCCCACTAGGAGGTTACGGGGCCACGTCAACCCACGTTAGAGAAAATTGCCTGACACGGGTTGATTTGGGAATTTTTTGGCGTCGACTCACGTCAGCCCGATTGCCACGTCAGCCACGTTTATGCCTCGTCAGTCACGTCAGACAAAGACAGAGCCACGTCATGGCCACGACACTTGTCCAGGGTTACTGACGTGGGCTGTCATGGGCAACAATTTGTTTTAATTTTTCAAAAATTGCGCCACGTCAGGAATGAGGCCTCGTCTGCCCACGTTACCATAAAGATCAGGACCACATGGTCGTGTTTTTACCACGTCGACCCGCGTCATCATAACGTGGGGTGACGTGCCCCGTAGCCTCATGGTGGGACCCGGGCTTTAAGAACCACAACCTTTTGCAGCATCCTCCTCCTCCATAAAAGGAAGAAAATCTTAGTAAACAAACCTCGGAGATGAAGGCAAATCCATACTTGATTATGGCTGCTACCAGCTTTTTAACTCCACCATTGCTTGGATCATTTAGCTCAGTCAAGGAAACCTGCAAGATGTAAACCCCTATTAGCAAATTCTCTGATAAGCCAAGGAATAATGATATAACTGATAGGGAGTTGATATAAGGGCAAAGCAATATTACTTTCACAACACCTTGCACCATTGCACTTATTTATGGCCTTGAAGTATCCAATATATTAGAATGACCCAAAATCTTGAACTTAATGGAGTTACACATTGTCAGAAACTAGTATAAAAGTTCTTTAAATGTATATTATCCCCCAAAAGTCCTAAGTTTCATAGAACTGTCAAACAATTACTAACAAAAATCAACTCTCTCTCTCTCCATCTCTCTTTTAGGACTTCTTTTTGTAGTTTCAGAGCTGAGATAAAACTACTAACAAAATATCAACTAATCTCTCTCTCTCTCTCTCTCAGGACTTGCCGAGTTCAGGTCAGGGTCGGGGAAGGTGCGAGCCGTCCAGAGCTGCTGCGGTGCCTTGTGGGAGGTGCGACGCCCCTCATAAGTGTTCTGCCACAGGAACTTGTACTCGTAGGCCGACTTGTGACCGTCAGGCCCTGGAAGGCAAACAGACATAAGAACATAAGAAAATAAGGAAGCTACACGAGGTTGTGAGACCTACACGAGGTAGTTCCTGTTACTTACACTACCTACATCCACCTCTTCCCCATCCATGAATTTATCCAGACTCCTTTTAAAGACCCCAATAGACTGCATTGACCACCTGACGACTGAGTCCATTCCAATCATTCACCACCTATTTGTGAACCAGTTTCAGACAAGAGAAAGTGTCCATGGAAAAGAGTATCAACACCAGACTGGCGGGGTTGGTGTGGTGGTGTTGTCAGGAGATTGTGAGTGCAAATGAAATTAATGTGCCTAAGGATAATGATGGTTTTAAGTACTAATAGTGAAGATGGTGATGGTGATGACAGTCAAGATGATGCAAGAAAGGCATGATGACAATAGTGAGGATTGAGACACACCAGCAAAGATGAATAATGATAATGAATAATGAATGATGCAAAAAAGACATGATGACAATGACAGATAGTAAGGATTGAAACACCAGCAAAGATGAATAATGATAATGAATAATGAAAGATAAGAAAAGGCATGAAAACAATGACAGATAGTGAGGGTTGAGAAACAACAGTAAATATGAATAATGAAGGATAAGAAAAGGTGAGACAAGTGGCAGCCAACACTCACACAGCAACTGTAGGCCCTCGGGTGTTGCGGAGACACGCGCCGGGCGAATGTTGAGTTGCATGTGTGAGGGGTCGAACCTCCTCTGTGCCGTGAGGTGGTTGTAGCAGTGGGCACAGCGGCAGTGGTCCCGCAGCCAGGGGTAGGCCAGGCGCAGGCTGTGGGGCCAGCGTGGGTGCCGCACCTCCAGGCGTGACCCGGCATCATGCGCCGTGACCTCTGCACGGGGGCAACAAAAGGTTAGTGTCATGATGCTGTTACTGTATTTAGTATTCCATTGTTACTACAGGAGAACCTCATTTAACCGGCATTTAAAACAACGGCACTAATCGACCCAGGCATTTTTTTTTTTTTTTTTTTTTTTTTTTTTTTTTTTTTTTTTTCCCCCGGGCCTCCAGCAGGGAGGACCACGGGCTAGCTTGAGCTCGTCAGAGAGATCCTGTGAAAAAAGAGAGGAGAGTGTTCGTGCTGCTGGCGTGCGACACGAGGACTAGCTTGTCCATCCTGACGAGGAGTGTGGGGCACTCAGCAGGATAACCCAGGCATTAATTAGGTATAATTATTTCAAAAACTGAGAAAATCGGCAGAAATTTAGTTCAAATTTGGTGGGGTACGCAGGGTTGGCAACCCTTTCATCCCTTTCACTGGTAAACTCTGGAACTCTCTTCCTGTTTCTATTTTTCCACTTTCCTATGACTTACATCTTTTCAAAGGAAGAGTAAAAGACACCTCCCGAACAAAATTGGCTCACCCCTCTTTTTTATTTTATTCTCTTACTGTCTTCTTTATAGGGACTGGCAACTAAGCGGGCTTTGTGTTACTCATTTTTGTTGTGCCCTTGGCCAGTTCCTTTGATGTATAAATAAAAATAAATAAATAAATAAAAAAAAAAAAGGGGATTTTGGGCGATTCCATAAGAGTAACTCTCAAAACAACGGCAAAATGAGTTATCCGGCATGCGCTCCCCCCCCGAGGGTGCCGGATAAACGAGGTTCTCTTGTACATACTACATACTGTTACTTCCATACTACCACTCTTACAAATGTTGTGGGGCTATCTTGTCACCTGCCAGCCTTGCACCACACCTTGCTGAATCCTACACTTTTTTTCTTTATTTTTATTTTTTAGTAATTATTATTATTTATTTTTTTATAATTATTATTACACCCTGCACCTGGCCCTGATGACCCCCGTTCACCTGACACTCACTGTAGGGGGGGTGAGTTTAATGTGCTTCAAAGTGGTCATGGAACTGTCAAGGATTTAAGATGTAGGATAAGAATCATTAGTATTGTTATCTGTGTAATGGTGACGGTGAGGGCTTCACGAGGACAGGTCAAGAGAGGTCACGTCAAGTTATCCTGACTACTCTTGAGAGCCATAGATAGACGTGGCATTTTGTGTCATGTCATGGTGTAGTGTCAGGCCTATCATGTCATGGTGTAGTCACTGTAGTGTCAGGCCTGTCATATCATGGTGTCACTGTCATGTCACCTCACCCTGGGGTCCCCTGGCGGTGGTGTAGTGCTGCAGGCGGGCGGGGGACCTGGGGGAGACAGGGTGTCATGTCATCATTACCACCCCATCATCACACACCACACACGTGATGCATTGCAGGCACACACACACACACACACACACCTGTGGCTGTCAGTGTGCCTGCCTGAGCTGGGTCTTACCTGGCTTGCTTGAGGGCGGCCGCGGCGACACCTCCCAGCCTGCAGGACATTCTCAAGTAGGAGTTGTACAGCATTGCTTGGAGTAGGAGTCAGTGCAATGAGACTCAATGAGACTGCGCCACAGACGCAGTAAAAAAAATCCGCCAGTCATCGCCTGTCAGCTGATAAACACAAACAGTGGAAAAAAACCACTCGCCTGCACTTCTGAATGCACGCGCCACTCTTTTTAGCCCCGCCCACACCATTATTACTTGTATTATTATTATGACAGCCTCGGAATGTGTGTGTGTGTGTGTGTGTGTGTGTGTGTACCACAGTGCCGCGATGGTGTACTGGCAGACAGCCTTTTGAGAGGTCAGAAATACGATGGATGTGCACCTATGAACACATATGTCACACTACACATATGTCAGAACAACGTAAATAACGGCTTAATTGAATGAAGAAACCTTGCAATAAATTAAGAAACATAAACCCTTGATAGGCCCACATCTAAGCTTAGAGGATAGATAAATGAAAATGGAATAAAATAATATTTTAGGGTTAAGCCAAACTCGAGCTTTAGACTGAAACACGCATGATAACATATTGAAAAAATACTACAAGCATATTAGTTTAATCATCTAACAGAGATATTGCCTTAAATCAAAGACTAAAAGAGATTTGATTTTTTGCGGGAAATAGTGTTGACTTAATTGACAGAACTTGACAACCAGCGTTCATACAAATAGCCTATTAACACGCTTCATTAAGTACATTATCTATATGGAACCATTAGCAATGAACCAGACAAACACGAAAAGCCTCACAAACCTGAAATTGGCGGGAGGATTATCATAAAATGCAGTGTAAGGAGGGGTTGCCACAACGCGTATATTTCTTCACATTTTTATCGAGTTTTTAAAGGCGTATTTTGTAGTGTCCTTTCGGAGTAAAATTATACTTATTTAAGCTCCGCCCCTGCTTGCCATCACAAAATACGATTGTAGCGCTGCCAGACGCTTCTACAGACGGAGCCGAAGGAAAATGTATCGTACATTCACTGGGAGAGCCAGACAGACCTCGCTCTCACAACCTTAAAAAAATTACCCAACTGTAATTCGAAGACGTACGGAATCATGGTACATCATGTTGCCATCATGGAAGACAGCAACAATTTATCATTTACATATATCACTTTTCCTCTCTTCTCTTTTCTTCCTTTCCCTTCCCTTTCCTTTCTTTTTCCATTTCTTTCCTTCTTTCTCTTCCCTTTTTTTTCTCTTCTCCTCTTTTCTCTTTTCTGCTCCTGCCTCAAATCTCCAGGCGTTCGCCCTTTTCGGCAGACCGCTATAGGTTAGGTTAGGTTAGAAAAACGTTAGGTTAGGTTAGGTTAGGTTAGGTAAGGGTTTCGTTGACTACGAGAAGGGTAACTTTGTGTGGGAATCACAATGAGGTTATTTTTAAAAAAATCCTGTGATTAGTTTCGGAGCTACAGCCATGCGTAGAGGGCCGCCAGCTGCCGAAATCGGCGAACGCATGAGGAACCCTGAGAGCACCTCACCTCGCCTCACTGGAGGACTGTGGAGGTGTTCGTATATCCATTATGTACATTATGTGGGTGACATTCCTGTGTAAGTTATGACAAATGTACCAGTTACATTGCATTTTTAAAGTAATTATAACTATTACTAAAGAGACTGTTTATTATTTTAGTGTATTATGGCCAAATTACAAGTTTTATCGTGCTTGCCACAAGTCTTAACAAGGGTTCGGACGCATTGAAAGATTGGAGGGAGTGGAAAAATTGTTCCCAGATGTCGCTGGAGAATATTAATATTTGTGACATCATTAACTGTTGAGTTGTTGTATATATCCGATCAACGTGTTGAACCTACTCCTAATTAAATACAGTATCCTTTGCATGTCGTGCGCATGTAATGAATGTTGAATTGGATGAGAATTAAAGGAAAAGAGAAACATTTACGGGAGGAGTTTTGATAAGATTTTCTCATGCGCGCGATCTGATTGGCCAGGCTCTTGAAACCACCAACCACACCCACGACTGTATAATTTTACAGGAAAAGAGTAAAATCCGCTGCCGGGAGTGACTCTGCTCAGTTTTCTGTGCACGCAAAAGAGTAAAAAATAAGTGGGCGGAGCTTAAATAAGTAAAATTTTACTTGCAAGGGCATGCACAAAATACGCCTTAAATATCGTATTAAAAATAGGGAAACGTATATCACAATTAATGCTATGAAATACCGATTCTAAAAAGGTAATCAGATCCAAGATGGAAGCAGTAATAAAACATTTGTTTCTGAAATGGTTTAAGGGGACGTAAGAAAATGATGACGTCACAGGGACAACAACAAGGGTACTTTCTGCTATACAGATATCATGCCAGCGTAAGTAACGGCTTAATTGAATGAAAAAAACCTTCCAATAAATTAAAAAACACCATAAAGGCCACTCAAAACATGGTATTTCATGCTATTTCATGCTATGAAATACCGATTCTAAAAAGGTAATCAGATCCAAGATGGAAGCAGTAATAAAACATTTGTTTCTGAAATGGTTTAAGGGGACGTAAGAAAATGATGACGTCACAGGGACAACAACAAGGGTACTTTCTGCTATACAGATATCATGCCAGCGTAAGTAACGGCTTAATTGAATGAAAAAAACCTTCCAATAAATTAAAAAACACCATAAAGGCCACTCAAAACATGGTTCAAAGGGCAAGTGAAGAAAATACAATGTGATTGTTTACGAAAGCAAAAGATGATGTATAAAAGTGAAGAATTTCTGGGGGTGAGCAAACACTAATGAATGAAACTACATACTTATGGCACTTACTTATATACGTAGGTCCCGATATTCCTTCAC
Source organism: Chionoecetes opilio (assembly GCA_016584305.1). NCBI lineage: Eukaryota > Metazoa > Arthropoda > Malacostraca > Decapoda > Majidae > Chionoecetes > Chionoecetes opilio. Next base: position 100,326 of record JACEEZ010018285.1, read on the forward strand.
TATTCCATTCCCTAAACCTCAGATCAGATCAGATGATGGTGGGGTGTTGCCTTCCTGTAACGGCACCCCATTTGTTTTGTTTTGTTTTCCGCAATACTTCAACACCTCCCTAATGACACATCTCTAATTCTGGCACATTTCCCCTTTTTTTTTAGCATTAAATCAACACCTCCCTAATGACACATCTCTAATTCTGGCACCTTTCCCCTTTTTTGGCATTAAATCAACACCTCCCTAATGACACATCCCTAATTCTGGCACATTTCCCCTTTTTTTGGCATTAAATCAACACCTCCCTAATGACACATCCCTAATTCTGGCACATTTGCCCCTTTTTTGGCATGAAATCAACACCTCCCTAATGACACATCCCTAATTCTGGCACATTTGCCCTTTTTTTGGCATTAAATCAATACCTCCCTAATGACACATCTCTAATTCTGGCACATTTCCCCTTTTTTGGCATGAAATCAACACCTCCCTAATGACACATCCCTAATTCTGGCACATTTCCCTTTTTTTGGCATTAAATCAACACCTCCCTAATGACACATCCCTAATTCTGGCACATTTGCCCCTTTTTTGGCATGAAATCAACACCTCCCTAATGACACATCCCTAATTCTGGCACATTTCCCTTTTTTTGGCATTAAATCAATACCTCCCTAATGACACATCTCTAATTCTGGCACATTTCCCCTTTTTTGGCATTAAATCAACACCTCCCTAATGACACATCCCTAGTTCTGGCACATTTCCCCTTTTTTGGGCATTAAATCAACACCTCCCTAATGACACATCTCTAATTCTGGCACATTTCCCCTTTTTTGGCATTAAATCAATACCTCCCTAATGACACATCCCTAATTCTGGCACATTTCCCCTTTTTTGGCATTAAATCAACACCTCCCTAATGACACATCCCTAATTCTGGCACATTTCCCCTTTTTTTTGCATTAAATCAACACCTCCCTAATGACACATCCCTAATTCTGGCACATTTCCCTTTTTTGGCATGAAATCAACACCTCCCTAATGACACCCCTAATTCTGGCACATTTCCCCTTTTTTGGCATGAAATCAACACCTCCCTAATGACACATCTCTAATTCTGGCACATTTCCCCTTTTTTGGCATTAAATCAACACCTCCCTAATGACACATCTCTAATTCTGGCACATTTCCCCTTTTTTTTAGCATTAAATCAATACCTCCCTAATGACACATCTCTAATTCTGGCACATTTCCCTTTTTTTTAGCATTAAATCAATACCTCCCTAATGACACATCTCTAATTCTGGCACATTTCCCCTTTTTTTAGCATTAAATCAACACCTCCCTAATGATACATCCCTAATTCTGGCACATTTGCCCTTTTTTTTGGCATGAAATCAATACCTCCCTAATGACACATCCCTAATTCTGGCACATTTCCCCTTTTTTGGCATTAATCAACACCTCCCTAATGACACATCTCTAATTCTGGCACATTTCTCCTTTTTTTGGCATTAATCAACACCTACCAAATGACACATCCCTAATTCTGGCACATTTCCCCTTTTTTGGCATTAAATCAACACCTCCCTAATGACACATCCCTAATTCTGGCACATTTCCCCTTTTTTTAGCATTAAATCAACACCTCCCTAATGACACATCCCTAATTCTGGCACATTTCCCCTTTTTTTAGCATTAAATCAACACCTCCCTAATGACACATCTCTAATTCTGGCACATTTCCCCTTTTTTGGCATGAAATCAACACCTCCCTAATGACACATCTATAATTCTGGCACATTTCCCCTTTTTTGGCATTAAATCAACACCTCCCTAATGACACATCTCTAATTCTGGCACATTTCTCCTTTTTGGCATTAAATCAACACCTCCCTAATGACACATCCCTAATTCTGGCACATTTCCCTTTTTTTTGCATCAATATCTCCCTAATGGCGCAATACAATGTTACAGCATCGCCAGGCAACACAAGGCTCCACAATGCAAGCCACGGCAAACCTCCATCTGTGTCTGCAAGGGTGAGTGTTGCCTCTGTGTTCCTAGCCTTTAGTGTTTCTAGTGTTGCGGGGAGAGGTGTGTTGTGCTTCCTCCTCTTTTCCTCTCATTCTCCCTCTCTTTATCCCTTCCATCACAATTTTCCTGTCTCTTTTTCCTTCC
>JACEEZ010018285.1:107500-137500 GCA_016584305.1 Chionoecetes opilio
CTCTTCTCTCTCTCTCTCTCTCTCTCTGTCTCTCTCTCATCCTCTCTGGTCTCTCCTCTCGTCTCTCTCTCTCTCTGTCTCTCTCTCTCTCCGATCTCTCTCTCTCTCTCTCCTCTCTCTCTCTCTACTCTCTCTCTCTCTCTCTGCTCTCTCTCTCTGCTCTCTCCTCTCATCTTCTTCTCTTCTCTCTCTCTCTCCGTTCTCTCCTCTCTCTCTCTCTCTCTCTCTCTCTCTCTCTCTTTCTTTCTTTCTTCTTGTCTTTCTTTCTTTCTCACGCTTTTCCACTTTGATCCCCATTCAGGTAGGTGTTCATGCCGAAGGATTTACCTGGGCCAGATTTTTCCTCAAATTTGCTTTACACTAGACACGCGTGGAGGAGGAGGAGGAGGATTCCATAGGATTACATAGGAATAGCAGAACACCAGGAGACCTATGGTCCAAGCGAGGGTATCTGCGGCCCTACATACTACTATCAACTACTTGTAAGAAAACAGTTGAAATGATACATGTCCCTAAAAGAAGGATAGGAACATGGAAGTTTCGTAGTGCATAAGGATAGGATATGAAAAATACTAACTACAACTACCAACTACCACTACAACTAATCGTCCGGGGGACTAAATATTAATTCGCAAAGGGCCCTATCATATCCCATTTACTTTAACAGTGCGCGTCAAGTCTGTTTTTTAAATGTCTTATTGTCTGGCTTCGAACAACATTTGCTGGTAACATTGTTCCGATCGTTCAACGACATCTCACATTGAAATAATTTTTACGGAGATGGTGATGCAACGATGACCGTTTAGTTTTAAACCATTTATTTCTTGTTGTCACTTGAGTTGAAAGCTCGAATAGGTTCTCTTGATTAATGACCTCAAATCCTTTGAGGATCTTAAAGGTTTCTATCAGGTCCCCACGGATTCTACGATCCTTTAAGGAAACATATTAAGTTTCCGCAGTCTCTCTTCATAAGATGAATTCGCAGAGATGGAATTTGTTTGGTTGCTCTTCTTTGCACTGATTCCAATTTTGCTTGGTCTTTTACGAAACAGGGCGACCAGAATTGAACGGCATATTCCAAGTGCGGCCTAACCAAGGACGTGTATAATTGTGTCATTACTTTCGGAGTTTTTGTGTTCAAAGTGGCGTTTAATAAATCCCAACATCATATTCGCCTTTTTACTGGCAGCTAGGCAATGCGGACTTGTTTTTAGATCTTTTAGATTTTTACTGATGATGACACCTAAATCCTTTTCCTGCTGTACTTCAGTTAACGATTTATTTTGGAGGAGGAGGAGGGAGGAGGAGGAGGAGGAGAGGAGGAGGGAGGAGGGAGGAGGAGGAGGGAGGAGGAGGAGGAGGAGGGGAGGAGGAGAGGTAGATAGGAGAGAGAGAGAGAGAGAGAGAGAGAAAGGAGAGAGAGAGAGAGAGAGAGAGAGAGAGAGAGAGAGAGAGAGAACGGGGATGCTGTGAAATGGAATCAGCCATGGGAAAGAGAAAACAACTGGGTACATAAAAAATAGGTCTTTATTATGTGCTATAGCGGTGTAGGAGGACATGGGGGGGGGTAACAGTAACGGGATGGGGACATTGGAAGGGGGGAGGGATACAATGGGGTAATGGGGACATGGGGACATGGGAGGAGCAATACAGTGAGGGGATGGGGACAATGGGGAGGGGAGTGATACAGTGAGGGGAATGGGGAATGGGGACATGGGGGAGGGGGAGTGATACAGTGAGGGGAATGGGGAATGGGGACATGGGGAGGGGGAGTGATACAATGGGTAATGGGGGACGTGGCTTGTGGGAGGAGCGATACAGTGAGGGGAATGGGGCATGGGGACAATAGGGGGGAATGGGAAAAGGGAGGATACAGTAAGGGGAGTGAGGACATGGGGTGGGAGAGGAGAGATATAGCGAGGGGAATGGAGTCTTGGGGATGGGTATTAGGGTCGCGCGGGTATTAGAGTGCGTTATCAGGGATGCGTCCGAAGTCCGCGTTGGTGAGTTCGTAGAGCGCCTCTGCTTCACCGCAGGGGACGGCGTCTTGCGGGTGGGAACACGTGAGGGTCTCCTGGCTGAACATGGTCTGGTTGGGGCAGAAGAAGGAGTAGTGATGGGTCGTTGCCAGCTGTCCCTCTTCGTCCATGATAGGCAGACACACGTGGAAGACCTGGCAGTCGGCGGCCACGTCAGCGTAGTAGCCGTAAGGGCGTCCCACACACTCAAAGTTCTGCACGGGTTCGGCGCCGAGGATGTCCAGGTAGCCGTCAGAGAACTGGTAGGCCATGCGGGCGGAGGCGACCACGCACAGACTCAGGACCACGGCTAAGACCTTCATGTTGTTGTGTGGCTGTGGGAGGGAGAAAGAAGGGTGTTGAGCAGGACGTGTATATAGAGAGAAAAAGAGCATAAGAACATAAGAAAACAAGGAAGCTACAAGAAGCCGTGAGATCTACACGAGGTAGTTCCTGTTACAATACAGGAAGTTTATATCGCATCGAACATGTGTATTTTCCACCTTTTGTCGATGAAATAACCAGATGGCAGCTCATACCAGTGATGAGAGAGAGAGAGAGAGAGAGAGAGAGAGAGAGAGAGAGAGAGAGAGAGAGAGAGAGAGAGAGAGAGAGAGAGAGTTGAAAGGAAGTTTAAAGCAAGTCGAAAGATTAATTACCGCTGTCCATTGTTTCTTTGTGTGTGTGTGTGTGTGTGTGTTGTACTTTCTTTTTTCCTTTAAAATTTTTTTTTGTTTTCACCCATAAATATCTTTTGTTCCTTCTTAACGGTTTTGTTTCCGGAAAGTCCCATCGTTTTTGGGGGTTTGCAAGAAAAGGGGGAGAGAGAAGAGAAGAGGGGGTGGGAGGAGAAGAAGGAAGAGGGGGGAAAGAAAGAGAGAGAGAGAGAGAGAGAGAGAGAGAGAGAAGAGAGGGTTTTTCTTATTACTTCCTTCTATCTCCCTTCTCTTGCTTTTCTTTCTGTTATTGGTATGTCTTTCTTTGCCGTAAGAGAGAGAGAGAGAGAAGAGAGAGAGAGAGAGAGAGAGAGGGGAGAGAGAGAGAGAGAGAGAGAGAAGAGAGAGAGAGTAGAGAGAGAGAGGAGAGAGAGAGAGAGAGAGAGAGGGGAGAGAGAGAGAGAGAGAGAGAGAGAGAGAGGAGAGAGAGAAAAAAAATCCCGTGAAAAATAAGGAAGGAAGAGGAAGGAAAGAAGAATTTAGTGATGCAATTCCTGAACAAGTGAAAGTATGCATGTCTATAAGGCCTAAATTCACTAAACAAAAGAGAGAGAGAGAGAGAGAGAGAGAGAGAGAGAGAGAGAGAGAGAGAGAGAGAGAGAGAGAGAGAGAGAGAGAGAGAGAGAGAGAGAGAGAGAGAGAGAGAGAGAGAGACCCTTTATGTGGTTCAGGCGTGGGCAGATGGACACAAAAATAGCATAGACAGAGATCAAATAGAGAATCAAACCAAATAGAGAATAGAGAACCAGTGTAGAATAGAGACAAATAAAATCAGAATAGAGATCCATAGGAATAGATTGATGAGTAGATCAAATAGAGATTGAAAATAGCATAATTAGATCAACGTTATTTCTGACGTAGGGGAGAGCGGGGCAGGTTGCATCGAGGGTAGGTTGTTGCATCATTGCCTCTAACTCGCATTAACTTTTTTTTATTATTATTAGTGTTGTAGTTGTAGTAGTAGTAGTAGTTTATAGTAGTAGTAGTAGTAGTAGTAGTAGTAGTAGTAGTAGTATAGTAGTAGTAGTAGTAGTATAGTAGTTTTAAAGACGATGTACGTGTGATAACATGCGAGTTAGAGGCAATGATGCAACCTACCCTCGATGCAACCTGCCCCGCTCTCCCTATACGTCTATTTCTTCTTTCATTCTTATAAAACGTCCATTTCTTCTTCTCCCTTTCTTTCTTTCTTTCTTTTTCTTCCTATCTTTCTTACGTCTTGCCTTACAGTGTGGGGTCCCAGCTGATTAACCACTTGGTAATTTTATATATTTATTATACGTGTTAATGATGCTTTTCCGGATCTTTAGTGCCTCGTTGCCTTGTTTTATTCATTAATTATGTCTTATTTTCGTCTATTTTTCCTTCCTTTGTTTTTATTCCTTTATCTATTAGCTCCTTGAATTTAACTTCTCTTCCTTTCGTCGTTCTTAGCTTTTCCTTCTTTTTAGAGAGAGAGAGAGAGAGAGAGAGAGAGAGAGAGAGAGAGGGGAGAGAGAGAGAGGAGAAAAGAGGGGAGAGAAGGGGAAGAGAGAGAGAGAGAGAGAGAGAGAGAGAGAGAGAGAGAGAGAAAAGAGAGAGAAAATTTGGGAAAAAAATTAAAAAAGGAGAAAGGAAAATGATAGAGAAAAAAAAAGATGAATCAAGAAAAATTAATAAAGACGAAAAGGAGGAAGAGAGAGAGAGAAGAGAGGGGAGAGAGAGGGGAAGAGGGGGAGAGAGAGAGAGAGAGAGAGAGAGAGAGAGAGAGAGTGAAAGAGAGAGAGAGCCACACTGTTACTACTCACTTGGGGATGCTCGGAGATGAACTGACAAAGCCATAAGGTCGCTTCACCTTTTTATACCTGAACTGGCGCGGTTAATTAGGGGGGTTGAGGGCCTATCCTTCCCCCTTCCCTTCCCCCTCCCTCTCCCCTCTCTTGCCCCCTTCACCTCCCCCCCTTTTTTAACCCTTCACTAACCCCTCCCTTTCTTTCCTCTCATTCCCCTTCCCTTGCTTTCCTCTCCCCTTCTTTCCCCTCTTATTTATCCATTTCTTTCTTTCCTCCTCATCTTTCTTTCCTCTTTTTTCATTCTTCTTCTCCTCTGTTTTACTTTCCTCATTTTTTCTTCTCTCTTTTTTTTTTTATATTTTCTTCTTCTTTTCCTGGTTTGTTTTCTCTTTTCCCTTTTTTTTTTTTCCTTTCTCTCTCTCTCTCTCTTCTCTTCCCCTCTCTCTCTCTCTCTCTCTCTCTCTCTCTCTCCCCTCTCTCTCTCTCTCTCTCCCCCTCTCTTCTCTCTCTCTTCTCTTCTCTCTCTCTCTCTCCCCCTCTCTCTCTCTTCTCTCTCTCTCTCTCTCTCTCTCCCCTTCCTCTCTCTCTCTCTCCTCCCCTCTCTCTCTTCTCTCTCTCTCTCTCTCTCTCGCCCCGCTCTCTCTCTTCTCTCTCTCTCTCTCTCTCTCTCTCTCTCTCTCTCTCCCTCTCTCCTCTCCCCTCTCTCTCTCTCTTCTTCTCTCTCTCTCCCCTCTCTCTCTCTTCTTCTCTCTCTTCTCTCTCTCTCTCTCTCTCTCTCCTCTCTTCTCTCTCTCTCTCTCTCTCTCTCTCCACACACACATCCCTTCCCTTCGTTCCTCCACCTACAATAATTATTACCATTGCATTTCTTCCATCACTTTCACCTTTCCTCTCCTCCCCCAATATTTTTTCTACCCCATTCTATTATAAAGGAAGAAGATATACCCCGCCCCCATTTAGCCCCCTCCCCCCCCCCCTTTACTCACCTACCCCCACCCCGCTTTTAGCCCCCCTCCCCCTCCTAAAATGGAATTTCCGTGTGAGGTTTGAATTAAGATACCTGCCATCCCCCTTTGTCATTGTGAATTGGGTTTGAAATGGGGGACTTCTAATCATTTGTACTGAAAACTGACCCCAGATCCGTGTTCAGCATGCCCGAAAGCTGCTAGGAACAAATTTTCAAGCAATCTATTTTTCTAAAAATATTGCAATTTTTGCAAGGGGTATGCCTTGATTTTTTTTGAAATTCACGTTTTTTTCAATAACTAAAAAACTATGGCAGATACGTGCAAGAAGTATAGAGAAGTAAATATGAAGTAGATTGACTATCATTTGGCGTAAAACCAAAAAATATTGATTGGTAAATAACCGGTAATAATATAGTAATCTAAATAAATATCCCTTGCAAAATTTGCAATATTTTTTGAAAAATAGATTTGCTTGAAAATTTTCCTAGGCATTTTCGGGGATCTACACGAATCTTGGAGTCAGTTTTTCAGTTACAATGATTAGAAGTCCCTATTTCAGCCATTCACAATGACATGATACTTCCAGAAAAATTTTCCCTTTAAAAAACCCCCCCAAATTTGACAAAACTTACTACTAGACATAAAAATATGATAGGCATTGCTAGATTAATCATTACTTCAATACAATGATCAGTATTAGTATTTTCAGTATTATTATTATTATTATTAATCCCTATTTGCCTTGATTTTTTTAAATCACGTTTTTGTCAATAACTAAAAAAACTATAGTAGATACGTGCAAGAGGTATAGAGAAGTAAATATGAAGTCGATCAAGGGCCGATCATTGGCGTAAAGCAAAAAAATAATTGATAGGTAAATAACCGAGAAAATAGCATATTCGTACATTTATAGTTTTTTTTATACAAAATATCAATTTTCTCGACAACGATGAGGTGTTTTGACAAACCGATTACTGCATCATGTAGAACACCTCAAGATGAACCTTTGTTCTATTAATATGCAGCGTTCTTATTCACTTATATCATGTTTTTCATTGTATAATTTATTATCGTTTTGATTTACTATATTCCATTGCTTTCTAGTTACCTTTATTGTTTTTTCTTTCATTATCGTTTCCTGTTCAAACATTTAACATCCTGCGGCTTGAGAAACAGTCGGTCTTTAACAGTCATAACATTATTACTATAGGTGTTATGTTACGTACCTTTCTCCTGGAGGTAATGCTACTCTCTCATTTTCTCTCTCTCTCTCTCCCCTTCTCCTCTCTCTCTCTTCTCTCTCTCTCTTCTCTCCTCTCCCCTCTCTCTCTCATCTCTCTCTCCCGTCTCTCTCTCTCTTCCATCTCTTCTCTCTCTCTCTTCTCTCTCCATCCTCTCCTCCTCTCTCTCTCTCTCTCTCTCTCTCATCTCCTCCTCTCTCTCTCTCTCTGCCTTTTCTCTTCCTCTCTCTCTCCGTCTCTCTCTCTCTCTCATCTCTCTCTCTCTCTCTCTCCTCTCTCTCTCTCTCTCTCTCTCTCTCCTCTCTCTCTCCTCCCCTCTCTCTCTCCCCTCCTCTCTCCCTCTCTCTCTCTCTCTCTCTCTCTCTTTTCATCTCTCTCTCTTTTCTCTCTCTCTTCTCTCTCTCTCCTCTCTCTCTCTCTCTCTCTCTTCTCCTCTCTCTCTCTCTCTCTCTTCATCTCTCTCTCTCCCTTTTCTCTCTCTCTCTCCTATTGCTTTTTTTCATTTTCCCAAAAAATTTCTCAACTTCTTTTCCGCCCCCTTAGCCACCCCTTCTTCTTTTCTTTCTTCTTTATTGTCTTCTTTCCCCTTTTTCCTCTCTCCCTCCTACATTTAAATGATATAATTTAAAAAAATATTATGGGGAAAGGAAGATGAAGGAAATTTTAAGTTAAATTAATATAGAGAGGGAATTTAAGGAAGGAGGGGAAAGGAGAGGAAGGGAAGAGATGAAGAGATAGGGAAAAAAAATTTAAGAAGGAAGGAAGAGGCAAGGAAAGGGAAAGGGAAGAGAAGGAAGGAATAGAAGTAGAAAAGAGAAGAAGATGTTTTTTAAAAATTAGTAAGTTAAAAAGGAATTTAATAAAGGATTAAGATAAAAGGAAGGAAAATTAAGAGGAGGCGAGAAATTTATTAAGAAGTAGGAAGAGTAAAGTGAGATTATTAGTAAGGGAAAATTTTGAAGAAATTAAGGGAGAGGAATAAGGAAGAAAAAAGCAGGAGTAATTAAAAGTAGTAGGATTACAGCAAGAGTAATTCAGAGTTATATTTATACATTATAGGTTATTTTTAGGATATCATATAAGCAGGGAAAAAGTATATTCGTAGTTTGGAATTTTTCAGCCAGTTAGTCATTAATTCAGCCAGTTAGTCATTAATTCAGTCAGTTAGTCATTATTCAGCAGGTAATTATTCAGAAGTTAGTCAAAATTATTTAGCCAGTTTAGTCATTTATTCAGCAGTTAGTCATTTAATTTTCAGCTATAGTCCATTTATTCAGGCAGTTAGTCATTTTATTCATCAGTTAGGGCATTTATTCAGCCAATTAGTCATTTATTCAGCCCGTTAGTCCTTTAAAACAGTCAGTTAGTCATTTATTCAGTAATTAGTCATTTATTCAGTCAGTTAGTAATTTTTTTCAGCCAAATTAGGGCATTTATTTCAGTCAAGTTAGTCATTTATTCAGTCAGTTAGTCATTTATTCAGTCAGTTAGTCATTTATTCAGTCAAGTTAGTCATTTATTCAGTCAGTTAGTCATTTATTCAGCCAGTTAGTCATTTATTCAGCCAGTTAGTCATTTATTCAGCCAGTTAGTCATTTATTCAGTCAGTTAGTCATTTATTCAGCCAGTTAGTCATTTATTCAGCCAGTTAGTCATTTATTCAGTCAGTTAGTCATTTATTCAGCCAGTTAGTCATTTATTCAGCCAGTTTAATATTAACAGTCAGTTAGTATTTATTTTAGCCAGTTAGTCCCTTTATTCGTCAAGTTAGTCATTTATTCAGTCAAGTTAGTCATTTATTCAGTCAGTTAGTCATTTATTCAGCCAGTTAGTCATTTATTCGCCAGTTATCATTTATTCAGCCAAATTAGTCATTATTCAGCCAGTTTTTGTCATTTATTCAGTCAGTTAGTCATTTATTCAGCCAGTTAGTAATTTATTCAGCCAGTTAGTCATTTATTCAGCCAGTTAGTCATTTATTCAGTCAAGTTAGTCATTTATTCAGTCAAGTTAGTCATTTATTCAGTCAAGTTAGTCATTTATTCAGTCAAGTTAGTCATTTATTCAGTCAAGTTAGTCATTTATTCAGTCAAGTTAGTCATTTATTCAGTCAAGTTAGTCATTCATACAGTCAAGTTAGTCATTTATACAGTCAAGTTAGTCATTTATTCAGTCAAGTTAGTAATTTATACAGTCAGTAATTTATTCAGTCATTTAGTTATTTATTCAGCTAGTCAGCCAGTCAGTCAGTCAGTCAGTCATTTATTCTGCCAGTTAGTCATTCATTCAGTCATTTATTCTGTCAGTCAGTCAGTCAGTAGTCAGTCAGCCAGTCATTCATTCAGTCAGTCAGTCATTTATTATGTCAGTCAGTCAGTCAGCCAGTCATTTATTCATTCATTCATTCAGTCAGCCAGTCATTTATTCATTCATTCATTCAGTCAGTTAGTTATTTATTCTGCCAGTTAGTCATTCATTCAGTCATTTATTCTGTCAGTCAGTCAGCCAGTCATTCATTCAGTCATTTATTCTGCCAGTTAGTCATTCATTCAGTCAGTCAGTCAGCCAGCCATTCATTCAGTAAGTCAGTCAGTCAGCCAGTCAGTCAGTCAGTCATTTATTCAGTCAGTCAGTCAGTCAGTCAGTCAGTCAGTCAGTCAGTCAGTCATTCAGTCAGTCATCAGGCCCCTTCTTCACAGCCTTCACCTAAATACTTCAAGAATGTAATGTAGATATGCAAACAGTGTCACTTTAGGTGTGTGTGTGTGTGTGTGTGTGTGTGTGTGTGTGTGTGTGTGTGTGTGTGTGTGTGTGTGTGTGTGTGTGTGTGTGTGTGGGTGTGGATGACGTGGGTGAAGTTGAAGGGTGACAAGTGACAGATGAAGAAGACGTAGTAGAGATTATATAATTTTTGTTTTAATTCTTTGTTATTCATTTTTATTTTCTTTCTCGTGTTTCTATCTATCTTTCTTTCCTGAATATATCTCATTTTAATTTTGTCTTTCTTTTTTATCTTTTAATTTTCGTGTTTTTCTTCCTTTTCATCATTTTTTCTTCCTTTTCATCATTTTTTCTTCCTTTTCATCATTTTTTTCTTCCTTTTCATCATTTTTTCTTCCTTTTCATAATTTTTTCATCATTTTCATCATTTTTTCTTCCTTTTCATCATTTTTTCTTCCTTTTCATCATTTGTTCTTCCTTTTCATCATTTTTTCTTCCTTTTCATCATTTTTCTTCCTTTTCATCATTTTTTCTTCCTTTTCATCATTTTTCTTCCTTTTCATCATGTTTCTTCCTTTTCATCATTTTTCTTCCTTTTCATAATTTTTCTTCCTTTTCATCATTTTTTTCTTCCTTTTCATCATTTTTTCTTCCTTTTCATCATTTTTTCTTCCTTTTCATCATTTTTTTCTTCCTTTTCATAATTTTTCTTCCTTTTCATCATTTTTTCTTCCTTTTCGTCATTTTTTCTTCCTTTTCATCATTTTTTTCTTCCTTTTCATCATTTTTTTTCTTCCTTTTCATCATTTTTTTTTTTCCTTTTCATCATTTTTTCTTCCTTTTCATCATTTTTCTTCCTTTTCATCATTTTTTTCTTCCTTTTCATAATTTTTCTTCCTTTTCATAATTTTTTCTTCCTTTTCGTCATTTTTTCTTCCTTTTCATCATTTTTTCTTCCTTTTCATAATTTTTCTTCCTTTTCATCATTTTTTCTTCCTTTTCACCATTTTTTCTTCCTTTTCATCATTTTTCTTCCTTTTCATAATTTTTTCTTCCTTTTCATAATTTTTTTCTTCCTTTTCATAATTTTTTTCTTCCTTTTCATAATTTTTTCTTCCTTTTCATCATTTTTTCTTCCTTTTCATCATTTTTTCTTCCTTTTCATAATTTTTTCTTCCTTTTCATAATTTTTTTCTTCCTTTTCATAATTTTCTTCTTCTTTTTCTTATTCTCCTTTTTTTTATAGTTGTTTAATATCTCGCATTTTTCACTTTGATTAATTAATTTCCTTCCTTAATTCCTCTTTTATCATACATTATCTTTACTTTTTCCTTTCATCCTCGTCTTCCTTTATATATTCTATTTACAACTTTTACATTTCTTTCATCACACGCTTCGATTTCCTTCCCATCTTTTTTATTCTTCTCTATTTCACACTTTTTCTTTATCCTCTCCAGCCTTTTTTCTTTTTCTTTACATCATTTTTGAATTATTTTTGAGGGAGGGAAATGGGAGAGAAAAGAAGTCAAGAGGGAGAGGAGGTGATGAGTCAAGAAGGTCAGAGAGAGAGAGAGAGAGAGAGAGAGAGAGAGAGAGAGAGAGAGAGAGAGAGAGAGAGAGAGAGAGAGAGAGAGAGAGAGAGAGATGACCTGTGATGCTGTAATAGAAAGATGAGAAGGGAGAGGAGGTAAAAATGTTTAGATAGGAAGGGAAAGCATAATATTGAAGTGGAAGAAAGTATGGTGACTAATGATGATGATGATGATGATGATGATGATGATGATGGAAGGGGGATAGAGATTAGAGAGAGTGGAGTTATGTGGAAGGGGAAAGGAAGAGATGGAAAAGGGAATAAAACCAAGAGAGAGAGAGAGAGAGAGAGAGAGAGAGAGAGAGAGAGAGAGAGAGTGATGATACTTAAGATAGGGAAACAAGTGGAGGGGATAGGATCATAGGAGGTGGAGGAGGAGGTGGCAGGGGATGATTAGGGTAGGCAAGGTGATGGGTCAAAAGGTGGAGCGTGATGATAAGTGTAGTGGAGGAGAGGAGGGGGGGGGGGGCAGAGAGACAAGGGGGGGGGATTTAGGGGGGTCGGGATGAGGGCTTAGGTGGGAGGAGGGGACGAGAGTTTAATAATAATAATAATAATAATAATGGTTTTATTATCGCCCGGAGACATACAGACACAAACAGCAGCAACAAGAAGACAAAGAGTTAACTTAAGTACTAGCTTTAGGTAGAGGAAAGGGGTTAAAGGGCAGAGGGATCAGGGTTTAGGTGGTAAGGGGGGAGAGGGAGGGGGGTTGGGGGGGACGATGTTTAAGGGGGAGGTTTAGGGGGTGGGGTGGACGCTTATACCTGGATCCCCTTTCGTCACAGGTATTAACATAGAAGCAGATGAGTCTGAGATGTTGCTTCACGGTGCTATAACCCTGGAATCAGAAAGGGAGGAAGAGGAGAGGAGAGGAGAGGAGAGGAGAGGAGAGGAGAGGAGAGGAGAGGAGGAGGAGGAGGAGGAGGAAGGAGGAGGAGGAGGAGGAGGAGGAGGAGGAGGAGGCGTGAAAACAAAACGGGAAGAACTGAAGAAATTTGACTTTTAACTTGATAATAAGAAATTTGATGGAAGAAGAAGGAAGGAAGGAAGGAAAGGATAGAAGGAAGGAAGGAGCAAGTGGAGGGTAAAGGAGAGGAAGGAAAGGGAAAGTGATGGGAAGGGTAGGAAGGTTAGTCAACATCGCACCAACCGTTGAAAGGAAGAATAAATATTTGTTTGGAAAAGGTTAGAATTAAGATAGCGACGATGTTACAAACGTTTTTATATTCAAGGCTAAAAACGTTGACGCAGCACAATACATACACGGTCAGGGAAACGTTGTCGCGGCACGGAGAGAAAGGCTTATATTTACATAATGCATTGTTTTTATATCCTCAGCGTATGATGAAAATAATGATGTTGATATTTACTTTATTTTCATAGTATTGAATTTAAAAAAATTCTTTGTTTACTAAATTTTCGCAACTTGAATTTTTCTTCTACAATCTCGTTTTTTTTGGGTGGCAAACGTACTTTCATTTTTTCAATTTGGTTCTTCTCTTATTAGTTTATTATAATTTGTTATTTTATGGAAAGGGAAGGGAATGGAAATATATATGGAATTTGATTTTATGGAAAGAGAATTTATATTTTATGGAAAGGGAAGTTATATTTTTTTATGGAAAGGGAAGGGAATGGAAATATATATGGAATTTGATTTTATGGCAAGGGAAGTTATATTTTATGGCAAGGGAAGTTATATTTTATGGCAAGGGAAGTTATATTTTATGGCAAGGGAAGTTATATTTTATGGCAAGGGAAGTTATATTTTATGGCAAGGGAAGTTATATTTTATGGAAAGGGAAGTTATATTTTATGGCAAGGGAAGTTATATTTTATGGAAAGGAAGTTATATTTTTATAGAAAGGAATCGTGATATGTCTTAACGTTTTTTCATTTTGTAACTTTCCCTTCATTTGACTATATTACTTTTAGCCTTCCATTAATTCTCCTTGTTTTCTTTGTTACCTGTGTTGTGTTTTATGTTACTTGTGTTTGTTTACGTTTTGTTTGCGTGTTGCGTCATCACCTCATCTCTTACTATTGTCGAGGAGGGGATGGGGGATGGGGCTGGATTTTTTTTTTTTATTTATTATATTTTTTTTTATTTATTTAAACGTTGGGGGGAATGGGAGGGAAGGGGATGAAAGGGGGGGGAGGATGAAAGGAGATAGTAGGCATTGTGTGAAGGGGAGGTAACGGAGAGGGATGAAAATTGGAGTCTGAGGCGTGAAAGGAGGATGTGTGGGTATTATTCTGTGCAGCATCGATTTCCTCTCTCTCTCTCTCTCTCTCTCTCTCTCTCTCTCTCTCTCTCTCTCTCTCTCTCTCTCTCTCTCTCTCTCTCTCTCTCTCTCTCTCTCTCTCTCTCTCTCTCTCTCTCTCTCTCTCTCATACATGGCAGGGATGAAAGAGGAAGCAGCGGTCACCAGCAGTATACTTTATTGTTATGACATAAGTAGCATTAGTAATTCGAAAAAAGGTATAAAAATATCACAGATGATCCGAAGGGTTTGAAGCGCTTCCAGGCATCAGGGAGGAGGAGGAGGGGGGAAGGGGTGCAGATAGGCCCTTATGGTACGGTGTTTTCGGCCACTTCACTCGGTTCGGTATTAAACGTGACTTCAGGGACATCCTCGACCTCAGGGACCTCAGGGGCAGCGTTGGGTGTGTCCTCAGGGGCGGCATTGAATGTGACTTCAGGGACACTGGCGGGGATAGGTAGCGGGGCGTCAGTCTCTGGTTCAAGCGTCTCCTCATTCGGGACGTTGAGGTTCAGATCGTCCTCAGCAGCGATGTCCACGTTAGGGTTAGATCTAGGGTTTGACCTGGACAGCACGGGCGTGGCGGGGTCGGTGTCGCTGGCCAACCCCTGGGGCACCACGGGCACGAAACCTTCCAGGCCACCTTCAGGAATGCGTCCAAAGTCCTTGTTGGCGAAGTCGTAGAGCGACTCGGCGTCGGCGCAGGGGAAGGCGTAGTCTGGATGTGCGCAGGTGAGGGTATCCTGGCTGAACACGGTCTGGTTGGGGCAGAAGAAGGAGAAGTGATGCGTCTCTGCCACCTCGCCGGTTTGGTCAACAATGGGCACACACACGTGGAAGACCTGGCAGTCGGTGGCCACGTCAGCGTAGTAGCCGTAGGAGCGGCCGGCGCACTCAAAGGTCTGGGCGGGTTCGGCGCCGAGGATGTTCAGGTAGCCGTCAGAGAACTGGTAGGCCATGCGGGCAGAGGCGGCCACGCACAGGCTGAGGACCACGGCTAAGACCTTCATGTTGTTGTGTGGCTGCGGGAGGGAAGAGTGAGGGACGAAGAGGACCTTGCTGTCAGGGATAAAGAAGAGAAGGAATGAAGGGTTAAAGTAAAGGAGAGATTTCAACACTTACTGAGATACCATACCACTTGGCGTGAATGCATTTACCTCACAAAGAAGAGAGAGAGAGAGAGAGGAGAGGAGAGAGAGAGAGAGAGAGAGGAGAGAGAGAGAGAGAGAGGAGAGAAAAGAGAGAGAGAAGAGAGGAGAGAACAAAAAGAAAAAGGAGAAAGAAAATGCATAGAAAAAGGAAGATAACCAAAGAATTAAAAAAGATGAAGAATGAGATGAGAGAGAGAGAAGAAGAGAAGAGAGATAGAGATAGAGAGCGAGAGAGGAGGAGAGAAGAGAGAGAGAAGAGAGAGAGAGAGAGAGAGAGAGAGAGATGTTGCGCGACTCACTCGACGGAGGGCAGTGAGAGACTGATGCCCTGCACAGTCTTGACACTCTTTTATATACCCTCGCTGGACTTGGCGCCGCGTCGTGTACTGTGGCGACATACCCGATGCCCTGCCCTGGAAAAGAGGCTCACGACGAGGAGGAGGAGGAGGAGGAGGAGGAGGAGGAGGATTAGAGGCACTGGAGAAGAAGAGAGAGGGATAATGAGGAGGGGAAAGGAGAATGAAGGTTACTGGAGAAGAAATGAGGAAAGCAATAAAAAAAAAGAGGAATACGAATATATATTATGCCACCACACACATACACATACACACACACACACACCACAACACACACACACCACACACACACACACACAACACACACACACCACACAACACACACACACACACACACACACACACACACACACACACACACACACACACACACACACACGCACATAGAAAAATATCATCAGGAAAATTTTGTCCTAATGATTGCCAATTTATTACATTTTTGCGTCCTGCCTTTTTTCCGTCCCCTTTTCCCACATCCCTTTTATCCATTTCCTACTTCCTTGTTTGTTTCTTGTCTCTTAAATTTTCTCTCTCTCTCTCTCTCTCCTCCTCTCTCCTCTCTCTCTCACTCTCTCTCTCTCTCCTTCATCTCTCCTCTCTCCTCTCCTCTCTTCTCTTCCTCTCTCTCCTCTCTGTCTCATCTCTCTCTCTCTCTCTCTCTCTCTCTCTCTCTCCTCCCCCTCCCTCTCTCCTCTCTCCTTTTTCTCTCTCTCTCTCCCCCTCTTCACCATCCTCCTTCTTTTTCCTCCACTCTTCTTTGCCCTCTTCCCTCCTTCCCTCCCCTCCCTCCTTCCCTCCTCCTCCCTCCTTTCCTCCTTCCTACCCTCCCTCCTTTCCTCCCTCCTTCCTTCCCTCCTCTCTGCTCCTCTTCCTCCTCCTTTTAAATCTTCCTTTCTCTCTCCTCCTTTGGCTCTACCACACCCTTTCCTCCTCTTCTTCCCACCCTTCCTCTTCCCTCCACCCATCCTGCCCCTCCCCCGTCACCCCCTCTCAGACTCCTTCCTATTCTTGCTTATTGAGAGAGAGAGAGAGACAGAGACAGAGACAGAGACAGAGACAGAGACAGAGAGAGAGAGAGAGAGAGAGAGAGAGAGAGAGAGAGATGACAGAGAGAGAGAGGGTTCTAGTGGGAGTGATTTCAATGCTACCCTAAATACTAATGCAATGTCATGTCGGAGATTTCAACACTAATCTAAATACTAACCCAAAATAATCATTGAACTATTTGGAGTCTTTGATTTAAGGAGGAGAGGAAGTTCGTAGGTGATGGATATAGAGACGGAAAGAAATAAAGAGAGGATATTGTAGAGAGACTAAAACAGGAAGGATATGAAAGGGAAGAGGAGTTGATTAAGGAGAAGGATAGGGAGAGGAGAAGAAGGCATGGGAGGGATAGAGAAAGAGGATGAGGAGGATAAGAAGAAGGATTTAGAGAGGAGGTTAAAGCACAGGAAGATGAGAGAGAGAGAGGGGATAAGGAGAAGGATAGGAGAGGAGGTTAAGGAGCAGGGAAGGAGGATAGGAAGAGGGAAGAGGAGGATATTGAGAAGGAATATTTAGAGAGGAGGTTAAGAGCAGAGGAAGGAGATAGAGAGAGGAGAGGGATATTGGAGAAGGATAGGAAGAGGAGGTTAAGGAGCAGGGAAGGAGGATAGGAAGAGGGAAGAGGAGGATATTGAGAAGGATAGGGAGAGGAGGTTAAGGAGCAGGGAAAGGAGGATAGGAAGAGGGAAGAGGAGGATAAGAAGTATAGGGGAGGAGGATGTAGAGGGGGAGGAGGATATGGAGAAGGATAGGAGTAGGAGGATAGAGGGGGAGGGAATATCGTGACTGTCCCGGGACAAGACAAGCTGAAGGAAGAACGATGACTAAAAAGGACATTCTGGCCGATGAGCAATGAGTAAGAATGTACACCGGTGGGGCTACTTGTGGGGTTACAACTATGGGGTTACCTGAGGGGTTACTCACGTGGGGTTACCTGAGGGGTTACACCTGTGGGGTTACACCTGTGGGGCTACACCTGTCCATGGCTTATATATATTTACCACAGATAGTAATGTCATCACCACCATCATCACCACCAGCGCCTCAGTCACCACCACCACACAACACTACACATTATAATCATCACCAACACCCCTTCACCAAACTATCATCACCTACCCTACCCGTATCATCACCACCCTCTCAGTCATCATCACCACACCTTAGTCATCACCACCATCATCACCACCACCCACACCCCCTCAGTCACCACCACCACACAACACTTCACATTATAATCATCATCATCACCCCTTCACCAAACAATCATCTAC
This sequence comes from Chionoecetes opilio, assembly GCA_016584305.1. Lineage (NCBI taxonomy): Eukaryota > Metazoa > Arthropoda > Malacostraca > Decapoda > Majidae > Chionoecetes > Chionoecetes opilio. The sequence continues at coordinate 124,620 of JACEEZ010018285.1, forward strand.
TACCCGTATCATCACCACCATCACCACCACCGCCACGCCCCCTCAGTCACCACCACCACCACCACCACCAGCGTTGCGTCACGTCCCCACACCTCGCCTGTTACCTGGGTTAATTACGCCTCCCGTGTTGACCCGCCCCCCCCAGGCATATAGACCGTCAGTAAGGGATCCTATACAGCGGGACAAAGGATTCGCGCCACTTCACTTATTACACACTTTGCATCATACTTGTCACCATTAGGATCGTCACCATTATGATCGTCTTTCGGTATCTTTAGTTTTTTTTGTTTTTTTCTTGTTCTATATATTTTTTTATTTTTTTGTTATTTTCCTTGTTCTTATTGTTTTTATTTTCTTTCATAGTTTTCTTTCTTCTTTTGCCTCATTTTCTCTTTCGGTATCTTTAGTTTTTTTTTTTTTTTTTTGTTCTATTTATTTTTGTTTTTCTTGTTTTTTTTTCTTGTTCTATTTATTTTTGTTTTTCTTGTTTTTTTTCTTGTTCTATTTATTTTTGTTTTTCTTGTTTTTTTTCTTGTTCTATTTATTTTTGTTTTTCTTGTTTTTTTTCTTGTTCTATTTATTTTTGTTTTTCTTGTTTTTTTTCTTGTTTTATTTATTTTGTTTTTCTTGTTTTTTTTCTTGTTCTATTTATTTTTGTTTTTCTTGTTTTTTTTCTTGTTCTATTATTTTGTTTTCTTGTTTTTTTTCTTGTTCTATTTATTTGTTTTTCTTGTTTTTTTTCTTGTTCTGTTTATTTTTGTTTTTCTTGTTTTTTTCTTGTTCTATTTATTTATTTTTTTCTTGTTTTTTTTTCTTGTTCTATTTATTTTTGTTTTTCTTGTTTTTTTTCTTGTTTTATTTATTTTATATTTTCTTTATTCTATTTATTTCTCTTTTTCCTTTTTTTTCTTCTTCTTCGTCTTCTATTTATATTTTTCTTCTTATATTTGATTTCCTCTCGTCTTTTTCTTCTTTTCCTCCTCTTACTCCTCCTCCTCCTTCGCCATGTCCACCTTCTTTATGTCAACCTCCTCCTCCTCCTCCTTCTCCTCTTCCCCCTCCTCCTCTACTCCTTACCTATTCGCATGCCTCCTTTTATGTCAACCTCCTCCTCTCTCCTCCTCCTCCTCCTCCTCCTCCTCTCCTCCTCCTTCCTCTCCTCTCCTCCTCCTCCTCCTCCTCCTCCTCCTCCTTTTCTCTGCATTGGGCATTTATTTACTCAGTTAGGCATGTATGTAGTGAAAGTTTCGCTGTTGGGATGGAGGAGGAATTTCCTTGCTGTGTGTGTGTGTGTGGTGGTGTGTGTGTGTGTGTGTGTGTGTGTGTGTGTGTGTGTGTGTGTGTGTGTGTGTGTGTGTGTTCATGCAAATATTGACTTACTTCTCACCAAATCTCATGGGTTTTAATTACAACAGACACACACACGCACGCACACACATACAGAGAGAGAGAGAGAGAGAGAGAGAGAGAGAGAGAGAGAGAGAGAGAGAGAGAGAGAGAGAGAGAGAGAGAGAGAGAGAGAGAGAGAGAGAGAGAGAGAGAGAGAGAGAGAGAGAGAGAGAGAGAGAGAGAGAGACAGAGAGAGAGAGAGAAAAAAATCGTTCCTTACCTTGATATTTTCCCTGCGACTCTTAATTACCATGAAAGTAAAGTGTTTGCACAAGGTAAAAGTATTCTTTCATTTTTTTCGTAATTTTCTCTGTTTTCATGTGTGTGTGTGTGTGTGTGTGTGTGTGTGTGTGTGTGTGTGTGTGTGTGTGTGTGTGTGTGTGTGTGTGTGTGTGTGTGTGTGTGTGTGTGTGTGTGTGTCTATGTGTACACTACTAAAAGCTTACTTCAGTATTTCAAGCATAGATTTTTGTTTTTGAGTTGGGCTTTTAATTAACTTACCGCATTGAACAAACCCTTCTATCTAAGTATCATTCTTATATTTACTGACACATTAACAGGCATACTTATTCACCAATCTATCAGTTTTTGGTTTACTCAATTATTTTTGGTGGTTTGACATTTGAGACATACATATTTATAATTTTTCATCACTTTACATTTCATTTACATTATTTTTATCCCACGAGCAACACACGAATTTCTGACGTAACTTTATTTTTCTCGATAATGTGTTGATGCGTTGACGACACTAGTGGGTGGGGACGAACCGGTGTGTGTCGCCTCCCCCCCTGTACCTGCCACCTGCAACCCCCTCATTACCAACCCTTGCTTACCTTGTTGGTACAGAGAAGCGACAAACTACCACTACCTTTGTCAATATATCTTTTTACGGCTTCTTATTGATACTACAAGGAAAAGCAAACGGTCAATAAAGGTGTTTTTATCATTATAATATAATAAAAAATCACCTTTACATGCCGGGGACCTTGAAATAAGGACCCAAATTACCACTACCTTTCTCAACATCTCTTTTTTCGGCTTCTTACTAATACTACAGGTAAAATGAACAGTCAATAAAGATGTCGTTACCTAAGTGCATACAAAAATCGTCTTTATATGCCGGGGACCTTGAAAGTTACTCATGTGTTTACGCTTAGCGCCACGCGACCTTGACGCGAGAAGATTGCCTTGGCTGGTGGCGCATCTTCAGTTTTCTCTTGTGTTGCCGTTGGTCAGGCGCTCGTGCCCCCCCCCCCCCCCCCCCCCCCCTGCTAGAGGCGCCCAGGCTTAACCCCTTGAAACCCAGAACGTAATTTCCATTGTAATTTGGGTACCATTAGACGATTTTTAGTGAATATAAACAATGTTTTATAGATATGACCTGTTTAGTATCCTTGTCCATTAGCTAATTTGGTATTTTCAGTTACTTTTCGTAATTTAATGGCTCAACAACAGACGATTTTTTTATAGCAAAGTAAAGGCTCATATTTCTCTCCATTTTCATCATCCACATCATACGTGTACGTGATTGGTTCCTGTTTAGTTGTTTATGCCTCTTGGTGTGTGTCACTTGAGTACAATAAGGATTTGTGCACGTGATTGATACCTGTTTAGTTGTTTATGCCCCCTGTTCTGTGTCACTTGAGTACAGTAAGGATTTGTGCACGTGATTGATACCTGTTTAGTTGTTTATGCCCCCTGTTCTGTTCACTTGAGTACAGTAAGGATTTGTGCACGTGATTTATACCTGTTTAGTTGTTTATGCCCCCTGTTCTGTTCACTTGAGTACAGTAAGGATTTGTGCACGTGATTGATACCTGTTTAGTTGTTTATGCCCCCTGTTCTGTGTCACTTGAGTACAGTAAGGATTTGTGCACGTGATTGATACCTGTTTAGTTGTTTATGCCCCCTGTTCTGTGTCACTTGAGTACAGTAAGGATTTGTGCACGTGATTGATACCTGTTTAGTTGTTTATGCCCCCTGTTCTGTGTCACTTGAGGACAGTAAGGATTTGTGCACGTGATTGATACCTGTTTAGTTGTTTTATGCCCCTGTTCTGTGTCACTTGAGTACAGTAAGGATTTGTGCACGTGATTTATACCTGTTTAGTTGTTTATGCCCCCTGTTCTGTGTCACTTGAGTACAGTAAGGATTTGTGCACGTGATTTATACCTGTTTAGTTGTTTATGCCCCCTGTTCTGTGTCACTTGAGTACAGTAAGGATTTGTGCACGTGATTGATACCTGTTTAGTTGTTTATGCCCCCTGTTCTGTGTCACTTGAGTACAGTAAGGATTTGTGCACGTGATTTATACCTGTTTAGTTGTTTATGCCCCTGTTCTGTGTCACTTGAGTACAGTAAGGATTTGTGCACGTGATTGATACCTGTTTAGTTGTTTATGCCCCCTGTTCTGTGTCATTTGAGTACAGTAAGGATTTGTGCACGTGATTGATACCTGTTTAGTTGTTTATGCCCCCTGTTCTGTGTCACTTGAGTACAGTAAGGATTTGTGCACGTGATTGATACCTGTTTAGTTGTTTATGCCCCCTGTTCTGTGTCATTTGAGTACAGTAAGGATTTGTGCACGTGATTGATACCTGTTTAGTTGTTTATGCCCCTGTTCTGTGTCACTTGAGTACAGTAAGGATTTGTGCACGTGATTGATACCTGTTTAGTTGTTTATGCCCCCTGTTCTGTGTCACTTGAGTACAGTAAGGATTTGTGCACTCGTTAATGTACTACTTTTTTATGAGGTTATTTCTATTAGGTTATTTAAGTATTATATTTAGGTTATTATATATATTTCTTTATTAGGCTATTGAGGTTATTTCATATTTCTTAGGTTATTTTTACTTATTTCTTGAGGTGAAGGTGGGTGTCTATTGCCGCCCTTCTCTCTCTCTCACACACACACACACACACACACACACACACACACACACAGACACACACACACACACACACACACACACACACACAGACACACACACACACACACACACGACACAGACACACCACAGACACAGACACACACACACACACACACACACACACACACAACACACACACACACACACACACTTACACCTACATCTTGCTGAACTTAGACATAAATAGGCTGTGATGTCTTGTTGAAAGGATGGATTGCCCTTTACTTACATGACTTCGTAAGACACACACACACACACACACACACACACACACACCACACCACCACACAACACACACACACACACCACTCACTCACACACACACACACACACACACCACACACACCACACACCACACACCACACACACACACCACACACCACACACCACACAACACCCACAACACACACACACACCCAGCACACAACTACACACACACACACCCGCACACACGTCAACGTTTGCCCAGGAATCTTTGTTGACCGTTGGGAGGAACAGAGAAATTGAGGCCACGTCATGAAGCGTCATCGTGTGGGAAACTATACCTGCGATCAGGAATATTTACCTGCATAGAGAGAGAGAGAGAGAGAGAGAGAGAGAGAGAGAGAGAGAGAGAGAGAGAGAGAGAGAGAGAGAGAGAGAGAGAGAGAGAGAGAGAGAGAGAGAGAGAGAGAGAGAGAGAGAGAGAGAAGAGAGAGAGAGAGAGAGAGAGTGAGAGAGAGAGAGTTTTCCTTTAGACTAATTCCGTTCGTTCTGATTCTTGGAGAGAGAGTGAGAAAGAGTGAGAAAGAGTGAGAAGAGAGGGAGAGAGAGAGAGAGAGAGAGAGAGAGAGAGAGAGAGAGAGAGAGAGAGAGAGAGAGAGAGAGAGAGAGAGAGAGAGAGAGAGAGAGAGAGAGAGAGTTTTCCTTTAGACTAATTCCGTTCGTTCTGATTCTTGGAGAGAGAGTGATGAAAGAGTGAGAAAGAGTGAGAAGAGAGAGGAGAGAGAAAAGAGAGGAGAGAGAGAGAGAGAGAGAGAGAAGAGAGAGAGAGAGAGAGAGAGAGAGAGAGAGAGAGAGAGAGAGAGAGAGAAAAGAGAGAGAGAGAGAGAGAGAGAGAGAGAGAGAGAGGAGAGAGAGAGAGAGAGAGGAGAGAGAGAGAGAGAGAGAGAGAGAGAGAGAGAGAGAACAAAACAAAAATCAAATCAAATAAGCAGTGAATATTCATCGGCATATCTTACCACATCTTAGACATAAATCTTAAGTGAAAAATTTTGCTCATACGAATGGTGATAATTGTTTAGATGACTTCTTCACTTAGCAAAACAATCACGTAGAACATTGTCATCGTCTTTTTAATGTTTGGCTAGAGTCCTGCACCCTTGAGTACACCCAGGCGTGGCTAAGGACGCGCCGCAGGACCCAAGGACGCGGCGGGAAAGTGAAATTTCCTGCTTCTGTGGAAACTAACGAGGGAAAGAAGAAAAATATGAAATGGCATGAAAGTATAATTTTTTTTTTTAATTGTAATAGGACTTTTTTGAGGTGTATTATAGGACTTTTTTGAGGTGTATTATAGGACTTTTTTGAGGTGTATTATAGGACTTTTTTGAGGTGTATTATAGGACTTTTTTGAGGTGTATTATAGGACTTTTTTGAGGTGTATTATAGGACTTTTTTGAGGTGTATTATAGGACTTTTTTGAGGTGTATTATAGGACTTTTTTGAGGTGTATAATAGGACTTTTTTGAGGTGTATAATAGGACTTTTTTGAGGTGTATAATAGGACTTTTTTGAGGTGTATAATAGGACTTTTTTGAGGTGTATAATAGGACTTTTTTGAGGTGTATAATAGGACTTTTTTGAGGTGTATAATAGGACTTTTTTGAGGTGTATAATAGGACTTTTTTGAGGTGTATAATAGGACTTTTTTGAGGTGTATAATAGGACTTTTTTTAGGTGTATTATAGGACTTTTTTGAGGTGTATAATAGGACTTTTTTGAGGTGTATAATAGGACTTTTTTGAGGTGTATAATAGGACTTTTTTGAGGTGTATAATAGGACTTTTTTGAGGTGTATAATAGGATTTTTTTTGAGGTGTATAATAGGACTTTTTTGAGGTGTATAATGGGACTTTTTTGAGGTGTATAATAGGACTTTTTGAGGTGTATTATAGGATTTTTTTTGAGGTGTATAATAGGACTTTTTTGAGGTGTATAATAGGACTTTTTTGAGGTGTATAATAGGACTTTTTTGAGGTGTATAATAGGACTTTTTTGAGGTGTATAATAGGACTTTTTTGAGATGTATAATAGGACTTTTTTGAGGTGTATAATAGGACTTTTTTGAGGTGTATAATAGGACTTTTTTGAGGTGTATAATAGGACTTTTTTTAGGTGTATAATAGGACTTATTGTTCAAGGACATTTTCGAGGTGTAAATTAATAGTTTTTAATTTTTTCCTATAATAAGACATTCATGAGGCATAGATTACGACATCTTATTTTTTTGACATTAAGAAGACATTTTGAAGCGTAGATTAAGGGTTTATTTTCTTTCTTTTTTCTACAGTACTGTGGCATTCTTGGGGCGTCAATTATGGCATCTTATTTTGTATTTTATTAACCCCTTCACGCCCAGAACGTAATTTTCATTGTAATATAACCACCATTCGACGATTTTAATGAACATAAGCAATAGTATATATTATATGACCTGTTTAATATCCTTGTTCATTAGCTAATTTGGTTTATTTAGTTATTTTTCGTAGTTTTATGGCTAACAACAGACAATGTCATATGGCAAAGGAAAGATCTGGGCGTAAGGGTTAATAGGACATTTTTGGAGAGTAACCTAAGACTTCTTTTTATTTGATGATATATATATTTTTTTTTTTACTGTAATAGTACATTTTTGAGGCGTAATTTATGACATCCAAAGATAGTGGAAAAAAGAAGCATTAGTATCGTCGCAATAAACACATAGTGCATAGTTTTATCGCTGCCCCTTGTTAGAGTATGGTGACAATGGGGGCATGAGCTAAGATGCGCGTGGCCTCGGTGCTCATCTCCGTTGCATTAGCCTTTGAGCCAGTGGTGGGTGACAAAGGTTTTGAGTCATGCTGAACACGAATCTGGAGTCAGTTTAGTGATGATAATAATAATACAATAATATGTTTCTCCGTACCTCTTGATGGCGTGGCCGAGCAATATTTGTAAGAGTGAGTAATATTTGTAAGGTCCTGAGTAATATTTGTAAGGTCCTGAGCAATATTTGTAAGGTCCTGAGCAGTATTTGTAAGTGAGTAATATTTGTAAGGTTCTGAGTAATATTTGTAAGGTCCTGAGCAATATTTGTAAGGTCCTGAGAAATATTTGTAAGGTCCTGAGCAATATTTGTAAGGTCCTGAGCAATATTTGTAAGGTCCTGAGCAATATTTGTAAGGTCCTGAGCAATATTTGTAAGGTCCTGAGAAATATTTGTAAGGTCCTGAGAAATATTTGTAAGGTCCTGAGCAATATTTGTAAGGTCCTGAGAAATATTTGTAAGGTCCTGAGAAATATTTGTAAGGACCTGAGAAATATTTGTAAGGTCCTGAGCAATATTTGTAAGGTCCTGAGAAATATTTGTAAGGTCCTGAGCAATATTTGTAAGGTCCTGAGCAATATTTGTAAGGTCCTGAGAAATATTTGTAAGGACCTGAGAAATATTTGTAAGGTCCTGAGCAGTATTTGTAAGGTCCTGAGAAATATTTGTAAGGTCCTGAGAAATATTTGTAAGGTCCTGAGCAATATTTGTAAGGTCCTGAGAAATATTTGTAAGGTCGTGAGCAATATTTGTAAGGTCCTGAGAAATATTTGTAAGGTCCTGAGAAATATTTGTAAGGTCCTGAGAAATATTTGTAAGGTCCTGAGCAATATTTGTAAGGTCCTGAGAAATATTTGTAGGGTTGAGTAATATTTGTAAGGTCCTGAGCAATATTTGTAAGGTCCTGAGCAATATTTGTAAGGTCCTGAGCAATATTTGTAAGGTCCTGAGCAATATTTGTAAGGTCCTGAGAAATATTTGTAAGGTCCTGAGCAATATTTGTAAGGTCCTGAGCAATATTTGTAAGGTCCTGAGCAATATTTGTAAGGTCCTGAGCAATATTTGTAAGGTCCTGAGCAATATTTGTAAGGTCCTGAGCAATATTTGTAAGGTCCTGAGAAATATTTGTAAGGTCCTGAGCAGTATTTATAAGGTCCTGAGCAATATTTGTAAGGTCCTGAGAAATATTTGTAAGGTCCTGAGCAATATTTATAAGGTCCTGAGCAATATTTGTAAGGTCCTGAGAAATATTTGTAAGGTCCTGAGCAGTATTTGTAAGGTCCTGAGCAATATTTGTAAGTGAGAAATATTTGTAAGGTCCTGAGAAATATTTGTAAGGTCCTGAGAAATATTTGTAAGAGTGAGTAAATTTGTAAGGTCCTGAGCAATATTGTAGGTCCTGAGAAATATTTGTAAGCTCCTGAGAATATTTGTAAGGCCTGAGCAATATTTGTAAGGTCCTGAGCAATATTTGTAAGTGAGAAATTTTTTGTAAGGTCCTGAGAAATATTTGTAAGGTCCTGAGAAATATTTGTAAGAGTGAGTAATATTTGTAAGGTCCTGAGCAATATTTGTAAGGTCCTGAGAAATATTTGTAAGGTTCTGAGCAATATTTGTAAGGTCCTGAGAAATATTTGTTAGGTCCTGAGAAATATTTGTAAGAGTGAGTAATATTTGTAAGGTCCTGAGCAATATTTGCAAGGTCCTGAGAAATATTTGTAAGGTCCTGAGAAATATTTGTAAGAGTGAGTAATATTTGTAAGGTCCTGAGTAATATTTGTAAGGTCCTGAGAAATATTTGTAAGAGTGAGTAATATTTGTAAGGTCCTGAGCAATATTTGTAAGGTCCTGAGCAATATTTGTAAGGTCCTGAGCAATATTTGTAAGTTCCTGAGAAATATTTGTAAGGTCCTGAGTAATATTTGTAAGGTCCTGAGCAATATTTGTAAAGGTCCTGAGAAATATTTGTAAGATCCTGAGCAATATTTGTAAGGTCCTGACAATATTTGTAAGGTCCTGAAAATATTTGTAAGGTCCCTGAGCAGTATTTGTAAGATCCTGAGCAAATTTTAAGGTCCTGAGAAATATTTGTTTAAGGTCCTGAGAAATATTTGTAAGGTCCTAGAATATTTGTAAGGTCCTGAGCAATATTTGTAAGGTCCTGGAATATTTGTAAGGACCTGGAAATATTTGTAAGGTCCTGAGCAGTATTTGTAAGGTCCTGAGCAAATTTGTAGGGATATTTTGTAAGGTCCTGAGAAATATTTGTAAGGTCCTGAAATATTTGTAAGATCTGAGCAATATTGTAAGGTCCTGAGCAATATTTGTAAGGTCCTGAGAAATATTTGTAAGATCCTGAGCAATATTTGTAAGGTCCTGAGAAATATTTGTAAGGTCTGAGAATATTTGTAAGGTCCTGAGAAATATTTGTAAAGGGCCTGAGCAATATTTGTAAGGTCCTGAGAAATATTTGTAAGGTCCTGAGCATATTTGTAAGGTCCTGAAATATTTGTAAGGTCCTGAGAAATATTTGTAAGGTCCTGAGCAATTTTGTAAGGTCCTGAGAAATATTTGTAAGATCCTGAGAATATTTGTAAGGTCCTGAGAAATATTTGTAAGGTCCTGAGAAATATTGTAAGGTCCCGAAAATATTTGTAAGGTCCTGAGAATATTTGTAAAGGTCCTGAGAAATATTTGTAAGGTCCTGAGAATATTTGTAAGGTCCCGAGCAATATTTGTAAGGTCCTGAGCAATATTTGTAAGGTCCTGAGAAATATTTGTAAGGTCCTGAGAAATATTTGTAAGGTCCTGAGCAATATTTGTAAGAGTGAGTAATATTTGTAAGGTCCTGAGCAGTATTTGTAAGGTCCTGAGAAATATTTGTAAGGTCCTGAGAAATATTTGTAAGGTCCTGAGAAATATTTGTAAGGTCCTGAGAAATATTTGTAAGGTCCTGAGAAATATTTGTAAGGTCCTGAGCAGTATTTGTAAAAGTGAGCAATATTTGTAAAGTCCTGAGAAACCCTCGATATGACGCCAATGTGTATGAATAGAACAGGAGATCCACGCGTGTTTGCTGGGGGCACGAGGCAAGGCTTGTGTGTTGACTGCCAAGGGGGACGAGGTGGTGATAATTGTCTGTCTGTAGGGAACGAACAACGGGAGGGAGAGAAGGAGAGGGAGAAGTGGAGAGACGGTATGGTTGGAAGGAAGGAAGAAAGGAACACAACGGGAGGGAAGGGAAGGAAGGGAGAGAAGGAGGGAGGAGGACATTAACGGAACGAAAGGTAGAAAGGGAGGGAGAGAGGAATGAAGGGAGGTGATGAAGAAAACATAGGAAGAAATGAACGGAATGAAATGGAGGGAATGAGGGAGATAGGGATTAATGGAAGAATGAAGGGAGGTAAAAGGGTGATGAAGGAGACATAGGAAGAAAGAAGAATGAAAGGGAGGGAATGAGGGAGACAGGGATTAATGGAAGAATGAAGGGAGGTAAAAGGGTGATGAAGGAGACATAGGAAGAAAGAAACAGAATGAAAGGGAGGGAATGTGGGAGACAGGAATTAATGGAAGAATGAAGGGAGGTAAAAGGGTGATGAAGGAGACATAGGAAGAAAGAAACAGAATGAAAGGGAGGGAATGACTGAGACAGGCATTAATGGAAAAATGAAGGGAGGTAAAAGGGTGATGAAGGAGACATAGGAAGAAAGAAACAGAATGAAAGGGAGGGAATGAGGGAGACAGGCATTAATGGAAGAATGCATAATAACAATAAACAAGAATAAATAGATAGACAGTAATAAATAGAGGAGATACAGGGAGGAGACAGGAATTAATGGAGGAATGGAGGGAGTTAAAAATATAATGAAGAGACGGAGTGTTGGTCACAGAGAGCTTCATGTTGTTCATACCATCGTTATCATCATTATAAGTATTGATAATGACTAGACACGCCGTAGGAGGAGGAGGAGGAGGAGGAGGAGGAGGAGGAGGAGGGTGTCTCTCCAATTTGGTGGGGGTTCCTCAAGGCCACTGATTTTCTCCTCAAATTAAGCTTACGACCCCCTCCATCTCTCTCTCTTCCTCTTCTCTCTCTCTCTCCTCTCGCTTCTCTCTCTCTCTCTCTCTCATTCCTTCTCTTCTTCTCTCTCTCTCTCTCTCTCTCTCTCTCTCTCTCTCTTTCTCTCTCTCTCTCTCCTCCCTCATTACACTGAAACATCGTCACGCGCCACCACACATACTTTGAGAGAGAGAGAGAGAGAGAGAGAGGAGCGAGGAGAGGAGATGACGATGCGAGAGAATAGAGAGAGAGAGAGATGAGAGATCGGAGAGAGAGAGAGAGAGAGAGGAGAGGGGTGAGGAGAGATGGGGGGGGGAGAGGGAGTAGAGAGAGAGAGAGAGTGACGAGAGAGGAGAGATGCGAAGAGATATTACGGGTCTACATTCTCTCAAAATCTTACACAGTAGATGGTGTTTGGTAAAAGGAAATGAGAAAATATACATTACCAAACTTTTATCTCGGTTTTAATTTTTTTAGAAGGGGTCGTCCTAATTTCGCAAGTTGGCAACCCTGCTTCCCTTGTTTACCTGTCACGGCTCCGTTGGCAACACTGCAGAAATTTGTATCCATGTATCCAGTAGGTTTTGTATTTTTTTCCTTTTTAATTATTATCTGAAGGTCATGGTGGTGGTGGTGGTGGTGGTGATGGTGATGGTGGTGGTGGTGGTGGTGATGGTGTGGTGGTGGTGTGGTGGTGGTGGGTGGTGGGTGGTGATGGTGGTGGTGGTGGTGTGTGGTGTGGTTTGAAGTGATGTGGTGGTGGGGGGTGGTGGGGGTGGTGGTGATGGTGGTGGTGGTGGTGGGGTGTGGTGGTGATGTTGGGTGGTGGTGGTGGTGGTGGTGGTGGTGGTGGTGGGTGATGGTGGTGGTGGTGGTGATGGTGGGTGGTGTGTGGTGGTGGGGTGGTGGTGGTGGTGGTGATGGTGGTGGTGGTGTGGGTGGTGGGTGATGGTGATGGTGGTGTGGTGGTGTGGTGATGGTGGTGTGGTGGTGTGGTGGGTGGTGGTGGTGGTGGAAGTTGGTGGTGGTGGAAGTGGTGGTGGTGGTGGTGATGGTGGAAGTGGTGGTGGTGGTGGTTGAAGTGGTGGTGGTGGTGGTTGAAGTGGTGGTGGTGGTGGTTGAAGTGGTGGTGGTGGTGGTGGTGGTGGTGATGGTGGTGGTGGTGGTGGTGGTGATGGTGGTGGTGGTGATGGTGGTGGTGGTGGTGGTGACTCCTCATATTTCATAACATTTATTATATTCTTAATTTTCTTTCTTAATATGCCAATTGTTTCGCCAGTTTCTATATTTTGTTTGTAATTTGAGTTTTATTATTTATTTTATGGTCACGTTTTCATCTTCTTTTATTTCTCTTTCTTTTACGGCAATTTTATTTTAATTAGTTTTCTTCTTTTTGGCTGTCTGGCTGTCTGTCTTTCTGTCGATTCCTCTT
>JACEEZ010018285.1:142500-163804 GCA_016584305.1 Chionoecetes opilio
TTTCTTCCTCTTCCTCTTCCTTGTTTCTCTGCTGGCCTTTAATTTCTTTTACTCCTCTTCTGTTCGCTCTTCCTTTCTTCTCTTCTCCTGACCTTTCCTCCTCATGCATATAGATAGAAATAATAATAATAAGAAAAATAATATAGGGAGAAATAATAATAATAGTAGTATAATATAGAATAATAATAATAATAAAAATAATAATAATAATAAAAATAATAATAAAAATAATAATAATAATAATAATAATAATAAGAGGAGAATAATAATAATAATAATAATAGGAGAAATAATAAGAGAAATAATAATAATAGGAGGAAGTGTCGATGAATACTGTTAAATATAATGAATGATAATAATAATGTTAATGTTAAAATAATGTTAACTAAATAATGAAGGAAAGGAATAAGGAAGGAGGAATATTTACTTTCACTATATGTTATGCAAACCACTAGTGTGTGTGTGTGTGTGTGTGTGTGTGTGTGTGTGTGTGTGTGTGTGTGTGTGTGTGTGTGTGTGTGTATGCGTGTGCCTCTCTCTCTCTAATCAGTGCAACAGGAGGCCTTTCTTTCTTTCTTTCTTTCTTTCTTTCTTTCTTTCTTTCTCCTGCCTTCAGTACGTGACTATAAGGGAGGGAGAATGGAGGGAGAGAGGGAGAGGTGGAGGGAAGGAAGGGAGAGGTGGAGGAATGGAGGGAGAGGAGGAGGGAGGGAGGGAAGGGAGGGAAGGGAATCATAGGTCGTGACCCTCCCTCTGCCCCCATGACCCTTTCTCTCTCTCTCTCTCTCTCTCTCTCTCTCTCTCTCTCTCTCTCTCTCTCTCTCTCTCTCTCTCTCTCTCTCTCTCTCTCTGCCCATCTGTCACTCTCATCATTATTATATTATCATTACTATTTTAATTATTGTTATTTTTCAATATTTTGCTGATTGTTGTATGAAGAAAATTGGGGAACAGAGCAAAATAAAGGAGGGAAGAAATTATATAGATTAGTTATACATATTATAGATTAGTTATATATTAGTCATTACTTATCATATAGTGTCAATAAAACCATCGATATAGCCTGCTTATATGATATAGAGAGATGTATTTCTTAACTCACCGATACATATAATAAGGATAGTGATAATAATGATAATAATAGTAATGATAGGTACGACACACACACACACACACACACACACACACACACACACACACACACACACACACACACACACACACACACACACACAACACACAACACACACACACACACACACCACACACACACACACACACACACACACACACACACACACACACACACACACACACACACACACACACACACACACACACACACACACACACACACACACACACACACACACACACACACACACACACACACACACACACACACACACACACACACACACACACACACACACACACACACACACACACACACACACACACACACACACCTTGACACAGACATACATACAGACAGATAGACAATATGATATGAAACAAGCCAAACAGACATACAGACATACATACAAATATCTATATAAACCATCACCGTTTCCCCAAAAATATATGCATTACGAAAAATACAACTATACACTATACGGTCATACATTATAGATACATACTCCTACATACTCCTACATACATACTCTTTACTCTACATAGATACATACTCCTACATACTCCTACATACATACTCTTTACTCTACATAGATACATACTCCTACATACTCCTACATACATACTCTTTACTCTACATAGATACATACTCCTACATACTCCTACATACATACTCTTTACTCTACATAGATACATACTCCTACATACTCCTACATACATACTCTTTACTCTACATAGATACATACTCTACATATACTCTACATACATACTCTTTACTTACATAGATACATACTCTACATACTCCTACATACATGATATTAATAGAATACCTACATACTTCTAAATAAGTTCTTTATAACATGATACATTTAACATACACCCGATAAAGTGTATAAGGATGTACTTAAGGTGTGAGGTGTATAAAGGGGAATGGGAGTGGTTAAACATTATGAGTGTAAATACGGCCCCCTAACATTATTGCACTGTATTAAGGTTATTTCGTGAAATAAGGTGGAATATTGGTTTAGGTGAACGGATTTTATTGGTGTGTATGTGCGTTCTTTGTCCTTATTGTTTGTATATATGGGTTGGGAATTGGTGTTGGTGACGGTTTGTGTGGTGTGTGTTGGGTGTGTGTGTGGGTGGGGGGTGGGGTGGGTGGGTGGGTGGGTGGTGGGTGGGGGGGTGGGTGGGTGGGTGGGTGGGTGGTGGGTGGGTGGGTGGGTGGGTGGGTGGGTGGGTGGGTGGGTGGGTGGGTGGGTGGGTGGGTGTGGTGTGTGGGTGGGGTGGGGTGGGGTGGGGAGGGAGAGAGAGAGAGAGAGAGAGAGGAGAGAGAGAGAGAGAGAGAGAGAGAGAGAGAGAAGAGAGAGAGAGAGAGAGAGAGAAGGGCTGGGGTCGTCTCTACGGTGCAGATTGCGGTCTATTAGGTGGCGCGTTTCGGCTCTATTGAAATCGTGTTACGCAAGATTCGAATCACATCTCAATAATAGTTACGAAATAGATACATAGATACAGAACATCGCGAGTCTGAAGCCGAACCCTTTGATAGAATAACAGAGAAAGTATTACAGAGAATTACTTACAGAGAAACAACAGAAAGAAGATATAGCCATAATAATACCTTGGAAATTATACAGACAACATAGGCTTACATAAGGGAAATAAAGGCTTAAATAAGGGAAATAAAGGCTTACATAAGGGAAATAAAGGCTGAAATAAGGGAAATAAAGGCTTAAATAAGGGAAATAAAGGCTTAAATAAGGGAAATAAAGGCTTAAATAAGGGAAATAAAGGCTTAAATAAGGAAATAAAGGCTTAAATAAGGGAAATAAAGGCTTAAATAAGGGAAATAAAGGCTTAAATAAGGAAATAAAGGCTTAAATAAGGAAATAAAGGCTTAAATAAGGGAAATAAAGGCTTAAATAAGGGAAATAAAGGCTTAAATAAGGAAATAAAGGCTTAAATAAGGAAATAAAGGCTTAAATAAGGAAATAAAGGCTTAAATATAGGAACAAATAAAAGTAAGTGGTAATGACCTGAAATATAAGATTGGAGATTGGTAGAGGAAGCTGCAGAATACCGGGATCGGATTGTGATTGGAAGATAAAAATGATTATCAAGTTTGTGATGAGATGTAATAACGTAATGAATGTAGTTGAAGCAGAATGATGACTATAATGAAAGGATTTAATGAATGTGATGGAGAAAGAAGAATGGTTTAAAAAGATATAAGTAGAATGATGAATGTGACGAAATATGAAGAATGCTTTAGAAAGAAAAACAGTAAAGAGAAGAATGAAGAATGAGAAGAAGAGAGAATGAAGAGAAAGAAAGGTAAAGTAAGAAGTACAGAGAAGAAAAGAAGAGAGAATGCTGTAGAAAGATAACAATAGTAAAGATGATGTAATACCAAAGAAATTAAAATTATTAGAATATAGAATAACTGAACCATGAATATGTAAAGACAGTAATAAGATCCACGAAGATTATACCATGATGAAATATCTTAAAAAATGCTTTAAAATGAAAAATGAAGAATGCTTTAAAGGGATGAGGAGTTGTTATACATTATTCAGGTTTAAATACACCGCCGAAAAGTGTATGAAGGGTGTATTTAGAGAGAATTTAGGGTGTAAAAGCGTGGAATTTTGGGTGAAGATTTGATGAATGAAAAGATTTATTGAGTGTTATATAAAGTATTATAAAGTCGATGAAATAGCAGGGAAGGGAAATGCAAATGATTAGAATATAGATTACAGGAACCATAGATATATAAATACAATAATAAGATCCAGGAATTTAAAACGGTGATGTAATATCTTAAAAACATGAAACCTTAAAAAAAAAACTTAAACTTAATCTGAGAAGCGTGAAAAAACAAAGCTTATGATAAACAAAGGAACACGAAAAGCCGCAACATTCTCGTAATACTACACTCAAACTCACCCAAAGAGGATTACACATAGCGAAGATAAAGGATGAAAAGAGTATTAGATTATATATTATCTTATTTTCGTATACGTAAAAAAATTAATTGAGATATTGATTACTATAGAAAGTCATTGTAAGGAGGAGGAGGAGGAGGAGGAGGAGGAGGAGGAGGAGGAGGAGGAGGAGGAGAGGAGGAGGAGGAGGAGGAGGAGGAAGAGGAAGAATAGGAGACGGAGAGAGGAAGAGAGGCGTACGTGCGTTTAAAAAAATATATTGGAGGAGGAGGAGGAGGAGGAGGAGTGAAAGGTATAAGATGATGCACGCTTGCTTTCTGCTTTAATGGTCTGTACGCAAGAGGAAGAGGAAGAGAAAGAGGAGGAGGAAGAGGAATAGGAGGAGGACGAGGAGAAGAAGGAACAAAAGGAAGAGAAAGGCAAAGAAGGAAGGAGATAGGAGAGAGAAGAGAAAACAAAAGCTCGATCACAACCTCATCCGGTCACAACAAGAGAGAGAGAGAGAGAGAGAGAGAGAGAGAGAGAGAGAGAGAGAGAGAGAGAGAGAGAGAGAGAGAGATCAAGTGAACTGAGCATATATTCATGAATAGAGAACAAAAAAGAAGAAATATATTCGTAAAGTAAATAAAAGTCAAAAATAAAATGAATCAGAAAATTATAAAAGATGAGGGCAAGAACAAAAAATTAAATTAATAAAAGATAAATAAAAGCCAATAGTAAGTCAGGAAGGGTAACTTATTTTCAAACAATACACTTGGATCACTTTCACCTTTCATTTATATAGGCAACCATAACATACTATAGACAGACAGACAGATATATAAATCATACAACTAGAACACTTTACAAGGAGACGGAGGAGTAATGGGACAATAGTAATAGTAATAGTAAGGAAAATAGGGCGTAGTAATAGTAAGAAATAGGGATAGTAACATAGGAAAATAGTAATAGTAATAGGAAACAAATGAGGTTCTTAATACTCAACAAAGCAGTAAGGAAACCATAGGAACCATTTTAAACGTTCTTTACACCCAATAAGGCAAATTTATCAAGAGTAATAGTTAACAAGTGAGGTTCTAAGGAGTCATCAAGGCAATAAGAGTCATAGGAAACTGTTGACGTTCTTAGAAAACTTAAAAACAGAGAATGAGTAATAGGAAACAGTTGAAGGTCTTATAAAACATCAATATAGAAGGAGTAATAGGAAACAGTTGAGGTTTTAAGGAGTCATCGGGGAAACAGGAGAGTGATAGGAAACTGTTGACGTTCTTAGAAAACTTAAAAACTGAGAATGAGTAATAGGAAACAGTTGAAGGTCTTATAAAACATCAATATAGAAGGAGTAATAGGAAACAGTTGAGGTTTTAAAGAGTCATCGGGTAAACAGGAGAGTGATAGGAAACTGTTGACGTTCTTAGAAAACATCAAAATAGAAGGAAAACCCAATAAGGCAGATTAATTAAGAGTAATAAGAAACAAGTGAGGTTCTAAGGAGTCATTAGAGCAATAATAGAGTGATAGGAATCTGTTGACGCTCTTAGAAATCGTCAAGATAGAAGGAAAACCCAATAAGGCAGATTAATTAAGAGTAATAAGAAGCAAGTGAGGTTCTAAGGAGTCATTAGAGCAATAATAGAGTGATAGGAATCTGTTGACGCTCTTAGAAATCGTCAAGATAGAAGGAAAACCCAATAAGGCAGATTAATTAAGAGTAATAAGAAACAAGTGAAGTTCTATGGAGTCATCAGGGCAATAATAGAGTGATAGGAATCTGTTGACGCTCTTAGAAATCGTCAAGATAGTAGGAGTATAGGAAATTGTTGAAGTTCTAAAAAGCACAACATGACAGAGCTGAAATAATAGCAACTAGATAACGTTCTCAGAAAACATCAAGATAGAATACGTAATGGGAAGCAGTTGAACTTAAAAAAAAAAAAACACAATAGAACAACAGGAGAAATTAAAAACAGATGACGTTCTTAAGAAATATAAAGACCAAAGGAGTAATAGGGTACAGTTAAAATTCTTAAAAACACAAGAGGACAGTGTAGGAATAATAGAAGCAAACAGTAGACATTCTTAAACAACACAACAGGTGAGAAGGGGAATAATAGCAAACAGTAAACTTCTTAACAACACAGCGGGACAGAAGAGGAATACAAAAAAAGTAAACATTAGAAATTCTCAAAACCACAGGATAGAGCAGGTATTTTAAAAGCCAACAGTAGACCATCTCAGAACTCATCATGGTAGCGAAGACACCGTAACAAGTCTCGTCTCATTCTTAAAACCAAAACCTTTATATTATTCTAAAGGCTTTGCTTAGAACTCTTGGGTCCACTAGAACTCTTGGGTCCACTAGAACTCTTGGGTCCACTAGAACTCGGGGTCCCTAAACTTTGGGCCACTAGAATCTTGGCCCACTAGAACTTTTGGGGTCCACTAAATTTTGGGGTCCACTAAAAACTTTTGGGTCCCTAGAATTTTGGGTCCACTAGAACTCTTGGGTCCACTAGAACTCTTGGGTCCACTAGAACTCTTGGGTCCACTAGAATTCTTGGGTCCACTAGAATTCTTGGGTCCACTAGAACTCTTGGGTCCACTAGAACTCTTGGTCCACGAGGCCGAAGAGAGCGTTGCGGGAGTCGTAGAGTGACTCAGCCTGGTCGCAGGGGAAGGCGTATTGGGGGTGGTTGCACGTGAGGGTCTCCTGGTCAAAGATGGTCTGGTTGCCGCAGATGAAGGAGAAATGCGCCGTCGATACGATCTGAAGGAGGCGCAGAAGGAGATGCGGTCAGGTGGATTTTTTTTTTTTTTACAATACAAAAGACTGACCAAGGGCAAAAAAAATAAAGAAAAATAAAGAGAGAAGTGAACTATCTTTAAGGAGGCACAGGAGATAGGGTCAGGAGGGAGTACTGAAAAATAATAAAAAAAACGGATTTCAAACAGCATATTTTTAAACGCCATATGGAGGCACAAAAGGAGATAGGTCAATTTTTTTTTTTTTTTTTTTTTTTTTTTTTTTTTTTTTTTTTTTTTTACATCACAAAGAACTGACCATGGGGAAAAAAAAGGGGTAACCAAATGTCCCGAAAGTCAAAAAGGTACTGAAAAAGACTATAAAAAACATGGATTTCAAACAGTATATAAAAAGGGGATTTCAAGCAGCATATTATAAAAATTACTAAGATTTCAAACAGCATATTAAAGCATAACTAAGATTTTAAGCAGCATATAAAAAAAAGGGGGATTTCGAACCGCATATATGAAAATAATAAGATTTCAAACAGTATGTAAAAAATGGGAGATTTCAAATAGCATAAAAAAAAACAAAGGAAAATTTAAATAGTATCACACGTATTTGTAATGTATAAGACTGTAGGGAAGGAGGAAGAGAGGAATGATAGAAGGGAGAGAGAAACGATAGAAGAGAGAGAGAAGATAGAAGAGAGAGAGGTAAAAAGAAGGGAGAGGAACGAAGAAAGAAGGAAAAATAAAGAGAGAGAGGTAAAATAGAAGGGGGAGAGGAACATAGAAAAGAGAGAAAGATAAAGAGAGGAGGTACGATGAAGGGAGAGAGGGCATGAAGGGGAGAGGAATGATAGAAAGGGGGAAAAGGAACATAGAAGGGAGAGAGGAATGATAGAAGGGAGAGAGGTAAGATAGAAGGGAGAGAAGAACGATAGAAGAGAGAGAGAAGATAGAAGGGAGAGAGGAGCGATAGAAGGGAGAGAGAAACGATAGAAGAGAGAGAGAAAATAGAAGAGAGAGAGGTAATATAGAAGGGAGAGAGGAACGATAGAAGAGAGAGAGAAAATAGAAGAGAGAGAGGTAAGATAGAAGGGAGAGAGGAACGATAGAAGGGAGAGAGGAACGATAAAAAGAGTGAGAGAAGAAGAAAAGAGAGGAACGATAGAAAGAGAGAGGTAAGATAAAAGGGAAGGGGAACGATAAAAAGAGAGAGAAATAGAAGGAGAAGGAACGATAGAAAGAGGAAAATGAAGAGAGAGAGGTAAGATAGAAGGGAGAGAGGAACGATAGAAGAGAGAGAGTTAAGATAGAAGAGAGAGAGAAGATAGAAGAGAGAGAGGTAAGATAGAAGGGAGAGAAAGGAGATAGGGAAAAAATAGGAGTGCGGAAGAAGTGAAGGGAGAAGAAAGGGTTACGAGGAATGGGTTTGTTATTGTTGTAGCAAGTGTTTGTTTTTGTAAGTTTAGGTGTAAAAAAAGAGAGAGAGAGAGAGAGAGAGAGAGAGAGAGAGAGAGAGAGAGAGAGAGAGGAGAGGGGAAGGGGGGAAGAGAGAGAGAGAGAGAGAGAGAGAGAGAGAGAGAGAGAGAGAGAGAGAATATTATAGCAGTACTTTATTTTACTTTAGATAACTTTTTTGATATGTTTTCAAGACGGGTGTGTAGGCGTGGGTAAATTTTTCAGTGCATTTGGTTTTTTGCCCATTAAATTCCTCACTTCTTCTCTCCCCCTTTTATTTTTTACCCCTTTTTTTTTCCTCCCCTTTTTCCATTACAAAAACCCCTCTCTATTCGAACCCGTATAATTTAAACTTCCGATAAAATTCACCTTTTTCGGAAAATTTTTTCATCCCAGTTCAAAATTTTTCAAGTTTTTTCAATTCAACAAGTTTGAATTACCTTTTCTCAAATAGGCTCAATAGGGGTTAATATATTTATAATACTGAAATTTTTAATATGATCATTTATTTAAGTAATGATTTTTCTAGCAATGCCTATCATATTGTTTTTGTCTTGTAGTAAGTTTTGTCTAATTGTGATTTTTAAGGAATATCTGGAAGTATCATGTCATTGTGAATTTGGGTCAAAAGGGACTTCTAATCATTTTAAATGAAAACTGATCCCAAATTCGTGTTCAGCATGCCCGAAAACGCCCAGGAACAAATTTTCAAGCAAATCTATTTTAAAATTTTTTTTCAATTTTGTTGTTTGTTTCCTTTTTTTTTTTTTAAAAACACGGTTTTTTTGAATAACTAAAAAAATAGACAGCTCCGTGGGAAAGGCAAGAGAATAAGTGGAAGTATACATTTTTAAGCAAACTATCATTTTGGGGTAAAGCAAAAAATATTGATTGGTAAATAACCGAGAAAAAAGCTTTTTGTAAATTTTTACAAAAAAAATTTTTCTCGACAACCCTGGGTTTTTGACAAGCCAATTACTCTCATGTAAAAAACCCCAAGGGGAAACCCTTTTTTTTCATTACTTCTATATTCTTTTTTCTTTTCCCCCTTTTCTATTCCTTCATTCACCCTTAAAAATGTGATGGGAAAGGAAGTGTTGAAATTTTTGACTAAATTTGCCCCCTCTTGGCCCCTTTTCCTTTTCCTTTCCTCTTCACCCCCTTAGACATACGTAGTCGTACACATCTCCCCCCCTCCCCCCCCCCCTCCCCCTGACCCCCCTCCTGACCTACCTTTCCCTCCCTTCCCCCCCCTCCCTCC
The DNA here is from genome assembly GCA_016584305.1 of Chionoecetes opilio. Taxonomy (NCBI): domain Eukaryota; kingdom Metazoa; phylum Arthropoda; class Malacostraca; order Decapoda; family Majidae; genus Chionoecetes; species Chionoecetes opilio. Next base: position 152,050 of record JACEEZ010018285.1, read on the forward strand.
CTTCCTCTTATGTGTTTTTGTGGACATTCTCCCATGAGCTTTAGAGGAGGAGGAGGAGGGGGCGGAGGAGGAGGGGAGGAGGGAGGAGGAAGGAAGAGGAAAAGGGAAGAGGAAGAGGAAAAAGGAAGAGGGAAAAGGAAGAGGGAAGAGGAGGAGGGAGGAGGGGGAGGAGGGGAGAAAAGGGAGGGGGAGGAGGGGGGGGACTGTTTTGATTTACAACTTTTTTTTCCTTTGTGGGTGAGGGAAAAAAAAAAGAAAAGAGGGGAAAATAAGAAAAAAAAAGGGAAAAAAAGGAAGAAAGAGAGGAGAAGGAAGGGGAGAGAAAGAAAGGGGAAGGGGAAAAGGAGAAGAGGGAGAGAGAGAGATTTGCTAAATAAAACCCAAAAAAGGAAAATGAGGAAGATGAAGAGGTTGAGAAAAAAGAAGCAATAAAATATTGGCAAAAAAGAGAGAGAGGAGAGGGGAGGAGAAGAAAAAGGAGAGAGAGAGAGAGAGAAAGAGAGAGGTAGGGATACGTCTTAAAAGTGAGAAAAAGAAAAGGGGCAAGGTCAAAAAAAAGAAGTGGGAGGAAAGAGGAAAAAATGATGAGAAAAAAACGAGGAAAAAGCAGCAAAAAAAAAGGGGGAAAATAAAGGGAAGTACTGAGAATGAAGGAGAGGAGAGAGAGAGAGAGAGAGAGAGAGAGAGAGAGAGAGAAGGAGGGGAGGGAGAGAGAGGAGGGAGAGAGAGAGAGAGACGAGAGAAGGGGAGAGAGAGAGAGAGAGAGAGAGGAGAAGAGGAGAGGAGGGGGAGGCGAGAGAGAGAGAGAAGAGGAGAGAAGAAGAGAGAGGAGAAGAGAGAGAGGAAGGGGGAGCCATCAAGGGCTCGGGAAAGACAGGAAGAAAGTGGGGCCAAAAATTTTTTAGGTATAAAATGATTAGTGGTGTCGGTGAGATTTTTACTTTCTGTTTTGTTTTTGGGGTTTTAGTCTCTCTCTCTCTCTCTCTCTCTCCCTCTCTCTCTCTTTCCCCCTCTCTCTCTCCCCCCTCTTTCTCCTCCTCTCTCTCCCCCTCCCTCTCTCCCCTCTCTCTCAAGAGATGTGTTGGTTTTGGGGGGAAGAGCTGAAAAAAAATGTGTGTGTGTGGGTTTCAACTAGTTTATTTTTCGGGCTGGCTCACTTGTAGACCCCCCTTCCCAACTTCATTTTATCATTTATCCTTAGGGTGTGTGTGTCTGTGTGTGTGTGTTTTTGGGGTGTGTGTGGTGTGTGGTGTTGTGTGTGTGTGTTTGGGGGTGTGGTGTGTGTGTGTAATTTTTTTGACCGTATAGGAAACGGTTTGCAAAACCCCCCATGGGTTTTAGAGAAATTGTATTTTTTTTTTAAAGTACGAATATCTATTTTCTCGGTTATTTTTTTTTTAAAAACCAATCAATATTTTTTTTTTCCCCTGATACCCTGTTTTTTTATTTTTAAAAACTCTTGACGAAATTGCATATTTTTTTTTTTTTAAAAAAAAAGTGCTAAAAAAACAAGAAAATCAAGCAACCCCTTGCAAAATTTCAATTTTTTTAAAATGATTTTTTAAAATTTTTTTTAGCATTTTGGGCACTGAAAAAGAATCTCTAGTATTTTTCTTAAAATTTAAAAAATCCCTATTTTACCAAATTTCAAATAATAAAACTTAAAAAATTCCAAAAAAAAAACCCATATTAACAAAATTTACTACAAAATAAAAAATGATAGGCATTGCTAGTTAAATCATTAACTTCAATACAATGCGTATTAGTAATTCAGTATTAATATATTATTATTAATCCCTTTTTGAGGCCCCCCTGCGTTTTGTCAAGTACTTAAAAAAACCCTAGGAATCTTCGATTTCCGAGTTTAATATACGGGTTCTTTTTTAAGAGGTTTTTTACTGTATACGTAAAAATAAATATTTAAAAAATGATAAAGAAAAGAATAAATAAATGTGTAGTGTTGTGCCTGTATAACATGAATGACATAAAAGAACTCTGTCACATTGGAACCTTTCATGTGCTTTTATGTCCGTTTTATGCCGTGTAGGGAAATACAAATACGTGTGTGCGTCACTGCTAAAAACCCAAATTTTGGGGGGGTGTGGGGAGGAGGGGGAGGAGGAGGAGGGGGGGGAGGAGGAGGAGGGGGGGGGTTACCTTTGGGGGCTTGATTTTTACAGGTAAAAATTTTGGCCACGATTACCTTACCTCCGATAGTAGGTGATAAAGGTAAATAATATATAATAGATAGACAGGGGAAACGGATAGAAGATAGGTACTAGTTTAAAATTAAAAATACAGACACTAGATAATAGATAGATAGCAGTTACATATAAAGAAGACAGACGTAGATAGAAGGATAGATGGGAAAATAATAAGAACCCCAAAAAACTGAAGCGTTTTTAGAAGAGGAGAGAGAGAGAGAAGAGAAAGGGGGAAGAGAGAGAGAGAGAGAAGAGAAGGGGAGAGAGAGAGAGAAGAGAGAGAGGGAGAGAAGAGGAGGAGGAGAGAAAAGAGAGAGAGAGAGAGAGAGAGAGAGAGGAGAGAGAGAAAAAAAAGAAGACGCATTTTCCCTTTTTTAATGTATTTTTTAATTCTCTTTCCCGTTAGTAGTACCTCTCCCTCCTCCTCCTCCTCCTCCTCCTCCTCCTCCTCCTCCTCCTCCTCCTCCTCCTCCCCCTCCTCCTCCTCCTCCTCCTCGCCAAAAGCGCCAGGCAAGGCTGCCGCACCACCCTTGAACCTCCACACTGTGTTTCACACCATTACAAAAACACCAAAACCCATGACCAATCTATCAAGCACCTAAACCTACCCCCCAAAATAGTAGTAGTTAGCCCATAGATTACAGTTTTTCAACTTTCCTCACAAATTCCATGCAGTTTTCTATACTGCATGGTACCCACTTCATTTCCGGCCAGCTTCGGCTGGAGGGATGGGTGGGTGGGGAGGAGCCTTCTACTTTCCTATCCTTTCTTTTTCTTATCATCTAGTTAGTGTAGTGAGTTAAAGCAAACAGGCCTTGTAAGGACCTTCGTCTGTTGCTGTTGTGTTTCCTTTGTAATCCTTTGTAATCCTCCTCCACCTTTCACCTGTCATTACCGCGGGAACATCCTCACTTCCTGGTTCGCGTTTTCTTCCAACGTTTCTATAATTGACTTTTCAGGGAGAACCAAGATATTTTACACAACTCTCATCCCATTGTCTTTGTTGACGAAATAGCGTGATTGGTAATTGAGTTGTAGTGGTAGTAAAAGAAGTAGTAGTTGCAGTAGTAGTAGTAGTAATAGTAGTAATAGTAGTAGTAGTAGTAGTAGTAGTAGTAGTAGTAGTAGTAGTTGCAGTAGTAATAGTAATAGTTAGTAGTAGTAGTAGTATGTAGTGTATAGGAGTAGTAGTAGTAGTATAGTTGGTAATTTGTAGTAGTAAAATATAGTAGTAGTTTGTAGCAGTAGTAAGCAGTAGTAGTAGTAGTAGTATAGTAGTAGTAGTAGTAGTAGTGGTAATAGATAGTAGTAGTAATAGTAGTAGTAGTAGTAGTAATAGTAGTAGTAGTAGTAGTGGTAATAGTAGTAGTAATAGTAGTAGTAGTAGCAATAGTAGTAGTAGTAGTAGTAGTAGTATAGTAGTAGTAGTAGTAGCAGTAGTAGTAGTAGTAGCAGTAGTAGTAGTAGTGGTAGTAGTAGTAGTAGTAGTAGTAGTAGTAGTAGTAGTAGTAGTAGTAGTAGTGTGGTAGTAGTAGTAGTAGTAGTAGTAGTAGTGGTAATAGTAGTAGTAATAGTAGTAGTAGTAGTAGTAGTAGTAGTAGTAGTAGTAGTAGTAGTAGTAAGAGTTGTATTTCACGTATTGACACGAAAAAATTATGGAATTAAGAGAGAGAGAGAGAGAGAAGAGAGAGAGAGAGAGAGAGAGAGAGAGAGAGAGAGAGAGAGTAGAAGGAAGAGTACACTTATGTCTCACCTTTACTAATGGTGATGATGATCTCTCTCACTTTCTCTCCATTCGTCTCCTCCATTACCTGTATCATCACTACCTATCTCTCTTCTTTATCCCTCTCTCTTATTCATCTCTGCCACGTATTCCCCTTTATCCTCTCCTATCTCTATTATTACACCTTTATTTGTAGTTGCCATCTCTCCCATACAAACTAATACAAATAAAATAAAATAAAAAAATGCAATATCTACTAACAAAATATAAACTTGTATTTTCAACTTATAATCATGAATGTATGGATTTCAGATTAGTATAAGTTTGTAATGTAAGTTTTTAAGATTGTATGTAAGGTTCTTGTATGTTTTGCAAGAGATGTCAATAAACTGAACTAAATGTCTTATTACGTGGACTCAACCTTTCTCAATTCATTCCCTTAATTACATTCCATTCATTCCATTTCGCCATTCATTTTCATTATCTCCCTTTTATTCATTTTCCCTTCATTTTCTCTTAATTAAATTCCTCATTGTTTATTTTCTTAATTCCCCCCTTTTTTTTATTTATTTCTGTTATTCATTCCTCCATTTTATCCATTTTCATCACTTTAACAAACCTTTCACCTCTATTTATATTCCATCTCTATATTATCATCTCTCCCATTACCTTTCAATCACTCTTCCCCCTTCCATTAATCCCCCTACCACCTCTTCCCTCCCTTCCCCTTGTATTCTTCCTCCCTTTCCTTTCCCCTTCCCCCTGTATTCTCCCTTTTTATTTTCCTCTTTTTCCCTTCCCCTTCCCTTCCTCTTCCCTTTCCCCTTTCCCTTTCCCCTTTTCCCCCTCTTCCTTCCTCTTCTTCCTCCTTTATATCCTCTCCTCACTTTATTATATCACCTCTATTTATATTCCATCTCTATATAAAATTATGTCATCTCTCCCATTACCTTTCCATTGCCTTTCAACCATTCTTCCCCATCCCATTAATCCCCCTTCCATCTATTACCTCCCTTCCCCTTGCCTTATTCCTCCGTTTTATTCTCTTCTCATCACTGTTTTTCATTTCATCTCTATATAAAATGATGTCATCTCTCCCATTACCTTTCAACCATTCTTCCCCATCCCATTAATCCCCCTTCCACCTGTTCCCTGCCATCACCTTGTAATCACCCATCACTGTTGTAACCCCCCCTGCCCCCCGCCCCCCTCGCCCCCCTGCCTGATCGCAACACTCACCTGCCCAGCCACCGCAATCACCCCGCCATTCACCTCGCATTCACCTGGAGTACTTAACTTAACCCCTTGAGGCCCAGAACATAATTTCCATTGTAATTTGGCTACCATTAGACTATTGAATGAATGTAAGCAATATGCTATACATATGACCTGTTTAGTACCTGGTCCACTAACTAATTTGGTTTAGCTACTTTTCGTAAATCCAAGAACGTAATTTCCATTGTCATTTGGCTACCATTAGACTATTGTAATGAATGTAAGCAATATTGTATAGATATGACCTGATTAGTAGGCCGCCCTTGGCCACTAGGTAATTTGGTCTATTATGTTACTTTTCGTGATTGACTTTATGTAGCAAGGGAAAGATCTGGGCGTGAAGGTTAACGCTACTTATTGAGACTTAGGTTTGGTTTCGACACTTAGGCTTGTTTATCTGGTTCATGCAATTACAGTTTCTATAGTGATTGTTAAGAGAGGGTTTACTTTATTTCCTTTTTTGTCCGGATTTTTACCAAAGGTCATTTAATTTATATGCTTGAAAATGGACTTTCTTGAAGGAAAAAAATACTCTTTTTTATATGAAATCTCTCTTTCATAGTACAAAACTTCACTTGCTGAAAATGAAATTCTTTGTGAATGTAAAAGCTCTTTCTGAATATGAAAACTAATTTTTTTTTAAATATGAAAACTACTTTTTTAATATGAAAACTCACTTTTTTAATATGAAAACTCACTTTTTTAATATGAAAACTCACTTTTTTAATATAAAAACTCACTTTTTTAATATGAAAACTCACTTTTTTAATATGAAAACTCACTTTTTGAGCATAAAAACTCAATTTTCGAATATCAAAAGTGTATATTTTTCATTCAGCTCGTTCACTTGAGTCACCTGAACACTTTTAACTGAAGCTCACCTGCCTTGATAACTCTTCACCTCCACACCTCCTCCTCCTCCTCCTCCTCCTCCTCCTCCTCCTCCTCCTCCTCCTCCTCCTCCTCCTCCTCCTCCTCCTCCTCCTCCTCCTCCTCCTCCTCCTCCTTCCCTTCACTCACGTGCCCTCACCTAAACGCACCTCACACTTTCATTCCTAAGCACATTAGAAGACACACACCCATCATCTCACTCACCTTCGCTCACCCCCCTCACCTGAACCAACCATTCTGAAACACCCATCGACCCAACTAATATTTTCATCACCTTACACCTTCATTCCCTCTCTATCATTTCTTTCCTTACTTTATTCTTATTTCCTTATTTTCTTGCATCTCACCCCTTCCTGTTTTCCTCCTCTCACCTACACTTACCTTTCCTCTTTCCTCTTGTCATCTGTACTCAATTCCTCTTACTCTTTACTCTTACCCTGCACTCACCTCTCAATCTTCTTTTCCTATACACAAACCTAACCTTTCCTCTTCCCTTGCATCTCAATCCTTCCTGTTTTCGTCCTCTCTTCTACTCTTACTTTTCCTCTTCCCTCTTCCCCCTTCCATCTTCCCTCTTCCACCTGTATGTACTCTCACCTTACAGTACTCTTTTTCCTCTCTTCCTTTTCTCCTCTACATTCAACCTTTCCTGTTTTCCTTCTCATCTACACCTATCTCTTGCCTCCTACCTCTCTCCTTACCTTCCCTCTTCCCTCTTCCCCCTTTCCCCTCATCAACATTTACTTTTCCTCTTTCCTTCTCCCTTTTTACCTTTCCTCTGCCCTCTTCCACCTTTAGCTACTCTCACTCCTTCCTGTTTTCCCCTCCTCTACAGTTACCTTTCCTCTCCCCTCTCCCCCTTTCCCCTCACCTGGCCGGAGTTGTCTTGGATGGGCAGGCAGATATGGAACACCCTGCACGCGTTGTCCACGTCGGCGTAGTAACCATAGGGCCGCCCCTCGCACTCGAACTGCTGCACCACCTGGCCCGTGATGAACTCGTAGTCCGCGGGGAACACCCAGGCCATGCGAGACGTGGCCAGGCCCGCCAGACACGCCATCAGGGCCACGGACAGGGCCATGGGGGTACGGGCCATTTTTTAGGGTGGGTTTTTTGGTGTGAGGGAGAGTGTGATTTTTTTTTGGGGTGTGTGCGTGTGTGTGTGTGTCTGTGTTTGTCTTAGTTGTGTTTTGCCTTAGTTGTGTAGGGCCTTCGGTATTCTCGTGTATGTGTGTGTGTGTGTGTGAGGGGTGTGTGTGTGAGGGTGATAGGGGTATAGTGGTAGTGTTAGTGGTATAGTGGGAGTGGTAGTATTAGTGGTTGAGCTTAGTGGCCACGGATCAGTGTTTTCGAGGGTGAATTTCTTGTGCTGTGGAAAAAGAAAAAAAATAGGATTATTATCTTGATTCTTTTTATTTTTTTTTTTTGGTTTATGATATATTGCTGTTGTTTTTGATCCGTTTTTTATTTTTTTTTTATTTATTGTTGGTATTATAATCATCTTCATTCTTCATCTTCTTCCTTTCCCTTCCTCCTCCTCCCCCTCCTCCTCCCCCTCCTCCTCCTCCTTCCTCCTCCTCCCTCCTCCTCCTCCTCCTCCTCCTCCTCCTCCCCCCTCCTCCTCCTCCTCCTCCTCCTCCTCCTCTCGGTCTTGGGTCCTACTCTTTTTCTGATATATATCAACGATCTGGACTGCGGACTTGTATCTAAAATATCAAAATTTGCAGATGACACCAAATTAGGCGGTAAAGCATATACTAGAGAAAACTGCGAACTCATACAAAGTGGGCCTCGACACACTATCAGACTGGAGTGATAAATGGCTATTAAAATTCAATTCCGATAAATGTAAAGTAATGCATATAGGCAACGATAACCTCAAATATAACTATCAATGCAAAAATAAATCGTTAACTGAAGTACAGCAGGAAAAAGGGTCTAGGTGTCATCATCAGTAATGATCTGAAAACCAGTTCGCATTGCCTAGCTGCCAGTAAAAAGGCAAATATGATGTTGGGCTTTATTAAACGTACTTTGAACATAAACTCCGAAAGTAAAGACACAAATTATACACGTCCTTGGTTAGGCCGCACTTGAATATGCCGTTCAATTCTGGTCGCCCTGTTTCGTAAAAGATCAAGCCAAATTGGAATCAGTGCAAAGAAGAGCAACTAAACAAATTCCATCTCTGCGAAATTCTCTTATGAAGAAAAGACTGCGGAAACTTAATATGTTTCCTTAAAGGATCGTAGAATCCGTGGGGGGCTTGATAGAAACCTTTAAGATCCCAAAAGGTTTTGATGTCATTAATCAAGAGGACCTATTCGAGCTTTCAACTCAAGTGACAACAAGAAATAATGGTTTAAAACTAAACGGTCAACGTTGCATACACCGATCTCCGTAAAAATTATTTCAATGTTAGAGTCGTTGATCGATGGAACAAGTTACCAGCAAATGTTGTCGGAGCCAACACAATAACTACATTCAAAAACAGACTTGACGCGCACTGTAAAGTAAATGGGTATTGATAGTGCGAATTCGTATCTAGTCCCCCGTATCGATTAGTTGTAGTGGTAGTGGTAGTTGTAGTTAGTATTTTTCATATCCTATCATTCTGCACTATGAAACTTCCATGTTCCTATCCTCTTTAGGGACATGGTATCATTTTCCAACTGTTTTCTTACAAGTAGTTGATAGTTAGTAGTCTGTAGTTCAGCAGATACCCTCGCTATGGACCAATAGGTCTCCTGGTGTCTGTTATTCCTATGTAATCCTATGTAATCCTCCTCCTCCTTCTCCTCCTCATCCCTCATTAAGGTTCCCACAAGATCGTCACCTCACCTTCACCTCACCCCGCCCCTCATTACCCCCTACCACACATCCCACTCACCCATCACCCCCACTCACATCCCACTCACTCACACCCCTTCACATATCCCACTCACCTATCCATACCCTCACTCACTCTCTTATCCCACTCACACCCACCTCACATCCCACTCACACCCCCACTCACATCCCACTCACACCCCCTCATTCATACCCCACTCACTCTCATATCCCACTCACATCCCCTCAGTTTATGTCCTGATCCACAGCATCCACATACCCTATCCACACCTCCTTTATATATCCACACACACACACACACACACACACACACACACACACCACACACACACACAACACACAACACACACACACGTTTCATCACATCTCCAAAATCTTCCTCCCAAGTTTCATTTCCTTCCTTCCTTCCTTCCTTCCTTCCTTTTCTTTCGCTTACTCTTGCGGTAGTTGAATAGAATCGAAGGAGGAGTAATGATAGAAAAGGTCTATCAATTACAGAAGGAGGAGGAGGAGGAGGAGGAGGAGGGAGGAGGAGGAGGAGGGGGGGAGGGGAGGAGGAGGAGGAGGAGGAGGGGAGGGGGAGGGGGGAGGGGTTAGTGTGTCATTGCTAAAGCGTGAGAGAGAGCAACAGATCATGGAGGGAAGAAGGAGGAGGAAGAAGAGGAGGAGGAGGAGGAGGAGGAGGAGAGGAGGAGGAGGAGGAGGAGGAGAGGGAGGAGCGGAGGGAGGAGGAGGTCGGAAGTGAGGAAGGGAGAGAGAAGGGGGAGGAAGTGAAGACAAAGGAAGAGTAATGGGAAAGAAAGATAAGGATGGAGGTGTAATGCAAGAGAGGAGAGGAGAGAGAGAGAGGAGAGAGAGAGGAGAGAGAAGGAGAGCGAGAGAGAGAGAGAGAGAGAGAGAGAGGAAAAGGGAAACACCATATTTCCTCCGTTTTCCTCTCGTTTTCCTACGTTTAATGCCTCTCTCTCTCTCTCTCTCTCTCCATCTCTCTCTCTCTCCGTCCCTCTCTCTCTCTCTCCTCTCATTCTCTCTCTCCTCTCTCTCTCTCTCTCTCTCTCTCTTTCTATATATTACAATTTTACGTTATCTCTTAATTTCAACGTCTTTTTGCAATTTCTTAATACTTTCTTATCGTGTTTATTCAAAAAGTAACAATTTATCCTCTTATCCTCATTCTGTTTTTGTCTACTTAATCCTCATCCTAATTTTACTCTAGGCTCTATCTTTTTCTTGACACATTATGGAACTCGCTTTTTTTTTTGGGGGGGGGGTTTCTTTTGTTTTGTTTTGTTTCCCTATGGACACATGACACTCGCAGTACACATAAATCGACACATGTATACTTTTCGTCACTGTTGACACTACTAACACTTGAGAAGAGGAGGAGGAGGAGGAGATTACACAATATAGGAAAGCATGCTAATTTCAAGAGAGAGAGAGAGAAGAAGAGAGAGAGAGAGAGAGAGAGAGAGAGAGAGAGAGAGAGAGAGAGAGAGAGAAGAGAGAGAGAGAAAAAAAAATCACACTTCACTATCAGAAAAATGAATGAAATTGAAGTAAATAAACAACAAGAGCGAAAATATGCAGAAGAAGGAAGAGGGAAGAGGTGGACAGGGAGAAAGAAAGAAATCAGAAGAGAGGTGGATAGAAGAAAGAAGAGAGGTGGATACGTACAAAGGAGCGAGATGGAAAGAGGGGGAAGGGAGATAGGGATAGGGAAGATAGGGAAAAGGAAAATAGGTGGATAGGTACAATAAGGAAGATGGAAAAAGGAAAAAAGAAAACAAAGTGGATAGATACAAAGAAGGAAACTGGAAAAAGAGATGAGCTGGATAGGGATAGAAGAGAGGTGGATAGGGAAAAAGGGATGAGCTGGATAGGGATAGAAGAGAGGTGGATAGGGAAAAAGATATGAGGTGGATAGGGATAGAAGAGAGGTGGATAGGGAAAAAGGGATGAGCTGGATAGGGATAGAAGAGAGGTGGATAGGGAAAAAGATATGAGTTGGATAGGGATAGAAGAGAGGTGGATAGGGAAAAAGATATGAGGTGGATAGGGATAGAAGAGAGGTGGATAGGGAAAAAGGGATGAGCTGGATAGGGATAGAAGAGAGGTGGATAGGGAAAAAGAGATGAGGTGGATAGGGATAGAAGAGAGGTGGATAGGGAAAAAGATATGAGGTGGATACGGAGAAAAAAAAGGTGGATAGTGATAGAAGATATATGGATAGCTACAAATGAGGAAGTTTAAAAGATGGAGGGGATGGATAGGGATAGAAGAGAGATGGATAGTTACATGTGTGTGTGTGTGTTGTGGGGGCACGTTACCTGAGGGGAGGATGGCACAGGTGTGGTGTGGAGGGCCTGGCACGCCTAGCTTATATAGTGCCATAAGGCGAGGCACTGAAGGAGGAGGGAAAGGAAAGTGAGTCGACTTGCCCCGCCCGTCTCCTCCTCCTCCTCCTCCTCCTCCTCCTCCTCCTCCTCCTCCTCCTCCTCCTCCTCCTCAGTTCAGGTCACAGGTTATTCTTCCCAGGGTCATGTCTCTTACTCTTCTTCTTTTTCTCTTCTCCTCCTCCTCCTCCTATTCCTCATCTTCCTACTCCTCCTCCTCCTCCTCTTTATGATTCTTTGTTCTCCTACTGTTTGTCCTCCTTATCTTCTTCTTATGTTACTGTGTATTGTTCCTTGCCTCACTGTTTCCCCTTTTTCTACTCTTCCTCCTCCTCCTCCTCTTTCCCTCTGATCTTTGTTCGTGGCTTTTTATATGTTGTTAATTTTCTTACATGTATCTTACTTCCTTTATTTCCTGT